>CP139506.1:274675686-274833924 GCA_021014915.2 Artemisia tridentata subsp. tridentata
ATAGTTAGGTATGCCGAAATGTATAGAACCACAAACAAGCCCAGAGGTAACCAAAGGAATTGGAACAACCTCAAGTCTCACCAACTAGGTGATGACTTTGTCTGTTATAGGAAAGCTTGTTTTACATGTGGTAGCTTTGACCATCTTGCAGCTTATTGCAACAAATGGGTAACTAGGTATTCAAGTCCTAGGGTGAACTCAGTAAGACCTCCCACTTACCCTACAATTTCTAGAATGATACCTAGATCAGTTCTTTTAAAGTCTGGCCAAAGACCAGTTCATACTGCTAGACCAGCAGTTCATACTGTCAGACCAATTAGACCTGTTTACCCAAGACAAGCAGTTCAAGGTGCAAAAACTCTTTTCAAATCAGCACCAACAACTGTTAAGAGACCCTTTAATAACAATGCAGTGATAAATAAACAAGTTTGAAAGCCTAAGGCTGCAATTGCAAACCCAGCAGTTTATACTGCTAGGCAAGCAGTTAATACTGGTAGTCTTAAAAACACTGCTAAGGAAAATATGGGTAATGGTGTTAATGCATCAGCATGTTGGATTTGGAGACCAATCAAATCCAATGGTGCTCAAATTGTTTTAAAGAGGATGAATTATGTTGATGTAAGAGGAAAACCAAAGTCAGTGATGGCTTGGGTTCCCCAAGAAAATTGATCCCTTGTTTGTGTGCAATGCTAGTCATATGCTTATGTTGTTATGAGACAAGTGCTTTGCACCTTGTTTTCTATTGTTGGACTAACAATTGCAGGTTGATTGGAGTTTGTGTATTGAATGCTTTATGTTTTGGACTGAATGGTGATTTGGAGCTCAAAGTGTGTGATGTTCTGAGCACGCAACAAATGGTTATTGGTTCACCATGTCTAACCCACATAAGAACCAACTAGTCCAGAGCAAACGGTTTCTGGTAAAGACTAATCAAATCCGTTCATGGTTGACAATTTACCAAAAATTGTATGGTTATCAACTCACCATATCTAATAGTGAAGAGTTGGCTAGTCCAAAGCAATTGGCTATTGGTAAAGACACATCAAATCCGTTGATTGCTGATAGTTTGCTAAAAACTATATGAGAGCAGTCTTGTTTTAAATCATTAATAAGTTTATACTGCTCATTAAAATTTTTCTCAAAAATTAGTACTGCTAGTGCAAAGTTTGTACTGCTAGTGTAAACTTTGTACTGCTGAACTAGCCGTTAGAACTGTTGTGTCAATAACTAATTTTTGTTTAGAAACTAGCCGTTGGAAGTTAATTGAGTTTTTTACTGACTTAGTTACGGTTTTTAAGGGATCCTCTGTTGACATAAATAATGCCTAAAAATATTATTCATATCTCTATGTTTTAATGATCACAAAATATAAACTCATTAAACATAAACTTATCAAATAAACAAGTATTTAGTTGTAAATATTCACTTCTACAACTTAATCACTTAAGGTATGAATAAACAAGTGCTTAATGCATTATATGATCAAAGGAACATTTTCTTAAACACTAGATTTTTTATAAAATGTCAAAAACATTTTATATCTTTTAGAAAAACATTTTTGGTAATAAATAAAAAGGTTTAATTCATTATAAATTTATGAATTCAAATTTTTAACCAAAATCAGTAAAAATGTTCCAGAAAAACCTTCCTCACAAAAAGACAAAACTGGCCAACGGACAGGGAGGGCGGCCCCCTTAATTATGCTAGGCGGCCCCCTTAAAATTAAGGGGACCGCCCCCTATTTAAGGGGGCCGGCCACGCTCCTGTAGGTTCCAGCTGTCCAGTTTTTCTGCCTATAAATACCAGCCTTCCCCTGGATTTTTACTCACCTTTTGCACACTAAAACTTTCTGTTTTAAATCCTTGTATATACATTTCAAAATCCTTTGATCATATCTTATTAAGCATTGGTTTCTAAGTGATCCAAGCTTCCTACATTCAAGTGCAAAAGAAGAATACTCCTTCAACAACTAGAGAAGAAGTATTGCAACTTAGCTACCTAAGTTGTTTGTGTCATCATTCATTTGTATATAAGTTGTGTATTTGTTAGATAGTTGTGTGAATATTTGTTTGGGATAGGTTAGTGTATAAGTAGTGAAGTTGTGTAATTAAGGTGTGTAAGTAGTGAAGGTGTGAAGAAGTTGTTAGGAATATGAATATTCAGCTGAAGACTCGGTCACCCCGAGTACTTATTAGCACATCATAGCTCGTAGGATTATCAGTAATATTATTAGTAGCTTAGTTATTATTATTAGTATTGTGGAGTGGGTCGGGTCTTTACCCTCTGTCAGCTCACTCTACAGCCCGCTAGGGGCATAATATATTGTACTATAAATACTCCCTTCCCACACATGGGAAGGGTTGGACCTTTCAAGCTAATAGATTACTAGTTTCTTTCTCTCTCTAAAAGGCTCCCAAAACTCTCCTACTTCTCTCTAGAATTCTTACATATTCGATCCAAGCAAGCCTCAAACTAGTAATTCTTGTATTGTGAATACCCTACAATTGGTATCAGAGCCATGGTTAGGTCCATGAGAGTTGGTATTCACGGATTTGTGTAGTTTTGAGGTTTTATTTGGTTCGATTTATAGTTTTAAGTTTTTTTTTGATTCGGTTTGAGTAGTAGCATAAATTTCATTTTGTGCTTTGGTTAGTGATTAGAAGTTGTTTTACCTTGTATTTGTGTAGCTCTTTAGGTTTTTTCTTGGTTAGATTTGTGGTTTTTAAGTTTTTTTCTTTTTTTCCTTTTCGGTTTGAGTAGTAGCATATATTTCATTTTGTACTTTGTTTAGTGATTAGAAGTTGTTTTACTTTGTACTTTCTTGCTTAAGAATAGTATTAGAGTGGTATTTAGTGTTTGGATTCACAGATCTAAGAACGGTGTGGTGATTTTGGGGAAATTCGTGGGTATTAGTTGAGTTATTCTTGGCAGCGGTTTGTCTACTTGGGACGAATTTTGGACTCGGTTTGTGTCAATTCTTGGATACGGTTTGTCCTATTACTCGTTTAGGCAAAAAGACAAAAGGTAGTGAAAGCGACGTGCTTGGGAGTTTGTGTCTACTCGGTTTGTCCCTGCTGCGCGTACTCGGTTTGTCCCTGCTGCGCGTACTCGGTTTGTCCCAGCTACGTATACTCGGTTTGTCTCTGAGAAATCTACTCGGTTTGTACCTACTCGGTTTGTCCCTCCAACACGTACTCGGTTTGTGTAAACTCGGTTTGTCTCTGAAGAATTCACTCGGTTTGTGTCTACTCGGTTTGTCCAAGCTACGTGTACTCGGTTTGTGTAGACTCGGTTTGTCTCTGAAGAATTTACTCGGTTTGTGTAGACTCGGTTTGTCTCTGAGGAATTTACTCGGTTTGTACCTACTCGGTTTGTCCCAGCTGTGTGTACTCGGTTTGTGTAGACTCGGTTTGTGTAGACTCGGTTTGTCTCTGAGGAATTTACTCGGTTTGTCCCAGCTGTGTGTACTCGGTTTGTGTAGACTCGATTTGTATAGACTCGGTTTGTCTCTGTGGAATCCACTCGGTTTGTCTCTCAGACTTGTATGCGGTTTGTGTCTTGGTGATTTTAGAAATTCCCGCGAAAGATTCAATTTCTCGGTTAAATCACAAGATCTGTAAAATCCCGTAGTTACTATGGCTACCACATCAAGTACATCATCAGATGATATTCAAGCAGCAGGATCTGACACTCGTCCACCTATGTTAGATAGGACGGATTATGAGTCTTGGGCACAACGAATTAGACTTTATTGCTTGGGAAAAGATAATGGTGTTAACATTCTTAAGTCAATTGACGAAGGACCATATCAGATGGGTACCACCAGAGATGTTGTTACAACTGGTGAAGATGGGACTGTGACTTGGGGCATAGACAGACCTAGAAACTACAATGATCTTAATGAAGAAGAAAAGAAGAGGTATGATGCCGACATTAGAGCCTCAAACATAGTCATTCAAGGTCTTCCTAAGGATGTATACAAGCTCATCAACTTCAACACTGAAGCCAAAGCGTGTGTGGGACAACGTTAAGATGCTGTTAGCAGGGTCAGAACTCACAAAGGAAGATCGTGAGTCACAGCTGTATGATGAGTTCGAGCATTTCAAAATGAACCCAGGAGAGAATGTCACAGACTACTATGTGAGATTTCATAAGTTGGTGAATGATATGAGGATGATCAGAATGACTATGCCCAATATCCAACTTAACTCAAAGTTTGTGAACAATATGACTCCTGAATGGGACAGATTTGTGACTGCAGTCAAACTCAACAAAGGCTTAAGGGATACCAACTATGAACAGCTGTATGCCTACCTACAACAACATGAGAAGCATGCTGTTTATGATCGAGTACTGAGAGAAAAGTTAAGTCCTTCAACTACAAATGATCCACTGGCGTTCATGACAAATGTTCAACCGACAATCCAATCATCATCCAACCCAAGCTATCATCAACTTCACTCACAAGTACCTGCTATGAGCTCTCAACTTGACTCAGGGTACTCTCAGACCAACAAAATGATTGACAATCTCACCAATCAAGTTTCATTACTGGTTCAACAGTTTCAAGCATCACTCCCTCAGACCAACAATCAGTTGAGGAATTCATCTAACCCACGCAATCTAGCAATGGTGGAGGATGGGAAAATTGTGGTTCAGAATGTGCAAGGGAGAGGTGGTAGGAACGTGGGTCGAGGTTATGTGCAGAATAGAGCAGGGAATGCTAATCAGGGGCAAGGGAAACAGATCAAGTGCTATAATTGTGGGGGGCTTGGACACATTGCTAGAAACTGCAATCAACCTAAACGTCCTCAGAATTCAGATTACTTCAAAGACAAGATGCTGTTAATGCAAGCTCAAGAGAATGGAGCTGTATTGGATGAGGAAGAGTTATTGTTCTTGGCAGGAGATGGAGGAAATACTTTTGATGAAGATGTGGATGAGAAACCTGTTCAGGATCTAGCACTTAATGATCCTAACATCTTCAAGGCAGATGACTGTGATGCATATGACTCTGATGTAGATGATGAACCTACGGCTCAAACAATCTTCATGGCTAACTTGTCTTCCATGGTCTCATCTCCCCGTCAAGCTGGTCATTCTAATGCATCCGTTATATCTGAGGTACTAAAAATTTATGACACATATAATATTGTCGAGGGACAAAAGAATCCCGAAGAAGTACATCAGGCAAATGTTTCTGACTCAAGTAATGTTGACATGGAAAATAGCAATATTATTTCATATGAACAGTATTTGAATCACGACAACTCGCCTGATGTACCAAATGGTGAATCCTGTGTTAGGAGGAATGTATGTGCCTTAGATAATGCGGATAATATAGATAATGCATACGAGTGCCATAAGAACATATTGCCTGTCTCTGATGATAACTTGATCACGAAACTAAACATCTATAAAGAACAAGTGGCTATGTATGAACAGCGTGCTAAGTTTGAGCTTAATGAACGAGAGCAGAAATTAGAAGGTCAAATGAGTACACTTATTAAAGAGTCTAGAGTAAGAGAAGAAACATTAAAATTAGAGTTGAGTTCTTTGAAAAGTCAGCTAGAACAGTCTGTCAAACAAAAACAGGAAGCACAAAAGTGTGTTGATACACTTAAGCAAGAATTCAAACAAAAAGAAACAACTCTTTTAAATGATTTCTCTAGACTCAAGACGTTAAAAAATAAGCTTGAAGATAAGTTGTACACACAAAATCAAACCATACAAACTGCTCAAATGATCCATAAGCACAGAAAGTTGAGTGATAAGCATAGTAAAATCATGATAGGTGAACCTAAGTCAACCATCCTTAGGGACATGAAAGTACTTCAACCAGCCCTATATGATGGTAATGTGATGCTTATGCCTATTCATGACCAACCTGAGCATATCTACACTGATGAAGAGGATGAGATAAGTGATAAAACGAGGGAAAAAATGATTGAGAAAATGAGGGATCCCGAGTGCATAGCCAGACGAATAATAATCAAACCCCATGATTATTATGAGGAAAATCGTTTGACTGTGTTTGCTCCTCAAAAGAAGTTAACACCTGAACAGATATTTTGGAAACAAGATAATGAGAAACTTAAGGTAGATAAACTTAAGGCCAACACCCCCCTCATTAGAAAAGTTGCGTCCATAACGGTGTATCCTCCCAATACACCTAGGAATCTGGTGCCTTTGTCTCTTCCCACTGAAAGCAAAACCTCTATTAGCTTATATGTGCTTTGGCAATTATTTGCTGATTTTGATAAAACATGTAAGAAGAGAATCACACCAACCGGCATTACTGAGGGGGAAAGGTGTTTTGAACATGCAAAAAGGTGTTACTTAACTGAGGTCATGCCATTCTTTAAGCTACTTAAAGAACACTTTGAAGGGTTGCACACTGCCCTTAAAGCCGAAATAAAAGAAATGGAAGTAGTGTTTAAAGATATGGAAAATGAGGTGAATGAACATGCAATAGAACTTAAGAGTCGAGAGATTGAAAGAAAAAACATACTCATTACTAATGACAACTTGATTGCTAAATGTATTGCACAAGATGTATTTTACACTGTCACTGATTCTGCATTGTCTGCTTGTCAATTTAATGAGTATGCTATTGCGTTGAATGTCACCCAGAATCGTGTTGTTGAGCTTGAGGGGGAGAATTTAAAATTGCTTGCAAAAATTCAAAAAGATGACCATGATAATATGGTTAAACGTTTTTCAAAATTGGAAGTTGAACTTCTTAATTTGCAATTGAAATATCAACATTTGAATGAAAAACATAAAATATCAAATGACAAGACATCCTTGGATGCTCCTGAATTTGATACTTATTTTGAATTAAGCAAACGAGATGAGACAATTCAAGCTCACACGAACACGATTCGACTGCTGAGGGCCCAAATTGCCCAATTGAAATCCAACAAGTGTGAAGTGTATGGCACCAATAAACCTTCGTCTTCAGATTCTCAGAATTTTCAATATCAAAACACCATAAATAAGTTACATTATGAAAATGAGTGTTATCGAGAAGAAAATTCAAAGGTTAAACAACATTTCAAAGAGTTATATGATTCTATCAAAGTTACAAGAAGGAATCACAATGATCAAATAACCTCTTTGACAAATGAAATTGAGAATCTGAAGGTTCGGGTGAAAGGTAAAATGCCATGCACCACTTGTAATTGTGATGCACCAAAGGCTACTGATAGTAGAAAGTATGATGTTGATGTTGGGCATATTCCGTTTAAGCTTAGAAATAACAGCCTTGCCCATCAAACATATCTCGATCATCTTAGAGAAGGCCTTGACACACTTCGTGAGGTAGTTGAAGAGGATAGGACTGATAAGCCACTTGATAAGGCAGTTGACTATGCCTGCAAACTCACGAAAAGGATTCAGGAAAACTTAGAATATGCCATAGGCTCAACTCCTAAGTTTAGCAGACATAGAGATAGATTTGTTGCATCATCTTCTACGGTTGAGAACAAGCATGTAGCCTTTAATCTACCACCAAAAACATCAGAACCCAACACATCATTATCTGGAAGGCATGTGACAGAAAAACGAACTAATGTTTCATTCGATGCTTCTACAGGAGTAAAAAGTGACACCCAAGCTAGCGAGTCAAAGTCTAGAGAAAATGCAAGAAAAGATAGGACTGCGCCAGCTAAGAATGATCACTTGAAGAATGTAGAAGCCCAACCTAGGAACAATAAGTTTGCAATGAGTAGGATGAATCTTGTTGATTCTAGTATCAAAAGTACTGTAATTAATTCGAATTCTAATGCTATCTGTAAAACATGCGACAATTGTTTAATTTCTGCTAATCATGATGATTGTGTTGTGTCATTCTTGATGTCTTCTGCATCACTCCATGTTAAGAATGGTAGAATAACTGAAACATGCAAGAAAGCTTGGAAAGCTACAGGAAAAAACATTTGCTAGCATAGGCTATCAATGGAGACCCACTGGAAGGAAATTCAATTTAGGAAAACAGTGCACGTTACCTAAAATGAATAAGCATAAAATTGTGAAAGTTAAGGAATGGAGACCCACTGGAAGGAAATTCAATTTAGGGAAACAGAGACCATTACCTAAAATGAATATGCATAAAATTGTGAAGAATAAGGAATGGAGACCAACTGGTAGAATCCGGCCTTTAGGATCACAATGCCTTCCATCTAGGTCTTGTCCTGTCTCAAGTTCTGTCTCCTCAGTAAAGATGGTTGCATCTGTGAAATCTGTGGTTCCTGAATATGTGTGTGCTGACCAAATGGACCCCAATTGCACTTGGGGATCCACATTTTTCAGTTATCCATTGTTGTCTGGTTTCAAATGCAGGTCGTACAAATCGTCCTGTGGTATTTGGACTCAGGCTGCTCAAAACATATGACTGGAGATCGCTCACGGCTCAAGAACTTCGTGAAAAAGTTTATCGGGACAGTTAGATTTGGGAACGACCACTTTGGTGCTATTATGGGTTATGGAGATTATGTGTTTGGGAATAGTGTAATCTCAAGGGTATATTATGTGGAAGGACTAGGGCACAATCTATTTTCTGTGGGTCAATTTTGTGATTCAGATCTGGAAGTGGCTTTCAGAAAGCATACATGTTTCGTCAGAGAATTGGATGGTATAGATCTCCTTAAGGGCAGTCGGGGCACCAATCTATACACCATATCGATTGAAGAAATGTTGAAGTCCTCTCCCATATGCTTGCTTTCTAAAGCCTCTAAAACAAAATCATGGCTGTGGCATCGTCGTTTGAACCACTTGAACTTCGGTACCATAAATGATCTTTCCCGTAAAGATCTTGTTAGAGGAATGCCCAGACTGAAATATGAGAAAGATCATCTCTGCTCTGCATGTCAACTGGGTAAAAGCAAGAAACAAACCCACAAGCCTAAAACCATCAACACCAACTTGGAAGTTCTTCACACCCTCCATATGGACTTGTGCGGTCCAATGAGAATACAAACCATAAATGGAAAGAAGTACGTTCTGGTGATAGTAGATGATTATTCTCGGTTCACATGGGTGAAGTTTTTGAGAACCAAGGACGAAACTCCAGAGGTTATCATTAAACTGATAAAACAGCTGCAAGTAAGGCTCGATAAAACTGTCAGAATCATCCGCACTGATAATGGTACGGAGTTTGTTAACCAACAACTCCGTAATTTCTATGAAAGTATTGGCATCACGCATCAGAAAAGTATCCCTCGCACTCCTCAACAGAACGGAGTGGTTGAACGAAGGAACCGTACTCTGGTGGAGGCTGCAAGAACTATGCTTATATTTTCCAAGACACCGATGTTTCTCTGGGCAGAGGCTATTGCAACAGCATGTTACACTCAAAACCGATCCCTAATTCATCCAGTTCATGAGAAGACTCCCTTCGAGTTAATTCATAACAAGAAACCAGATCTTTCCTTTCTCCGTGTGTTTGGTGCACTTTGCTACCCTACCAACGATAGTCAAGACTTGGGAGAGTTAAGAGCTAAAGCAGATATAGGTATTTTTGTTGGATACGCACCAGACAGTAAAGGGTTTCGAATCTACAACAAGAGAACCCGTAAAATCATGGAAACCATTCACGTTACGTTCGATGAGCTGAGTGAGCTACCTGTTTCAGGACAAATCAGTTCTGGACCCGATCTTCACCTTTTGTCTCCTGGACCCATTAGTTCAGGACTTGTACAGAATTCCACGCCTGCAGATTCTTATGTGCCACCTACTTGTGAGGAGTTGAAGAAGTTATTCGATCCTATGTTTGATGAATACTTTGAGCCAACGAATGGAACCATCCCTAGTGAACCAGCTATAATTCCTATGGATGAGGTTCAGGCCCCACAAGGTTCAGAAGGTCCTGCAGCTTCAGTAACTGTCAGTCACAATGCTCCTGCTGCCAGTCAATCGCCTTCATCATCAAACACTCAAACTTCTCCAGTAATGCAAGAATCTTCAGATAATAATTCTTTGGAAGTTAATCCTTTTGCTCCTGTTGAAGAGGTTCCTTTTGAAAACATATTTGCTCCTGAACATTCATCAGACACATCCTTACTTGAAGATCACAGCACTGCTTCTTCTGTTCACAACCATCAACCTCACGACCATCTCAGGAAATGGACCAGTGATCATCCAATCGACAACATCATAGGCAATCCCTCACGTCCAGTATCCACACGTAATCAACTAGCCATTGATGCTCTATGGTGCTTCTTCAATTCCGTACTGTCTAAAGTCGAACCAAAAGATACCAGAGAAGCAATGACTAAAGATTGCTGGTTCCAGGCTATGCAGGATGAAATCCATGAATTTGATCGACTTGAAGTATGGGAACTAGTGCCTCCTCCGGAGCGTGCAATGATCATTGCTTTAAAATGGATCTTCAAAGTGAAGCTTGATGAGTATGGTGATGTGTTAAAGAACAAGGCACGGCTAGTTGCTAAAGGGTTCAGACAAGAAGAGGGCATTGATTTTGAAGAATCGTTTGCTCCGGTTGCTAGAATTGAAGCTATAAGAATCTTCCTTGCAAATGCTGCTAGTCGAAATATGATAGTCTACCAGATGGATGTCAAAACGGCATTCTTGAATGGTGATTTAAAGGAAGAAGTCTATGTGAGTCAACCAGAAGGATTCGTGGATGTTGAACATCCTACTTATGTTTACCGCTTGAAGAAGGCTCTATATGGGTTAAAACAGGCGCCAAGGGCATGGTACGATACATTGTCCAAGTTCCTCCTAGTGAACGGATTCTCCAAGGGTGTTGTTGATCCTACACTATTCACCAGGAAGTCAAGAAACCATCTACTATTGGTTCAGATATATGTAGATGACATCATCTTTGCTTCAACAGATCCTAGTGAATGTGATAGTTTTTCAAAGGAGATGAATTCCAAGTTCCAAATGTCTATGATGGGACAAATGTCATTCTTCTTAGGACTACAAGTTTCTCAAAGTCCCGGAGGCATATTCATTAATCAATCCAAATACGCCAATGAGATCTTGAAAAAGTTTGGATTTCATTCAAGTGAACCTGTTGACACTCCCATGGTTGATAGAACGAAGCTGGATGAAGATCCTTCAGGGATTCCAGTGGATATAACGCAATATCGAAGCATGATTGGATCTTTGATGTACATCACGGCTAGCAGACCAGATCTTCTGTTTGCTGTGTGTATGTGTGCTCGGTATCAATCCAGACCAACCAAGAAGCATGTTGAAGCAGTCAAACGGATCTTCCGATATCTTCAAGGCACGGTTCATATGGGTCTTTGGTATCCTAAGGACACTGCAATGGAGTTAACGGCTTATGCAGATGCAGATCATGCGGGATGTCAAGACACTCGTCGAAGTACTTCAGGAGGAGCTCAATTTTTAGGGGAAAAGTTGGTTAGTTGGTCTTCTAAGAAGCAGATGAGTACTTCCATATCATCTACTGAAGCTGAGTACATTGCTATGTCTGCATGTTGTGCACAAATCCTTTGGATGCGATCACAGCTTTCGGACTATGGATTCTCATACAACAAAATTCCCCTATATTGTGACAACAAAAGCGCCATTGCTCTTTGTTGTAACAATGTTCAGCACTCCAGGTCAAAACACATCGACATCAGGCATCACTTCATCAGGGAACAGGTGGAAAAAGGAATTGTGGAACTATACTTCGTGAGGACAGAGTTTCAGTTAGCTGACATCTTCACCAAGGCCCTCCCAAGAGAAAGGTTTCAGTTTATTCTCCCACGCCTTGGCATGAAAAGCATGACTCCTGAAACCCTCAAGTGTCTTCAGGAAGAAAAGGAGGAGTAAAGGATTGTCTTCTTATATCCTTGTACATAGTTGTATATATCTTAAATCAAAAAGAAAAATACAAAAATATAAAACCTATAAAAACCATAAAAATCGAAAAATCAGAAAATACCAAAAATAGTTCTACCTAGGCATGTCTTCTGTTTATCGATAACATTTACGTATCTAGAAATGTCATTCAACAATGGCACGGATTCTTAAATGAAGCTCGAGCAAAAGTTATACTAATCAGTTAAAACATGTCTTAATGGCTTGCAGTTACTTCATACTGCAACCCGCACTGTACAATGGGGAAAGCATGTCGCCAAAAAGACAGCTGTTCCTCCAACCGGGTGATGTTCACCTGGGCATGGATTACTTTATATCCATGTTCTCCCGACTTGATGTACGTCTCAGTGCGTCATTTCGTGTATTAGAAGAGAAGTCTTCTTTACATCAGACTCTTTATCTTCTTTGGTTCTTCAAGAGAGTCTTGATGTTACACAAGGTGGTAAATTGATTTAAATTTTCACAAATACCCGTCGCTCAATTGAATGTCTACAGCTCCTTTAATGGAAAACTGGTCATCAATTGAGGGGGAGCATATTTGTTCAAATTTCCGACACCTTGCCAAATTTGTGCAAACATCAGCAGTGACACTCTCTCGTTGTTTCAAGGGGAGCATAGTATGCTCCAAAATCAGAATACATTTAAACCTGACCACATTTTCTCCCAAATTTTCTAAACTTATTTAAATCACTTGGGATCACAAATCTCAAATGGTTTGAAATTTTTGATCGGGGGAGAGAATGTGATTTAAATAGGAAATTCTGATAAAATGTGATGATTTGGACGTTTAATGTAAGCTCTCCTGTATGTGCTAAACCATTTTGTATATCAAGGCACATATTGAGGGGGAGCAAAATGTTTTGGTCATATACGCAAGCTCTTCCATATGTGCGAAAATCTTTCTTATATCAATGCACATATTGAGGGGGAGCAAATGGTTTTAACATAACAAAGGATTTTGGCATCTTGTGTGTGCAAGGCTCAGACTTCACCAAAGAATTGACGAAACTTGAATTGTCATCAATCGAAAGGATACGTCTTGGCCGGGTAATAATTTCAAGCTGGTCTAACCAGTGATGTAAGCGTGTCTCGAAAAAGATGTATCTGAGTAGAGTGTACCGTTTCGAGAAACTTTCTATGGACCTGACCAGGACGGGTAATAATTTCAAGCTGGTATAACCAGTGATGTAAGCGTGTCTCGAATCGGTCATGTTCACTGAAAGTGGATCAATTCAAAAAGTGCGAGCTCTACCTAACATGTGGAAATTTATAAAACAATCAACCGAGCACATGTTGAGGGGGAGCATTTGAAAAATATAAAACTCTCAAGTGTTTGCAAAAATGTGTTTTAGAATCATGAACACTTTGAGAGATTTTTCAAAGATTTGGTTTGGCAATCGTGGATGAATACCAAAGACCGACCATTTTAATTAATGCATGGAGTTATAAGGATGGTTAGGTTAGGCTCAAGTTCCCACGATCCCCGCAGAGCCGGAGGGATCTACCCAGGGATAATCCACTAGTTAGTGTAGAAGTCCTTAGGCATGATTAAAAAGGAGAAAAGTGGATAAGGGAAAAGTGCCGACTGAGATGGAGCTAGTACTGGAACAAACCCAACAAGGTGCTAGTTATGAAGTCTCGGTAAGCACTGAAGGGGTTGAAGAATGAAAAAGAATTGTAAAGATAAAGGGTGAAAAGAAATAGCCCTCCTTACAACTTAGGCAGAAACCGGGTCAATACATATGCTGTCAGAATCACTTAGTTGATTGCTGGCATTGAAGACAAAGTATCATGGACCCAGTGATACGCTGCACAACCCTCCCTAGCCACTCAAGGTCCCTCAAAGGATTCTTGTTTCAATTGTCACGGAGTTCAATACATTCCTATCGTCTCTCTCACTCCGAGTTAGATGATATTGAATAGGTGGCAGTCCTCTCCAGCCTCCGCTCACTAAATCAAAACGCACTTTAGAGTCTAGAGCCACGAGATGCATAATAAGATCTCATAGGGACACGAATTATTTCTACACTGGTTGTTCAACATTAAGGACACCAGTTGTAAACTTATGAGTCCTACGCAGATCTTAGCAATCTGCCAGAACATTCATGAGGGAATTTACAAATGTAATTCTCAATGATTGAATGGAAATTCCTGCCAGGGTCAACATCAAGCAGCCCTGAAAGCAGGTCACTTCGGTAATTCTTTATGGATTACGCTTAGTGGTCACGACGGTTTCAACCGGTCTACAGTCGTGGAGAGATCTCCAGCGACTCACCTAATCGTTGATTTACTACGGTAAAATCTTAAAAAGCCCTCTGTGGGTTTTCGATTAGGAACGGTCTTGGTAAGGATTAGAGAGAGTCTTCACACTATGCTGTTGACTATCTCGAAGTCCAAACTTGTTAGTACCGGTCGAATTATTGCTAACTGTCATATGCAGGAATATCTGGCGGTTGTTGCTGTGGAACGCTGTAGCTGGTTGCTGTTGTAGCTGGTTGCAGAAAAGATGCCAATCCATCACCACATGTTCACACCACATCATCATCAAAGAAGTCATGATCACCCTAAAAGACCTTCAACACAGCTTCTGCTAACTCTGATGCTGAAGATCATGAATCCATATCGTGTGAGCATGTCGACTCTAAGTATATTTCATCACATGGAGATTTACTACTGAAAGATGACTTGGAGACTCAAGTGGGATGATAACTCCAAAGAATCAACAAAGATCATCCAAGACAAAAGAAAAAGTCATCTTAAGATTTGCTGGTGCACAATGATCAAGGAAAATGAAGAATCAAAGAGTACGAGCTATGAAATCAAGATCCAAGGATGAAGTGCTAGAATTCAGAACATGACTTCCGGGGTGACCTCCCTTAGGGGGAGATTGTTAGGAATATGAATATTCAGCTGAAGACTCGGTCACCCCGAGTACTTATTAGCACATCATAGCTCGTAGGATTATCAGTAATATTATTAGTAGCTTAGTTATTATTATTAGTATTGTGGAGTGGGTCGGGTCTTTACCCTCTGTCAGCTCACTCTACAGCCCGCTAGGGGCATAATATATTGTACTATAAATACTCCCTTCCCACCCATGGGAAGGGTTGGACCTTTCAAGCTAATAGATTACTAGTTCCTTTCTCTCTCTAAAAGGCTCCCAAAACTCTCCTACTTCTCTCTAGAATTCTTACATATTCGATCCAAGCAAGCCTCAAACTAGTAATTCTTGTATTGTGAATACCCTACAGAAGTAGAAGTGTACATAGGTTGTGCTAGGTTGTGAAGAAGGTGTGAAGTCGTTGTATATAAGTTGTGAAGAAGTTGTGAATAAGTCGTGAAGTAGTCGTGAAGAATAAGTCGCGAAGTATTCGTGAAGAAGAAGTTGTGAAGTAGTCGTGAAGAAGAAGTTGTGAAGAAGTCGTGAAGAAGAAGTTGTGAAGAAGGTGTGATTAAGTCGTGTATAAGTTGTGAGATTGGTTCTAGCTAAGATTAGAACCCGACATCTAGCTTTGTGTCGTTAAGCCGGTGTAAGCTAAAGTTGTGTAAGGTTTTCTCCGCCATAAGGGAGCTTGTTGACATAGTGAAGAAAACTATCGAGTTAGGTGCTCGGGGAGTGGAGTAGGGCAAGGAAGGTGTCCTTGTAGCCGAACCACTATAAATCTCTTGTGTCTCGGTTAGATCTTTCCATCTCTATCTTTCATTTCATTTACTTTACTTTACTTGCATTACTTACTTATATTTATCTATACTTGTTCATATTGTTTAAGAATTGAAGTCACATAATATCGAATCGAAGTTTTTAAAAGTAAACAAAATTTTCAAAATAAAATTTAAAAAGACGTAAAACTATTCAACCCCCCTTCTAGTTTTCCACAATTGGTATCAAGAGCCACGTCAAACAAGATTTTTAAAATAAACTGTATTTTAAAACTTGAAACGATCTATGGAATCTGAAAAATATATAGAAGGGCAATCTATGCAAAGACCACCACTATTTGAAAGTAATGGATTTTTATACTGGAAAAATCGATTCGAAACTTATGTGAAATCAAAAGATCTAGATCTTTGGCATGTTATTACTAATGGTGATTTTTTACCTATTCAACATAATCTTGAAACTAAAAAGGATGAAGTTGTACCTTTTGAAAAACAAAGTGATGATTTAAAAAGAAAACTTTCTAAAAATAATGAGGCTAAAATGGTTATTTATAATGCGTTACCACGTAAAGAATACGAAAGAATCTTTATGTGCGAAACCGCAAAAGAAATTTGGAACTCTTTACTAATAACTCACCAAGGTAATAGTCAAGTCAAAGATAATAAAATAGATCTTCTTGTTCAACAATATGAACAATTCACGATTCCGGAAGAGGAATCAATTGATAAGGCACTTGATGAGAGTTTTTCTAGTAAGAATTTTGTCAGGAAATTTCTTAGGGCTCTTCATCCAAAATGGCGAGCTAAAGTTACGGCGATTGAAGAATCGAAGAACTTGTCAACTCTTCAACTTGACGAGTTGATTGGCAACTTGAAAGTCCACGAAGCAATAATCAAGAAAGACTCCGAGATGATCAAAGGAAAGAAAGAACAAAGCAAGTCAATCGCGTTGAAAGCTAGGAAAGCATCAAGTGACGAGGATAGCTCAACCTCCGAAAGTGATGATGAAGAATATGCCATGGCCGTAAGAGACTTCAAGAAGTTTTTCAAAAGACGAGGAAGATTCGTTAGACAACCACATGACGAAAGAAAGACATTCCAAAGAAACAAAGACGACAAAGGTAGCAAGAGCGAGAGGAAGTGTTTTAAGTGCGGTGATCCAAATCATCTCATTGGAAGATGTCCAATGATGTCAAAGGAGCAAAATCAAAAGGGGTTCGTTGGAGGAGCATGGAGTGATAGTGATGAAGATGAAAAAGAGACTACAAAGGAGGAGAAATGTCTTATGGCTAAGACATCGAATGAGGTACGTTCCAAAACCGAATACTTTAGTGATGAAAATTTATCATTAGATGAAAAAGACCTAGATAACGAATATAATAGGTTATGCATATTAGGTCAAAAAGTAATGAGTAAAAATAAATCACTAAAACTCATAAATAACAAATTAGAAAAAGAAATACTAGAATTAAAAATTAAACTATATAACTTAGAAAAAGGTAAAGAAGTTTTTGAATATAAAACATGTCAAGAAACTAAAAATAAAAACGAAATACTTAAGGAAGAAATTTGTAAACTTAAAAAATTTGAAAATAGTAGTAATTCACTTAGGGAAATAATAAGCATTCAAAGAGCATCGGGAGATAAAACCGGACTAGGATTTAATTCAAATAATGTTTCAACTAGTGAAAATAAAAATGTAAAGTTTGAATGTCAATCTAGTAAACAAAAACCATTAGAGTCAAAACCTAAGTATATACTTATAAAAGATAGAAAAATACCTATTTCGAGTGATGAGGAAGTAAAAAGTTTTTATAAACCATCATTAAAAGCCAAAACCGGATTTTCTAAACCGAAATTAAGATCAAAAACACCTCCCTTAAGAAGACCAAATAATCCTCACCCTCGACCTAAAACTCCTCAACCTAGAAGAAATAAAAATCGACAAAACCTCCATAATAATAATAATTACCCAATGTGGAATTATCCAAATCCACCAAGCTTCAATCCTTGGGGAATACTTCCACCATATATGCATCCTAGTCAATTGCAACCCATGTTTGGTTCAAACAACTTTGGATCAATGAGACAATGGGGACCAAGTGGCTAAATTGCTAACTCATTGGGAAATCGGCATCTCCTCTTTGATTGACTTCTACAAGTCAACCTAAACACTTTGAAGCATTTGAAGAATAATCTACTGAAGACTAAAAGGTACGCTTTCTTTTTAAGTTTGGTGTTATAATATATGCTTAGATTAATGACTAGTTATTTCATGCCTATTTAGCTCGTAATACCTAGTTATATATATATATATATATATATATATATATATATATATATATATATATATATATATATATATATATATATATATATATATATATATATATATATATATACACATAATAGCTTATATGAATTTACTTATAACCTAGAGTCACTAGTTATTTTCCCTTTGGCCCTCTTTAGCAATACCTTTTAAAATGGAAATCTTCTATGTCCACTTTTAGAAAACTCATGGTGATGAAGTGAAATGAGTTGAGTGGATTAATCATTAACATAGAAGTAGGATTAGAAAACTATGGATGAAACAAGCTCTCGGAGATTATGGCATTAAGTTAGATAAGTGTGCGACAACAAAGGAGCTATAGATGTTAGGTTATACCCCATTCAACACTCTCACATCAAACCTATAGAATTTAGTCGTCACTTCCTTATGACCATAGGATATGTAGAAAAGGGTAGCATGTGACAATAGCCTTAACCAATTCCCTTGAGCATGAGATCATTAACAACCATTTTTTTCATTATATGCAAAAACTTCACATTTTGGAAAAATGATTTTTCAAAAGATTATGTCATCTTTCTATTAACATGTTTTACTATCTCATTTTTTTTTCATAATCCTATTTTGATCAAAGTCAAAGATTGGGAATTTCTTTTTACTCATTCTTCATAAACACATTTTTAAATAAAACCCAATCTATTTTATTCAAATAACTTTAACATCTACATAAAAACCCACTTTCAAACATTGTTGAATAATGCTAAAAATATTTTTTTTAAATCATGCATGGTGATCTCATATTTGTCATCTATATTTATATACATGACATTTAAAAGTGAACTAAGTCAAATCAAGCGGACCATGGTTTGTCTATTAAGATTTTGTTTGTAACAAATCTAGAAGTCCATGCTATCTTAAGTTCCCATTTATTGCACATAGGCACACATTAGGATCCCTCAAATAGTTCATTAATTGGTGTAGTTTATTGTTTCATTAGGATCCCTCACATAGGCACATATAATTAAGAAAATACTTGGTGTAGTTTATTGTTTCCTAGTTCATATATATTACTTGCTTGATGAGTATGCTTACATGCTAGATGATATTACTTGCTTGATGAAATTACATGGTAGATGATATTACTTGCTTGATGAGTATGTTTGCATGCTATATGAAATTACTTGGTTGCTTAATCTCTTTAATTAATATGACTTGCATGCATAATACATACTTTATTGCCTCAAAGAGTGGGACTTGCCTGAAACCAAAAGCTCAAAACATAGCCCTCCTTACCCATCTCTGCAGAAAAACTCATTTATGGAACTCAGAAAGACACCAGATGGGCGGCCCCCTTAATTGATAAGGCGGCCCCCTTAATTATTAAGGGGACCGGCCCCAATTAAGGGGACCGGCCATCTGCTGGACGGGTTCACAGAATTTTTTTTCTGCTTTTTAGCCCATTTCATCCTGCACTTCCCCAAATTCACAAACACACTTTGTCCCTATCATCCAAACACCTTTATCCATCCTTAAACAACCTCAAACCTCCACTATAAATAATCCCTTTCATCACCATTTTTCACTCACCCCATCATGTCTTCTCCCATCAAACCAAAACCAAAAAAAAACCTCAAAGCTAGCAAGGTTGACCATAAAACTCAGTTGGAGATGAAAACCAAACCCCCAAAACAAGTCCATCACAACAAATGATGTGGCTAAACAACCAACACCTCCACCCACATTTGTTCCCAACTATACTCCTAATCCTCAAGCTCATTCCAATGAACCCTTTCACAAACCTCATCATAACAACCAACCATTCACCTTTACTCCCAAAAATACACCTTCATCCTCCATACCTTCACACCCATCAACACCATAGATGTCTAAACCACCAAGAGTATCACCACCACCTCCTACCAACTCACATGTTACTCCTATGTTGCATGACCAAACATCCATCCCAAATAACAACCTCAACCTCCACCTTCATTCCAATCAACACATCTCAACCTTAAACCAACCTCATTGAAACTCTTCAAAACCCTCATCATATTGGCCAAACATCCACAATCATTCCAAACTACACTTCTAAACCTCAAACCAACTCCCATGAAACCTTCAAAAATTCTCATCATTTTGGTGAACCATCAAACTTTCCCTCAAACCAAACACCTCAATTTCATCCACTTCCACCAAATGACCAAATCCACACTCCGACGAAAAAGGAAAAGTTCCGTGAAGAGATAAACCAAATCCATGACCACAGTGATCTCCTTGCTATGCACCTTACCCAAAACAACCACACTTCATATTATAATTTCCCTCCAAACAATAAACCCTCACTTCATCAATCCTCATCTCCTTCAAACATCAACCTAAGACACCATGCTATCACCGAAATCCTCCATTTCCAAATCCTTTAAGAAACACAAAATGGTCATCATACCACCCAAACACCTTCTCATTGACCTCACTAAAGAAGACAACACCACTCCATCACCACCACCTAAATACTCATCCCCAAATGCACCATAAACAACACCACCACCAACAACATCCCCACCACATATCACTACTCACACTTTGAACACATGATAACCAACCCTACCATCAACCACACTCCACCATCATCACCCTCCAACCAATACTTGAAGTTCATTGCCGAACTCAATGAAGCCCATGAGCTACATGCTCTTCTTGCCCTACACCTTGCACAACGCAACAAGGGCCAACCTCCATCCTCACCCTACTCAAATTACTTACCTCACCTTAAGTGAGGATATTTCTTGGATGGAATATCTACTCACTCATCCTCACCATATTCCTTCTATTAACCGATAAAACATCGTTACATCCACTCCATCCGCTCCATTTCTCTCACCATCAAATAACTAAGTCCTATCCACATGCTTTCCGCCCCAAAATAAATTTTTTTTTCGCAAGCAAGCCCAATCACTCTCTTTGGCAATATTAAGACTATTAGTATCTTTACTTATGTTGTAATTCTTATGTTTTAAGTATTTTGTGTGGTGTAATGATGATTCTTGTGTTATACATGATCATCTTGAATGCATGAATAGATTATTTGCATGTTCTAAATATTTCTGCTATGCATATATATGTCTTGCTATGTGCCTGCCATGATTGTTGTTTGCCATGATTGTTGTCTTTATATTCCATATTTTGCTATGTATCTTGTGTCTCCTAACTTATTTTTGCAGCCAAGATTTCCATAGCTCGTCTCCTTGGTGCCCTCGAACGAGGGGGAGTAAACATCAAGGGGGAGTTCTCATCCCGACAAATTTAGTTTCTAAAACTTGTCGGCATAACCTTTTTGATTCTACAAAAAGGGGGAGAAGTGAATATAAACTCACTAAATACTTGTTCAAAAATAAATTTTTGGATTTAATAAGTTTAAGTTTTGTAATCATCAAAAAGGGGGAGATTGTTGACATAAATAATGCCTAAAAACATTATTCATATCTCTATGTTTTAATGATCACAAAATATAAACTCATTAAACATAAACTTATCAAATAAACAAGTATTTAGTCGTAAATATTCACTTCTACAACTTAATCACTTAAGGTATGAATAAACAAGTGCTTAATGTATTATATGATCAAAGGAACTTTTTCTTAAACACTAGATTTTTTATAAAATGTCAAAAACATTTTATATCTTTTAGAAAAATTTTTGGTAATAAATAAAAAGGTTTAATTCATTATAAATTTATGAATTCAAATTTTTAACCAAAATCAGTAAAAATGTTCCAGAAAAACCTTCCCCACAAAAAGACAAAACTGGCCAACGGGCAGGGAGGGCGGCCCCCTTAATTATGCTAGGCGGCCCCCTTAAAATTAAGGGGACCGCCCCCCTATTTAAGGGGGCCGGCCACGCTCCTGTAGGTTCCAGATGTCTAGTTTTTCTAGCTATAAATACCAGCCTTCCCCTGGATTTTTAAACACCTTTTGCACACTAAAACCAGCCTTCCCCTGGATTTTTACTCACCTTTTGCACACTAAAACTTTCTGTTTTAAATCCTTGTATATACATTTCAAAATCCTTTGATCATATCTTATTAAGCATTGGTTTCTAAGTGATCCAAGCTTCCTCCATTCAAGTGCAAAAGAAGAATACTCCTTCAACAACTAGAGAAGAAGTATTGCAACTTAGCTACCTAAGTTGTTTGTGTCATCATTCATTTGTATATAAGTTGTGTATTTGTTAGATAGTTGTGTGAATATTTGTTTGGGATAGGTTAGTGTGTAAGTAGTGAAGTTGTGTAATTAAGGTGTGTAAGTAGTGAAGGTGTGAAGAAGTAGAAGTGTACATAGGTTGTGCTAGGTTGTGAAGAAGGTGTGAAGCCGTAGTATATAAGTTGTGAAGAAGTTGTGAATAAGTCGTGAAGTAGTCGTGAAGAATAAGTCGTGAAGTAGTCGTGAAGAAGAAGTCGTGAAGTAGTCGTGAAGAAGAAGTCGTGAAGAAGAAGTTGTGAAGAAGGTGTGATTAAGTCGTGTATAAGTTGTGAGATTGGTTCTAGCTAAGATTAGAACCCGACATCTAGCTTTGTGTCGTTAAGCCGGTGTAAGCTAAAGTTGTGTAAGGTTTTCTCCGCCATAAGGGAGCTTGTTGACATAGTGAAGAAAACTATCGAGTTAGGTGCTCGGGGAGTGGATTAGGGCAAGGAAGGTGTCCTTGTAGCCGAACCACTATAAATCTCTTGTGTCTCGGTTAGATCTTTCCATCTCTATCTTTCATTTCATTTACTTTACTTTACTTGCATTACTTACTTATATTTATCTATACTTGTTCATATTGTTTAAGAATTGAAGTCACATAATATCGAATCGAAGTTTTTAAAAGTAAACAAAAGTTTTCAAAATAAAATTTAAAAAGACGTAAAACTATTCAACCCCCTTCTAGTTTTCCACATCCTCTTCTAGATATTTTAACTTTTATTCTATTATAATCATATCCTAAAATAAAAGTTAACATCTTCTTTAAGTCGGTCAAGTAGAAACCCTAACTCTGTCAATAATATCTCATCTCACTTTCATCTTCTACTTTCTAACCTAAATTTTCACTATTCACCACAGTCAAATCAATTTTTACTGAGAATATTATAGCTAATTTGGAATTTGTTAAGATACACAACCAGGTCACTTTTCTTGAGAAAACAGAGGAAGGAGATGGACCAAAATTTTATGAGATTGTGGACTTCTTGAACGCGTCTCATATAAGGTATGCTTTAACTGTTTCCCCTACTCTTATTGTCTCTCACATCACACAGTTTTGGCAAACTGCCATTGTCAAAATTAGTGAAGAAGGAGACATAGAAATTCACTCTAAAGTGGATGGCATATCTTTTGTTGTTACCGAATCTACTCTTAGGAGACATCTTAAGTTACAAGATTCAGATGGTATCAATAACATGCAAAACACTGAAATTTGACAAGAAATTGCTAGAATGGGGTATGATACATCCAATCAAAAACTTGCTTTTCAAAAGGGATGTTTCTCCCCACAATGGAGATTTTTGATACATACTCTCTTACATTCTTTAAGTCCTAAAAGAACATCATGGGAGCAATTCAGTAGCAATATTGTTATTGCTCTCATATGTTTGTCAACAAACAGGGTTTTTAATTTTTCAAAATTCATATTTGAGAGTATGGTTGCTAATGTAAAAAGTAAAACAAAATTTCTTATGTATCCAAGATTTGTTCAAAGCTTTCTGAATAAGAAAAAGAATCTGCTTAAGCAACATAAAGAAATTTTTCCTACTCCTAGCCTGCAACAAAAAGTTTTTCAAAATATGGCTATGGCTAGTAGACTTTTTAATGGGGTAGAAATACCTCTATTTCCTGAGATGATTTAAGTTGTTCAGGATGAAGGGTCAGTAAACCCAACTGAGCCCCAACACACATCCATTGAAATTCCACAAGTAACTCATACACCCCCAGTCACCACAACATATAAAAGAAGAACCAGAAAGGAGACTATGATTGCTCAGTCTAGTCCTCCTACTCAGGCCCATGAGCCAGATGAGCCTATCTTTCATGATAGTATGCCCCTTGATTCACCTCTCCTAGCAGGTAACACAGCTAGAAGTGATGAGGGCAGTTCTAAACTTAATGAATTGACGGTTCTTTGTACCAAGTTATCTAAAAAAGTAGAATCTCTTGAGGAAGATCTCAAAAGCCACAAGGACAACTTTGCCAAGGTTTACACTAAGTTGACACTCAGGGTGAAAAGAATGGAAGCTCAGCTTAAGAGGAAAAGGTCTAAAATGGTGATATCTGCTAGTTCTTTAGATGATAGCTAAGATGATAGTTCAGATGATGATGGAGATTCTCCCAAACAGGGGGGGATAACAGGGAAATCTGGGAAAGAAAAGGAAAAGAGATCAAGAACTCAGGGGAGGAATGAAGAAGGTACTAGTGGAAAAGGTACTGATGGTGATGATACTGATATGGGTGAGCAAGAGCAAGAACAAGGTACTGCTGAGATAGTTGATGAAACAATACAAACTGCTGAAGTGCCAAAGGAAGCAGTACAAACTGCTAAAGACAAAGGGAAAGGTATTTTGGTTGAAGAAGATGAGCCACGAAAGATAGTTAAGCCTAGAACTCAAGCTCAGATAGATTATTATGCAGAAGTGGCAAAGAAACTTCAAGAAGATGAACAAGCGGATGAACAAGCTCAAATAGTTTTTGATGCAGAGTTAGCAAAGAAAATGTCTCAAGATGATGTTATTGACTTTATGGAAGCAAAGAGACTAGAAAAAGAAAAGTTGGTTTCAGATGTTCAGATGGATCAAGAATAATTTGAAGAACAACTACAATATCTGATAGACACTGATCCGATTGTGAAAGCTCAAGCAGTTCAACTTGTCAAAGATGAGAGTTTAAGTGCAGAAGCAAGATCAGCAAAGCTTACAAGTTTTATTTTATTAAAGAATAAGGAAGTTGCTTGGAGTGATCTTATGCAGAAGATCAGGGATAGACAGAAGAAAGGTTATAAGAAGAAGATGCCATCTAGAAAAGAACAGATAAGTTTCATGAAAAGTTATTTGAAGAATCAGGCATATTGGAACAAAGTTACTTTAAAGGAAAATCAGATGCTGAGATAGAGAAAGCTTACTATGAGGCTTATGCAAGAATCAACAAGCCAATTCCAAAGGAGTTCATGCATAATCCTGAAGAGAGTAAAGGAGAGAAAAGAATACCAGAAGTCTTGGAGTCAGATACTTCAAAGAAGCAAAAGACTAGAGCTGAGGGATTAACAGATGAGCAAATCAAGAACATGATTGTAGTAGTTCCTGAATTCACAAATATCAAGCCACTACAAGCAGAACACCCTATTATAGATTGGGAAGTATTCTCTGAAGGGAGAATGAAAGGGTGGAAGATCATAAGAATTGGTGGAATAACTGAGAGATACAAATTGTTTGAATAATTGCTTAAGGAATTTGATAGGGAAGATCTCAATCAGTTATGGAATTTAGTACAAGAAAGATTCAGAGTTGCATATCCTATTGAAGATAAAGATAAGGAATTATGGGTACAGTTGAAGAGAATCTATGAACCAGATGGTGGTGAAGCAATATGTAGGTTTCAAGCTCCAATTAAAGATGTTTCATGAAAGCTATTTGATATATGTGGAGTTCATAGAATTTCTACTAAAGATGGTTTGGAGATATACATGTTAGTAGAAAAAGACTACCCTTTTAGACCAGCTGTGTTGGTTACATTAGTATATACAAAACTAGAAGTTGAAGCTGATTCAAGAAATGGCAGATGAGCTAGTAAGGAAGATGTTTCATCTTGCAGAAAAGAGAAAAGCTCAGACTAAGAGATTGACATGGTAGTGTTTGGAAGAATCCCCCCATCCTCAGAAATGAATTTTAATTCGAAGAAACTTAGTGATTTGGAGAGAAATCATAAGTTTAGGGGAGGATTGTTGGGAATTAAACATAAACAGTTAGTACTGCCAGAGCATAAAGTTACAACTGATGAAGAATACACTAACAGTGCTAAGTCAGTTAGTACTGCTAGTATATATGGTTAGTACTGCTTATGATTTTGTAAACGTGTAATAGGATAAGTATGGAAAAGATATTGTGTATATCTTATAGTATTAGAGTTATACGAATATTAGTTAACTTGTACAGGAATCCTTGGTCTATAAAAGGATATCCTAGGTTAAAGTTTGTGTACGATTAGAGAGACGATTAGTGAACGATTATTGATAGAGATTCAAGGTTGTAAACCCTAGTGATAAGTCAAGATCACTCGTATTATTAATATAATATTGAATCATTTTGGAAGAAAAACATTGTCTCTTGTTCATACACTGTTTCATTCATACATACAAATACAAATAATCTTCTAAGTGTTAGCTAGTAAATTCCGCATGCTAGTTAATATTACTCAAAGTATCTATCTAATACAAGGCGTGTGTTTAGATCCGGTCATATTCAGGTGAGGATGAGGATCCAGAGCAGGTTCAGGTACAGCCAGCCCCAGCAGTAACAGCACCTATTGAGCACACTCTTATTTGTGCGGATGATGACAGGGACAGGGATGCACCTATGGATTTGGATCAGGTGATGATGTCACGGTATGGTAAGGGCATTATGGAGGATGTGCAGTGTATATTTGAGGTAGGGCAGAGTTCTAGAGCTGACCAGATACAGGATGTGAGTGACAGTCAGTTGATTGATATTGCTTGTGATACTAGCACGGGTGTGCGTGCAGCTAGCCCAAAGTACACTCCATCATTTCCTTCGTTCATACCACCTCCATCTTCGATACCTACTCCGCTTCCATCACCAGTGATTTCTCCGATTGCAGAGCTCGAGGAACCTACTGAGATGGAGCAGATATGGATTCAGCTGGCGAATCAGGCCAGACTACTTGATGTACACTCAGACCAGATCGAGAGGTTAGAGCAGTCTAACCGCATTCAGAGTGTTGAGAGGAGGATTGGGACAGTTGACAGGGCTGCTTGTGTATTGTTTGAGGAGATGTATTCTGACAGACGTGTGATGATCGGACTGAGAGCTAGATTGGATGCATTGGAGAGATTACATGGTAGTGAGATTAGGAACTTGGACTTTAGGGCTATTGGTTTGGGCAAAGGCCGGACCAGGATTCAGGGGATGTTGAGGGGAGCTAGAGGTATTGATCGTACTCAGTGGCAGAGGATTATGACTGCAGAGTATATTGATCGTACTCACTAAGGCCCAACTGGCTGATTCAATAAGCTACGCATAAGCTAGCTTCATGGCACTTTGAAATTAAACTTTTGATGTAAAAACAAACTATTTTGATAATCCAAAGCCTCCCCAAAGCCCATGGATCAAAATGGGTAACGGACCATATATATATATATATATATATATATATATATATATATATATATATATATATATATATATATATATATATATATATATATATATATATATATATATATATAACACGTTAAAAGCCCATTAATGACTTAAATGAGAGAGCGACCTAATAAGCAGTTGGAATAAGTTAAAAATCACTTAAATAAGCTTTAGGAAAAATCACCATACTTTTCCATACCTTTTTGTCATTTTTGGACTAAAAATGTAACGCGATCTAACTAGAAGGACTAAAACTGCCAAACTGTGAAACTTGTGGACTGAAGCTGTGAGAACAGTTGGTACAGGACTTAAATTGACCAATGATTTAACTCCAAGCCTTATATGGACATATGGACAAGTTTTGGACTACTTTTGGACTTTGGACTTAATAAAGGACTAACGACGTAACGCGAACGCAGTTAGGGTGAAAAGTGTAAAACCTGGAAAAGAACAAGGACCTACTGTTTATATCTTGACATTCTTAATTCATTTTCTATTTTCGTCATACCTTCATTTCATATGCATCTTTACACATTTTATTTGCATATTAGTTCACTTTCGATATTTAGTAACACTAGAAACGTTACGAGTTAACATTTCATAGCATTCATTTATTCTTCAAAGAAATAACACTACGGGAGCACTGACACAAAATCAGGATAAACATATATGTAGCACTACTCTGAGCTTCAAGCATATTGAATGTAACACAATCACTTTCAACGATCAGATCGTTGCACATCATTAGTTATTCACCATTCACCATTCATTCACACACACCACTAGAAATTAGTCAGATTCTCAGACATTTATATATTTACCAGGTTCCGTATCGAAGTTGTTATCATAATCACCCCAAAGTTTATGTTCACATTCACCAGTAACGCTTAAGGTGAGTCATGGCCTCACTTTTAAATCATTTATACTTTTAAACTCCGTGAGGGGGATACATGCTATAAACAGATCACAAGTATTTTTCTGTATGCTACCTGACTTAATATATGCCTAAGTTACCTTATTGCCATAAGACCCTCTATCATGAGCCATTAATCACTGCGGTGAACGCGAATATAATGAATCGATCTATTAGAGGCTGACGACCTATCCCACTAATACTTTGACGGAATGCTATTTGCTAGTCGTATTAGTCGCGATGCATTATATTTGAGAAAAATAGGAATTGGCAAAATCACCTATTACACGAGGGCAAAACTTTCATCATTAGTTTGATGAACACCTCCGTTTATACGGTACTTTGTTAATGTTTGCGTGTCATGAGACTTATGGCAATATATGAAGTGCAATATCAATTTTTAAACTGATTGTATCTCCAATACAATCCTACTTGTGGATCGAACTGATACTTAAACTTCAAACTCCATGATTTCACTCAACATTTTATTGACTTTTAAGCATGTATCTCAGGAAACTAGCGGAGCGGATCAAGGCATGGAGCAGGCAAAACCTATCTTAAATAAGGGTGTAAAATAAAGTTGTAATTCAGTTAAAATGATTTTTCTTTGGAGAAACTGTTTGCACTCTGATGTAACGCTTTGTAACTGGATTCATATTATGGACCTATAATAATCAAAAAAATGCCTTTACAGGCTGTTTTCTATGATTTTGTTTTCGATCCTCACAGTAATACCCCAATTAGACTTCCGCTGTTATCTTAAAATTTTGGGGGTGTTACAATTGTGACGCTTCACACAAAGGTTTGGGAGCTGTGCTAATGCAGCGAGAGAAGGTGATAGCATACGCTTCTCGACAGCTGAAAACCCATGAGAAAAACTACTCAACCCATGACCTAGAGTTACGATCAATCGTGTTTGCTCTTAGAATTTGGAGGTACTATCTTTATGGCACTAAGTGTGTGGTGTATACCGACCACAAAAGTCTACAGCACATCTTGAACCAGAAGGAGCTGAACATGAGATAGCGTCGATGGTTGGAATTGCTTAGCGACTATGATTGTGAGATCCGTTACCACCCAGGCAAGGCAAATGTGGTTGCCGATGCCCTCAGCTGAAAAGAGAGGATCAAACCCCTCAGAGTTAGATCGTTAGGGATGACGATCAGTTCGCCGCTTCCAGCAAAAATTCTTGAGGCTCAGGTCGAGGCACTCAAGGAAGAAAACCGACAACGTGAGAAGATTTACGGAATACCAGAAAGTGAGAATGGCTTCGTAAAAATATCCGATGGAGTTTTGTGTTATGGGGACAGGAGTTGGATCCCGCTATACGAAGGAATTCGTGATTTGACCATGCACGAATCCCACAAATCCAAATACTTAGATTTGAAGAAGTTATATTGGTGGCCAAACATGAAGGCCGATATAGCTGAGTACGTCAGTAAATGTTTAACATGCTCGAAGGTCAAGGCTGAACACCAGAGACCATCCGGTCTGCTTGTTCAACCTGAAATCCCAGAATGGAAATGGGAGCGCATCACTATGGATTTTATCACCAAGCTGCCTAAGACGTCGAGCGGTTATGACACGATCTGGGTGATCGTTGACCGTCTCACTAAATCCGCTCATTTCCTTCCTATAAAGGAGAATAATAGCATGGACAAACTTGCGCGACTGTATGTGAAGAAAATTGTCGCAAGGCATGGTGTGCCTGTCTCTATCATCTCTGATCGAGACAGCCGGTTCACGTCTAACTTTTGGAAGTCGCTCCAGGACGCATTGGGAACCGACCTTGACATGAGTACAGCTTATCATCCTCAGACTGATGGTCAGAGTGAAAGGACCATTCAGACGTTAGAGGACATGCTGAGAGCCTGTGTGATTGACTTCGGGAACGGCTGGGATAGGCATTTGCCTTTAGCCAAGTTTTCCTACAACAACAGCTATCACACCAGCATTAAGGTTGCACCGTATGAGGCACTTTATGGTCGTAAGTGCAGATCGCCAATATGTTGGGCTAAAGTCGGAGAAAGTCAACTTACTGGACCAGATCTAGTCCACGAGACTACTGAAAAGATCGTGCAGATCAAGAGCCGAATGCAAGCGGCTCGTGACCGTCAAAAGAGCTATGCCGACAAGAGGCGAAAACCCCTTGAGTTCCAAGTGGGTGACAAAGTGATGTTAAAGGTCTCGCCATGGAAAGGCCAGATAAGATTTGGCAAGCGTTGGAAGCTGAACCCTCGCTATATTGGACCTTTCAAAATTCTTGCCAGGATCGGGCCGGTAGCCTACCGACTCGAACTGCCATCCGAGCTCAGCGCTGTGCATGACGTTTTTCATGTCAGCAACTTGAAAAAGTGCTTATCTGACGATAACGCTGTTATTCCTTTGGATGAGATTCAGCTTGACGAGAAACTGAATTTCATCGAGGAGCCGATTGAAATCATGGACCGGGAAGTTAAATGGCTAAAGCAGAGTCGCATCCCAATTGTGAAGGTCCGTTGGAACTCTCGCAGAGGCCCCGAGTACACATGGGAGCGAGAGGATGAAATCAAGCGAAAATATCCTTATCTCTTTTCGAACTCATCGAGTAACGTAAATTGAAATCCAGGACGGATTTCCCGATTAACTAGGGAGACTGTGACAAATGGTAATTTTCACATTTTTAATTAATAGTAAATGGCTATTTATAATTTTTAAGCTGAGCATTTCTATGCGCGATTACATATTTCTGAGTATTTTTGAGCATTTTTGGGAGCTGTCCCGCATACTGTAGCTTACAGTCACTGCAGAAAAAGTTTATTTTTGTCAGTAAGCATAAATTATTCCATTTCTGATAGTTACTGACAAGTTTCGTAATTTACTGAGAGCTTTCTCGTAATTACTGAAAAGCAACCCCACACGCGTACCGACAGCACAGTATATATGGTAGCAGTCAAATAAATGCATTTTTGAGCAAATAATAATATTTTATTATTTTACTGACGAAAACGTCAATAAAAACTCTATTTTGCGTATACGTGTCTAAAAAGGTCAAACCGGGACTTTATGTTAACTTTTAAGCTTAAACCAGCACACGATACACCAACGAGGATCAAAAACCCACCAAAAACCCTCCCTAATGTCGTGTACAGCAAACGCAAAAGGACAAACAATATTATATGGTAAATATTAGTTATTGGGATTACATGCATAACTTTTGTATTTATACCCATATTAGCACATTACATTTTCACACCTCAATACTCATCCAAGAAAGTTACTTAGATAAAAAATTCCCTTTCTTCACCATCACAACCCACAGCCAACTTAAAACATTCAAGATCCACAAAATTTTGTTGAAGTTATAAGTAATCAGGGTGTACTTTCAAGTGTTTCGGGTTATTTAGTACGTGTCTTGGGTAAAATTGGTGCATTTTGGTGTGTTCTTGAGCCCTCAACCTCTCGACATTCTTAAACCATTGTAAGGATTTTTGAAAACTTGTTCAAATCTTGTTCATATCATGTTGTTTTAATATTTAAAAGTGTTAAAAAGTGTTAAATGTGTATGATTTGTTAAAATGAAAAAGTTAGGGTTTGATGCCTAATATATACATGCTCGACTTCTATGAAGTTTTTGAACAAATTATGATGTTTCTTGCTTGTGTGGTAAATCTTGTTGCTTGTGGTACTAATTAGATGGTACAAAAGTGATTAGTGCTAATTACGCGTAATTAAGACGAAATATACACTTTTGAGAGTATATATGTGGATCGGCTATGTTTTAAAATATATAATGATTGGGGTTTTGGAAAACATAAAATTTTGACTCTAGTGGTGAAATGGTGAAGATTATGCTTATTAGCTTATTATAATTAGCTTATTGTAATAAGCACTAGATTATTGATTTTTAACTACAAGTAATGGACTAAAATTTAATTTGGCATAATTGGGCTGAGCCCACCATATACTCGGGCTACATGGGCTGTTTTAACCCAATTGCTTATTAGAAGTGCTTATTGGCTTATTTGATATTTAACGCGAAATATAACATAACTAAAATGGATTAATTAGTTATCGGACTAAAAATGTGTTATTGGGCTAAAAGTGGCCTATTCGGCCCAATAAACATCTCGGAAGATAAAAATAAATTTTGGAACATTTTTAGACTCGCTATAATTATTTTTGCAAAATAGAACGGTTTATATCGATAAAAACCATTTTGGGCTTATTTTGGCATTTTAAGCCCAATAAGCCAAATAAAAGAAATTTCGGCCCATAAATTATGAACATTGAATTTTGTTGACTTTTGAAAGAATTTTGACTAAACGTTGACTTTTGTATCGAAAACTATAATAATGAAGTAATTATAACGATAAGTATAGTTATATCGATAAATATACACTTTGGACTATTTTTGCAATTATAGTGATAAAAAGGGATTATTTTAGGAAATTTACAACACTTGAGAAAAATGGGAAAGCTTGTATAAACGAATAGGTCATGCCCGATTTTTTCTAAAATTTCGACGCTTAGAATATTTTTCGGACGAAAAGATACTAAAAGACGAAACAGGCTATTTTCATTATTAAAAATATTAATTTTCATAAATTAATATTTTTATGCCTTATGAAACTTATAAATATATTTTTTGCACTTATGCACTCGCACTTATTAATTTCTCAAAAACTAAATACTTGTAATTTTCTTTATAATTATTATTATATTATAAATAAATATAATAATTTATAATATAATAATTTATAATATAATAATACCCAATAGCACCATTATCAAATTAATTATTCAATGATTATTTAATTAATAATAAGTCTTAATTAATTAAATATTTAATTATTAAATATATATATATATGTACGATAATATATATATATATATATTATATATATATATATATATATATATATATATATATATATATATATATATATATATATATATATATATATATATATATTACTTACGTAGTTTGCAGTATGCAAAGCACGGAAGTTCCGTCGCACGTACCTTCACCGTACACTTTCACCATGAGCCATCACCAAAGAATTATATACGATAAATCATTTTGAAATGTACTTTACCACACAGCAAGTAAGAAATACATGAGCACTGGTCACACGTAAACTTTTCAATTAAATTAAGACATTTAAAATACGAATATTTCGCTAAGACTTACCATACTGATCTAGTTCGCGTGTCGGAGCGGTTGCACTGTATTGTTGATTGATTTGCATATTGCTATTGTTTTTAAGGTGAGTTTATAGCCCCACTTTTTATGCGTATTGCTTTTATAAACCTTGGGGTGAGAATCATGCAAAATTGTTTTCATGGACCAAAAAAGGATTTTGTTTTATATACACTTGTATGCAGAAACCTAAGTTAGCTGAATCCCATTGCGCCCACTATCATCAACCGTCAATTCCTACTGGGAAACGCGTGTGATATAAATAGATCTATTGGGGTGATTCCCCCGTTCGGTTGGCTCGGCATAGTCAATGCGAACGTATACCATATCGAAATTGGCCGAGTGTCTGGGGATTAACACTCGTGGGCACCCTTTATTTGCTATGCCAGTTTGACATATTTTGTTGTCTAGTTCGGTTGGATGAGACTTAGTATTTGCATAGCAGGATAATGTGTGTTTGCTGAATTGTTTGCTGAATATTTGCTATGGTCCATATGTGCTTATTTACTTTAAACCTATGAACTCACCAGCGTTAGCTGACCTTTAGCATGTTTTTCTCAGGAAATTGAGATGTGTTTACTGAAGGCAGGGCATGGCGATGGTCATAAAATTTGTTGGAAATATTTTTATTGTTGCGTTAAACTCTGAATTTGGGACCGCTTTGTTAAATGGGCTACATTTTATTTGAACTGAATTTGATGTATGACAATATGTCTTTGAATATGTAATGTATTTTTAAAACGGATTTTTAATCCGTTCTCTATATCTTGTGTTGTGATTATCGATTTAGTAGGATCCAAAAGTGTATGCTTCCGCAATATCTTGATTTTGGGGGTGTTACATTATATAAAAATCACTAAAAAGTTGAGCACCCATAAATTATATATCAAACCCTAACTTTTTCATTTTAGCAAAACATACATAATAAGCACTTGGTAACACTTTTAAACATCACAAGAACATGTAAAGAACAAGATTGAACAAGTTTTGAAAGAAGTCGTGTGGTAGAAAAACCCAAGAACACTCCAAATTGCACCAAATTTACCCGAGACACGTTCTGATTAACCCAAAACACTTGAAAGTACACCCCGATTAGTTCAAACTTCACTAGATTTTTGTAGATCTTGGATTGTAAGGTTAGGCCGTGAGTTTTGAGAGTAGAATAGGTAAGAAATGATTTTGGTAAAATGTTGAGATGAAAATGAGAGTATGAAATGTTATGTCATCATCCACTAATACATATGTTAATAGGATAATGCTTCTTGTCTTGGTGTAAGATGTGGCGGCAAACGGCAAGGAACAAGGGGGGGAAAGTATTTTCGTTCCTCGTTGGTGTATCGTGTGTCGGTTTAAGCTTAAATTTTAGCGTAAAGTCCCGGTTTGACATTTTTGTACACGTATACGCAAAATAAAGTTTTTATCGACATTTTCGTCAGAATAATAAATAAAATATTATCATTTGCTCAAAAATGCATTTATTTGACTGCTACCATATATACTGTGCTGTCGGTTCGCGCGTGGGGTTGCTTTTCAGTAAATACGAGAAAACTTCTCAGTTAATTACGAAACTTGTCAGTAACTATCAGAAATAGAATAATTTACGCTTACGAACAAAAATAAACCTTTTCAGCAGTGACTGTAACAACAGTATGCGGGACAGCTCCCAAAAATGCTCAGAAATGCTCAGAAACATGCAATTGCGCATAGAAATGCTCTGCTTAAAAATAATAAATAAATATTTATTATTAACTTAAAGTGTGAAAATTACCATTTGTGACAATGCGGGCCAAGGGTAAGGCTTCTCCCAAAGTTGTAGGATTAAACCTCAACAGTTTCCAAAGTTGTAGGTCGTGAAGCGCACTTCCGTTGCACGAGCTAATGAAAAAGCTTTGCCTAAAGTTGTGGGGTTTGACCTTAAGAGTGCGCATTGTAGAGCTGGTTTAAGTCCAGAGATATAAAACGATTTAAGTAAGTTTTCAGAGATCCCCGTTACTCGATTTATAAGTACCTCAAACTCACTAAGATATTCGGCCATGGTACTCATTTGCAAGAGCTTAGATAGTGCATCCTGATTGCTGCTGCTCGATGCCATGAAGAGTAACTCGAAGAACATAAAAAAATTTCTGATGAACATTACAAATGAACAGTCGCGTGAACAGTACCTGTGAATAGTGATCGATGAACAATAACACCTTTTTTTTTTTTTTTTTTTTTTTTTTAATTTTTTAATTGGAACCCTAATTTGTTAGCTCTCTCAACGATGGCTCTCAATGAAAGCACCAATTGATACGACCCGTTGATGTTGTATCGACATAGTGCACCACTTCAAGCGGGCGCAAGCTCCTTAAGAATATTAGAGAAGAAAACCAGAGATATTTTTATTAGACAAATCATACCTTTCATTAATGAATGACGCGGTATATAAATACCGAATAAACCCTAACTTGTATAATAAGTCGATTACAAGATAGATATCCAAAACAATGACACTTTCCTAATACGACTAAAAGATATCCTAAACATAACTTTCACAATACTTATCCTAACACCTAAACAATAGATAGTTATCCCATAACATAGCCCTTATGCCACGTTGGGATGGCCGTGACCCTTTGTAGTTCGAGCGCGTCCTACACCTTTTATGGCAGTCGTAAGATTAGCCCTATTCATATCGCTGAATATAGCTTAGACTATTAGAGATCTTTGAGCAACTTGGCCTTACATTTCTATCCCGTATGGTTTAGATTACACATAAAATAATGGAGTCCTAACTTCCATAAATCATACTTTTTAAGTCAACTTGATCATGATATTGTTATGTAGCATTGTCTTTTTTTTTTTTTTTTGTAATGTTCATCAGAAATAGGTTTTTTTTTTTTTTTTTTTTTTTTTTTTTTTTTTTTTTTTTTATAATTTTGTTTATATCAAAAAGCTATAAACCTGAAAGTGCGGAACAGAAAATATAAAGTTTAATATGTCAAACGCTAAAAACTGTCAAAAATACGGAACAGAAACTGACAGTGCAGAAAAAAAAGGGGACAAAAATGGGGGAGACAAGGCTCTGCCACCCTTGTCCCCCCGTGGGTATAGTAGAGCCCTTCCATTGGGGTGGGTTAGTCCCACGGGGGCTATTTTTTTATTCTCACGGGGGCTAAAAAAAATAGGTTTTTTTTTTTTTTTTTTTTTTTTTTTTTTTTTTGATTTTTTTTTTTTATTTTTCTAATTTTGTTTATATCAAAAAGCTATAAACCTGAAAGTGCGGAACAGAAAATATAAAGTTTAATATGTCAAACGCTAAAAACTGTCAAAAATACGGAACAGAAACTGACAGTGCAGAAAAAAAAAGGGGACAAAAATGGGGGAGACAAGGCTCTGCCACCCTTGTCCCCCGTGGGTATAGTAGAGCCCTTCCATTGGGGTGGGTTAGTCCCACGGGGGCTATTTTTTTATTCTCACGGGGGCTAAAAAAATAGGTTTTTTTTTTTTTTTTTTTTTTTTTTTTTATTTTTTTTTTATTTTTATAATTTTGTTTATATCAAAAAGCTATAAACCTGAAAGTGCGGAACAGAAAATATAAAGTTTAATATGTCAAACGCTAAAAACTGTCAAAAATACGGAACAGAAACTGACAGTGCAGAAAAAAAAAGGGGACAAAAATGGGGGAGACAAGGCTCTGCCACCCTTGTCCCCCCGTGGGTATAGTAGAGCCCTTCCATTGGGGTGGGTTAGTCCCACGGGGGCTATTTTTTTATTCTCACGGGGGCTAAAAAAATAGGTTTTTTTTTTTTTTTTTTTTTTTTTTTTTTGATTTTTTTTTTTTATTTTTATAATTTTGTTTATATCAAAAAGCTATAAACCTGAAAGTGCGGAACAGAAAATATAAAGTTTAATATGTCAAACGCTAAAAACTGTCAAAAATACGGAACAGAAACTGACAGTGCAAAAAAAAAAAGGGGACAAAAATGGGGGAGACAAGGCTCTGCCACCCTTGTCCCCCCGTGGGTATAGTAGAGCCCTTCCATTGGGGTGGGTTAGTCCCACGGGGGCTATTTTTTTATTCTCACGGGGGCTAAAAAAAATAGGTTTTTTTTTTTTTTTTTTTTTTTTTTTTAATAATTTTGTTTATATCAAAAAGCTATAAACCTGAAAGTGCGGAACAGAAAATATAAAGTTTAATATGTCAAACGCTAAAAACTGTCAAAAATACGGAACAGAAACTGATAGTGCAGAAAAAAAAAGGGGACAAAAATGGGGGAGGCAAGGCTCTGCCACCCTTGTCCCCCCGTGGGTATAGTAGAGCCCTTCCATTGGGGTGGGTTAGTCCCACGGGGGCTATTTTTTTTTCCTCACGGGGGCTAAAAAAAATAGGTTTTTTTTTTTTTTTTTTTTTTTTTTTTTTTTTTTTGATTTTTTTTTATTTTTATAATTTTGTTTATATCAAAAAGCTATAAACCTGAAAGTGCGGAACAGAAAATATAAAGTTTAATATGTTAAACGCTAAAAACTGTTAAAAATACGAAACAGAAACTGACAGTGCAGAAAAAAAAAAGGGGACAAAAATGGGGGAGACAAGGCTCTGCCACCCTTGTCCCCCGTGGGTATAGTAGAGCCCCTTTCCATTTCCTAGATTTGCGAAAAAGATGATTTGTATTGTTTCTATAAGTCAACATTGATCGGGTTTACAGTTGAATTCGTCTTGATTCTTGAAGCCACATTATACTTTGTTATTAAATATTATATTTCCATGGACTCTAGCTGTATCTCTAATTCTCTATGCGTTCGGGGTGTTACTTTATTATATTTTATTTGTAGACTAAATTTGAAAACCCAAATAGAAATTGTGTTGTTTATTTAATTAATTACTACTGGTAAGAGTTGGGATCCAAGATGCACCTAAAAAAAATATATACATCTCTCTTTAAATATCTCCTCTTTAGTTGAAATGTGTGGTTAAATTTATTCTCATTCTTTCTCATTTCAATTTCTATTTTCAGTTTTCACTAGATCTCTTTCCAATTATGTAATTCGAGCTATCAAAACTAATGCATCAAACTTAAGATGAGTTCAGGGAACATAGTTTCTTGTTTAAACAATAAGCAAAACCCACAAAATAATATACTTAGATAACAACCATATCAAGACATGCAATTCATTTGTTTATTCTGTCTACAATTCGGCTTCTCTAGTTGACCAATATTCCTTTTAGCATACATAAAGTAGTCTGAATTTGAATCACATCCTTAAAATAACAGCTTACCAAATATGCGTCACTAAAAAAATAAGTAATTTGCTAACAACAATATTAGAGTAAATTGCAAAAATCGTCCTTGTGGTTTGGCCAAATTGCACGTTTCGTCCCTGTGATTCATTAAGTGCAAAAATGGTCCGGATTTGGCATTATTTCATGCACTTTTGGTCCCCCACCACAAACCCTGTTAGTTTCCATTCGTTATCTTTTGCACGTGATTGGCACAAGGGGGTATTTCGGTCTTTATACGTTTTATCAATAAAATAAACACACCCATCTTAATAAAATACCCCACCCCGTTTATTTTTTCCCCCAAATCACCACTGATCCCCAAAAGTCAAACGCATACAAATCCAAAACCTAATTTCTCATCCCTGCTATTGAAACCCATTGCACTTACAGTCCTTGTAGATACAGGCGGTTAGAAAGATGAATGAGTCACCTTCCCCTCCAAAATTGATGTTTAGAAAGGATGGCGTATCAATTGATCCAAACACAATTTATGGTAAGAACAGAAGTTTTTTTTATTGAAATAATCACTTATTTGATACTACATTGTTAGCTCATTGATTTTTTTTTCATTTTTTTTTTTTCATTATGATACAGGTGGTTCCAAGTCCATGTTCTCTATGAAGTTGAATCATAGTGGATACTTCACAGAACCACCAAATAGGATGTATACTACAGGTGAGACAACATACTTGGATTACATTGATGTAGTTCACCTTAAGGTTGAGGGAATAAACACAATTATGACTCAACTAGGGTATGGGTCTGATGACATTATGTATTATCACTTTAGGATGCCTAACAAAGGTTTAGATAATGGTTTAAGGTCTGTGAGTTGTGATGATGATTTAGTTAGGTTGGTAAAAGCAGTGGAAACAAATAAGGAAATAGAATTTTTTGTTGAGCATTAGCTTACCAATGTTGAGATTAAGGACTTAGATGATAATGGTGTAGAGAAAATAGGCTTTGATGTGAATGTGGAAGATACACATGGACAGTCTAGCTCTAAGAATGTAGATGCTGAAAATGTAGAGGCTGAAAATGACACAGAAGTGAACATGGAGGATATTGTTGATGAGGAGCATATTATTGATGATGTGGAAGTGAACATGGAGGATTTTGTAAGGCACAATGTTGATAGGGGAAACTATGTTGACCCAAGTGGAAAACCTCATTTTGAAGTCACGGATGAAGCTGTGGAGGTTTTGGACTATGATTCATTTGATAGTGATGTAGGTGATGATGATGATGCTGCAAGTGTTACAAGGAGGAACCTTAGGAAACTTAAAAAAAACTGGTGGTGGATCAGCTGGTATTGTCAACTTCTTTTTTGTTGGACAAGACTTTGCTAACAAGGAAGAAGCTAAAGAAAGAATTAAAGCACATGCAGTTGAAACAAGAAGAAAGATTCAGATTGTAAAGAATGATCATGAAAGGTTACAAGCAAAATGTAAAGGTACAATGCTATGTGATAAAGGGAATCTAGCAGATGGTGGGTCACAATCACAAGGGAAAAAGGGAAAAAATTGTGAGACATCAGATGCTGGGTCAAAAGGGAATAAACAAATGAAGGGTAAAGGTGTAAATTCACAAGATGAGGACAAAAGTGTGTGTCCCTGGAAAGTGTATATCTCACCTGGGAGAGTTGGCAAGTGGGTGGTTAAGACATTTATTAATGAACATAAATGCCTCCAATCTAGAGAGATAAAGGCATGTACCTCCACCTTCCTTGCAAAACATGTTGTAAACCTAATTTCTCTCAACCCTGAAATACCAACAGTAGCAATCCAAGAGCAGATGCAGTCCAAGTTTCAAGTAGGTGTTTCTGTAACCAAAGCTTTCAGTGCTAAGTCTAAGGCAGGAGTTAATTTGAGGGTGATGTAGAGGGTCAATATGCTTTATTGAGAGATTATGCTGAACAGTTAAAGAAGTCTAACCCAAACACAACAGTGAAGATAGATGTTTACATGCCTCATAATCCAAATGACACTTCAAGAAGGTTTAAAAGGATATATATTTGTTTGGGTGCTTTAAAAGAAGGTTTTAGAGCTTCTGGGAGAGAGCTGCTAGGGTTAGATGGTGCCTTTATGAAAGGTCAACATCCTGGACAACTGATAACAGCTGTGATTGTTGATGCTAATAATGGAATCTACCCTGTAGCATATGGAATTGTTGAATCAGAATCTAGAGATTCATGGGAATGGTTCTTGTCTTGTCTTGGGGATGATTTGGATTTGTATACCAATTCCAACTTCACCTTTATTACTGATAGACAAAAGGTATCTACATGTAACTACATTGTTTTTATTTTTTATAGTGAATCATGTACATGGTTCTTGTCATGTTTAATTAATGATTCCATTTTTTGTTTTATAGGGTCTGTTACCAGCTATACAGAGCCTATTTCCTGCTGCTGAACACAGGTATTGTGTAAGGCATATTAATGATAACATGAATTTGATTTGGAAAGGAGGAGTATACAAAGATAGGTTGTGGAAGTGTGCCACTGCAACAACTGTGGTAGAGTTTTAGAGAGCAATGGATGAACTTAAGGGATACAATAGGCAGGCACATGAGTGGTTGAGGAAAATACATCCTAAGCATTGGAGCAGAAGCCACTTTTCAGGTAACCAATTATGACCTAATTTACTTCTTTTTAGTTAATTATTAAGATGCTTACTGTATGTACATACTTATGACAGGAAGGGCTGTAACACCCCCAAAATCTGGTTTAGCGGAAGCATACATGTTTGGGTGCTACTAAATTGGTATCACAACACAAAGTATAAAGAATGGTTTTTACCTCAACCATTTAAAATAGATTCCATATTCAAAAGTGATTTGTTTACAATATTTCAAAAATGGTGCGGAAATATAAGCCCATAAAAGATTTCATGTGGTCCCAAATATATCAGAGTCTTCTATAACCATGCCATGCCATGCCAAAAGCTTCCAATAGCGTGCTATCGCTTTATACCTGAAAATACATGCTAAAGTGTCAACACGAGGTTGGTGAGTTCATAGGTTTTAGTGTAAAATGTAAAGCATTTGAATAACGATTTCCCGGCAAAGGCATTGTAAATCCACTCAGTCACAAGTCCCGCCCATACAAGACTTGCAACCTGTGTGTTTACAACCCGCTGCCAAATAAGATTTGTTCCTGGTAAACAGAGGTAATATATTGCTTGGTTAAGCGGTACACTCGTAATGACCATTACACTTGGTAGTATGTCCGTTACACTCGGTAATGTGACCGTTACACCCGGTCCTGTTATATGTGTTCGTCCAGTACCCCTGGTCAAAGTGTGTGTCATGTATACATATAATGCATTCGAGTGAACAATCAAGTATTACAGCCAAACAGTCAAATATTGAGTAAACAGTTCAGTACACCTGGTTAATGTGTGTCATGTATTCATATAACGCATTCGAGTAAACAATCAAGTATTTCAGCCAAGTAGTATGTTTGAGAAAAACAAATCACGTTTCAAGTAAAAACAAGCATTAAGTTTAAGTAAAAACGAGCATGTATTCTCCCCCAAAACAGTTGTAAAACAAGTAAAAGTAGGGGCCATGAACTCACCTTAGCTTGCAGCAACGCAAAATATCACAGAGGTCACAACTGGCATCAAGAGCAAAACACAACGATATTGAGGGTACAGGCACAACGGTGCCGGCTCGGCACGACCTAATATATATATATATATATATATATATATATATATATATATATATATATATATATATATATTTATAGTTGTCTCAGATTACTTCTCGAAAAGTAAAGCGTTATGAAAAGACAAGCGTCTTAGTTTTCGTGGATTACTCGTAACAGAGTTTGTAAAAAGTTTAGATTTAACGTTTCGTGTGGTGGTAAGATAGCATAGACTCAAGAATACTCACGCCAAATAGGAATAGAGAATTTAGTCGAGACAAGTACGGACGAGAACTTGAGTCGAGAAAGAAATGACAAACGAAGTCAAGGAAAAATAGTGACAAAGGAGAATGTCGACAAAATGAGTCAATTAATACGTTTTCGGTGTTTTCCCAATGATCTAAATAGTTCGGCAAAAATCAATAAAGTTGTAGAAAGGTAATTTATGTTTTAAAAAGAAACTTAAATTAATATATCACATGGTAAGTGTTTTCATGTTAATAAACTACAAGTTTCGATTATTGTCGGGTTTTTATAAGATAAAAAGGTTTTTCGACATTAAAGTATAAGTTTAGGGAGTTTTATAAAATTTGACATGACGCGTCCATTTATATAATCTTTCACAAGTCATTTTGACTCAAATAAAACTCAATTTCTCAAAATAATGCTCCCGACAAGTTTATAACTAACAACTCGTTATTAGTTTAATATGTGTGGATTGGATATTTAGGTCCGTTACGAGTTTAACGTATTAAATTCGTCTCTAGTCCAAAATGTCTTTGGTGCAATATTGATTAATCTTTGTTTTCAGAAATATAGACATGTTTCGACAAAAACTAAAACGCATAACTTGTTAGATGTTTTACTACTCACATAATGTCCGACCAAATGTCTTTGTTGCAATATTGATTAATTGTTGTGTTCAAATGGTTTACTTTGTAATTATGATAAAGGACCACATTTCAACAGATTGCCTTCTTGTGTATAGACCATTTATATCGATGATAGAATCTTGACTATAACAATGACCAAAAACACACCCCTTAATTCATGTTGTGGGCTTCGGCCCAAGATGAAACAAACGCAAGTCACGGCTTATACACACTAAGACATATTACTGGAGAAACAAAAGTAGAAGAGTACTTTTGTTTTGTTAACTTTGGGGACACAGTTTGAGTTAAAAGGGAGTATTTTAAGTGTTGATGATTCTTTGACAAAATGGGTATCAAGGTCTTACTGGACCATTAAGATTATACATGGCTTTTGTTAATTGAGACTGAAGATAAGCACACCCTTAGGGGCAGCTTGTGACTAACCCGAGACGACACCCAGACGACCCTATGTGGGTTGCTAACTGATGCGTCATGACACAAGCGAAAACCAACATAAACTCACAATAGTAATCCTACTAGGTACATTTTTTGTTTCATATGGAATCTGAACTTTAAATATGTTGGTTAAAGTGCTTAGAATATACACTTTCAAAGTGCTTAGAAGTTGCCTATAACATTCAGAATAGTCGCACACGCAAGACTCAAACCAAGACTCGAGAACCTCATACGTGTTTAAGCAATATTCGACCACAATAGTAACAAGTAATCAAGAAACACCATAGAGTCAACTCAACTCGACTGTGTTGGGTTGAATCAATTTATTAAACCAACAAACGCCCTAAGTGGGTTCTAAATCCGGAACTGAACTTCAACAAGCAACAACAACATCAATATTCCCTTAAATTAATCTAGATCGAACTGAAGAGGAAAGGTCTGACCCGACCCGTGAGCAACCAAAACCGCAAACACCATTTAGACTCTTACCACACGAAAACAATGATAACACTATTCGAAAAGTTTTAATCCGTATCTTTAACCCACTAAGATTTAATAACTTTGTGGAAAACTAGAAGGGGGGTTGAATAGTTTTACGTCTTTTTAATTTATGAAAACTTTTGTTTACTTTTTAAAACTTCGATTCTATCTTATGTGAATTCAACTCTTGATCAATATGAACAAATATTAACAAATATAGATAAGCAATGCAAGTAAAGTAAATATAATGAAATGAAAGATAGAGATGGAAAGATCAAACCACAACACGGAGATTTATAGTGGTTCGGCTACAAGGACACCTTCCTTGCCCTACTCCACTCCTCGAGTCACCTACTCGAGAGCTTTCTTCACTATGTCAACAAACTCCCTTATGGCGGAGAAACCTTATACAACTTTAGCTTACACCAGTTTAACGACACAAAGCTAGATGTCGAGTTCTAATCCTAGCTAGAACCAATCTCACGACTTGTACACAACTTCTAAACAACTTAATCACGACTGCTTCACGACGGCTTCACAACTTTTTCACGACTTCTTCTCCACGACTACTTCACAACTACTTCTACACTACTTCTTTACAACACAACTAGTTACTTACACTTAGATCTACTTATCACAACTATACAACACTTTACACAACTACAATGATGATATGAGTTAAGCTATAATACTTCTTCTCTAGTTGAAGGAGTATTCTTCTTTTGCACTTTGATGGTGGAAGCTTGGATCACTTAGAAACCAATGCTTAAGAGAATATGATCAAAGGGTTTTTAGAAAGGATTTACAAGATTTAAAACAGAAGGTTTGGGGTGCAAAAGGTGAGTAAAAATCCAGGGGAAGGCTGGTATTTATAGGCAAAAAAACTGGACAGCTGGAAGCTACTGGAGCGTGGCCGGCCCCCTTAAATAGGGGGGCGGTCCCCTTAATTTAAGGGGGCCGCCCCTCCCTAGCCGTTGCCCAGTTTTGTCTTTTTGTGGGGAAGGTTTTTCTGGAACACTTTTACTGATTTTGGTTGAAAATTTGAATTCATAAATTTATAATGAATTAAACCTTTTTATTTATTACCAAAAATATTTTTCTAAAAGATATAAAATGTTTTTGACATTTTATAAAAAATCTAGTGTTTAAGAAAATGTTCCTTTGATCATATAATGCATTAAGCATTAGTTCATTCATACCTTAAGTGATTTGAGTTGTAGAAATAGATATTTACAACTAAATACTTGTTTACGTCATAATTTTCCGATTAATGATTTTACATTTTGTGATTATCAAAACGTAGAGATATCGAAAAATATTAATAACGTGTTTAGGCATTATTTATATCAACAATCTCCCCCTTTTTGATGATTACAAAATCTAAACTCATTAAATTGAAAAGTTAATTTTTAATTAAGTATTTAGTGAGTTTATATCTATTTCTCCCCCTTTTTGTAGAATCAAAAAGGTTAAGCCGACAAGTTTTAGAAATAAAATTTGTCGGGACGATAACTCCCCCTTGGTGTGTACTCCCCCTCGTTCGTGTGCATAAATGAAACGATATATGCGATTCTTGCAAGAAAAATATTAGAAGCACAAGCATATATATAGCAAAAATAAGCATGCATATAAAATAAAGACATTCATTCATAAAAGAAGTGGTGTGTATAAATACACAAACATTTAAGATTACATTCAATCCTACATAAGCTAGTAAGTAATGCAATCTACATAATCACTCTAGGAGTACATGATCTTCCATGGGGCTTGCACACAAAATGGTTTTGAAAATTATTTTTAATTAAGCATTGCATATGCTTAATTGGGTGAAAATGGAGGTGGTGGTGGTGTAGTGGGTGAAGATGGTAGAGGTGGTGGTGGTGGTGGGTTGGTAATCATGTGTTCAAGTGATGAAAACATGTAGTGTATCTCATCTCTAAGACCAAAGATTATGGTCCGGTTATGGATGCAACAAAGACTATTGTCACCATGGGCTTCAAGCAATGCCCAAGGTATGGGAAAGAATGGTTGTGGGATTGGTGATGGTGAGAAGTGAGCATCAAGAGGTGTGATGGGTGATAAGGAAATGGCAAGTTGGGTGGATGGAGGTTCTTGAGTGGATGGTGGTGATGATGCTCTTGGTGATGATGTTAGGTGAGTGTTGATGTAGTCATTGATGGATGAAGTGGATGGTATGGAAGAAGATGATGCTCCATTGGTAGAGGGTGTTTTTGATGGTGCATTTGGTGCACTTGGGGATGAACTTTGAGGTGGTGGTGATGGAGTTTTGGTGTCATCTTGGGTTAATTCAATAAAGAGTTGTTTTGGTGGTATGATGACAAGTCTTTGCTTCCTTGGAGTCTTAGAGATGGAGGATTTTGGTGATAACATGGTGGTTTTGGATGGTGAAGGATGATGGAATGAGAGGTGATTATATGGAGGGAATTTATAATATGAAAATGTGGTTGGTTTAGGTTAATTTTTGAGGTTTTGTTGTAAGATTCCAATACCAGTTCGTCTATTTAGAGAAATGGTAGCTGGGGCTAGATAAAAGGGGTCACATGATGCAAAAGAAAACAGTGAATTTTACTTCCCAGATGGCCGGTCCCCTTAATTGCTGGTCGGCCCCCTTAAAATTAAGGGGACCGCCTAGGGAATTAAGGGGGCCGCCCATCTGATGTTTTCCCAGGCGACCAAATTTGAAAAATTTCCAAAAAAGGGTCATTGTTATGGTGTATTTGCAGCAAGCTCCATTTGAATCATGTACATGAAGAATGATTAAATAGTGGCACAAACATGTTTAAATAAGCATGTATACATTTAGGCTAAAAATAATCATATTATAGAATAAGCATGTTATTAATCATTAGCAAGCATATTAATTTTAAGCATAGCATTCAAGTTCTAATTAAGAAAATAGATACTAACATACTATAACATGCAAGAAATAAATAATTCTCAAATACAAAACAAAATAAAATGTCTAAACACAATATTGTTCTAATAAGCCAACTTTCACATCTCATATTTTCTTCTTTCCGAAAATATTCTTGAAAGCTTTCCCTATCGACTTGAAACCACCTCTAACTTCTTCATGCATCTGTTGAGTTGTGTTGAGTAATGCGGTTTGTCGTTCAAATAGGATTTGTTCAGTTTGTTCGGAAGGACGAGGAACTTGATAATCGGAATAGTTAAGTTCTAGGAGATTTTCCACGAACCTCGTGGGAGATGGAGTACTGACACGTGAGGTGCCTTCCTCCTCCTCATCAACATCTCCCCGAAGACATGTGGAACTACGAGGTGCGTAGAGATTGGGGCGTCTAGATTTGCCCTTGTCACTACGAGATCGACGAAGTTGGCTACGAGAGAGAGGGCGTAGGACGGGATGAACGAATAGATAGACATCACTTTCGAGATGAGGGAAATGTTCCATGACATAACGATAGAGACGGGTGAGGAACATGCCATAAGGAAGGTTGGCGTTGGGAGTGTTTTTGGCTGACATGATGCGATAGACAAAGAGGTAAGCCAAATTGTATTGTTCTTCTGCCACAATACAATACAACATGTGAGCAATGCTCGCCGTGAGATGATCACGGTGACCACCGGTACCGAACGCATTCTCACGAATGAGTTCTTCCCAACGCTTCATGTCGGGGCTTAGCTCTTTAAGGATGATTTGGTTTGCATGGATTTCAACATTTTTGGACTTGATCCTTCGGCTAGTCGTACCACGTTCTAGCTCGAGAAGTCCACAAATGTCGTCAGGAGAAGGAATATCAGAATAGTACGGACCATTCTGAGGCCGATTTTTCTCAAGAGATGAGAGATCCCATTCATTTGAGAAAACGGCTTGACCGTTGTAAGGAATTTGGAGAATTTGACCAAACTGAGCTAGATTGAGAGTGATAAATTTGTTTTGGATCATAAAGGAAATAAGAATATAGCCATATGGATCGGTTTGCACCGTCACTTGGCTATAGAAGTCTAGAACGAAGCGAGGAATGATTGGCTCATTAATTTTGAAGAGACAATCGAGACGAACATTTGAGAACATTCGCTCGATTTGATCAGATTGATAGAAAGATGGATCGAAAACTCTACCTTCGTGAATGTTTCTATTTTCGATGGGTCGATAGAAACATGCAACAGAAGGAGATATGCCGGGAGTTTCGGAGACTTTTGGAATGTAGGCCTTGGTTTTGGAAAGATCACCGACTGTAGCTTTAGGCATTTTCACCTATACAAGAAAGCAACACACAAAAAAAAGAAAATGACATGCATATATTATATATGCTACTTATGTGGGACGTAAACATACTTCAACTCCAAAACTTTAATCCTAAGAAGTAGTTTACAATGTTCCTTAGTTTTAATTTTTAACTCGCTTAACATGTATTTTATGATGTTAAAGAATAGTTACATGGATATTATGATAAGAAATCAAAAATATCCAAACGCTCCTTTATACGTCATAAGCTACTTTGAAATGTGGCTAGACAAACATTAGATTGTATATCTAGCTATTTCTTACGAGTGTTTATGTTAAGTAACTTATTTAAAAAGGTGAAAACTTAGATTTTGACTCAAAAATTTCTTTCAAAATGTTATGCCAAACGCTCCCTTAATTATAAAAGTAACTACTAAAATTTCAATATACATATGAATTATGTATCTTGATGACTCTAGCTCCTAGTCCAAACACTCTCTTATATTTAACAAAAACATTTTTATGATTCAAAAAATATATTTTTAGTATTAAGAAGTTATGATGTAGCAATGTGATTAGTTTTAACAAGTGTTTATGGCATAATTCAACAATGTATAACAAGTTTTGAATATGAGTGTTTGGTTTTTCAAAGTTTTGACATGAGGGTATCTAATTACTTAGTTTCTAGGTTGATTAAGCATTCTAATCCTATGGGGAGCATTTGATTATAACATTCCTAGACTCAATTTCAACAAAAATTCGGATTTTGAAAAATTAAGTAAAAGACCTAATTATGATTAGACTCAAAATTGGATGAAATTAGATGAAATGTGTATTGGAAAACTTACAAAATGTGTTGCTAATCGAAATATAGGTGTTTGCCCCTTGCGAAATTAGCCGGAAATGGTGATTTGGTGAGTGGTTTTGGGTTGCAGCTCGTTCACATCAGAGGGAGTGAGAGGTGTGTTTGAAAAATGGGGTGTTTGACAAAGATTTTTGAAGGAAAAACGTTTTTGGAAGTAACAGTAGGCCGTTCCCCTTAATTATTAAGGGGACCGCCCCGTTTTCAAGCCGGTCCCCTTAAAATTAAGGGGGCCGCCGGCCTAAAAATTGGACTTTGTCGAATTATATTTCTGACAGCAAAATATTTTTATGTATATAGATAGATTTATTATATATCAAAAATACGTTAGGTTTTATTAGCACGAAGAGGGAATACTTGACTCATTTTATTAACATTTTGTTAATAAAATTTTCTTGACAATTTTGGATAAAATGATCAAGATGTCAAGTTGACAAAGGGTTTGAGGAATGAGAGTGAATGTGTATGTGTATATATATATATATATATATATATATATATATATATATAATATATATATATATATATATATATATATATATATATAGGGGCGCGTTATATGCAGTACCAATATTAGATGCAGTACTTTACAGTACCATTTAGACCAATAGGAATTTAGTATTAATAAACATTTTTATTTAATTGAAAAGGGCATAATAGTCAAACACATTTTTAGTTTATTTTTAAATTTTTTTAATTAAAAAACGTTTTTAAATACCCTTAATTTTTGGAATTTAAAAAAAAAAAATCAGTATACATGTTTTCAGGAAAATAAAGTGCATATGTGTTTTTATAAAATATTGTATACTTACATATATTTTTTGCGTAATTGTTTCGACGTCAAACTTATTTTGCTTAAAATGATAATTGCACATGTGTTTGTAGTGTACATTGTTTGATCTCCGATATTTATGACCAAAAAAAAAAACATACACATGTAACCTCTAAAAATTAAATAACAAACCAAGAACATATAAATAGTATACACAAAATTCAACATCAAATATCTTGTTAAATATAAATGTGAATGCCATTTAAAAACATGTGTGCACTCTTCACTTTCTCATCAAATTCAGTAGAACATATGTGCACGCTTTCCAAGAATGTATGTGCACGCTTTCTCATCAAAGTTACTAGAACATATGTGCACGCCTTCTAAAAACATGTATGTTTGCGTTGTCCACGTTGCGCTTTCTCGTCAAATTTATTAGAAACATATGTGCACGCTTTCCAAAAACATATGTGCACGCTGCACATTTATTGTAGGCACCTGATCTTGTTTTAACTGCATATTGAGGGAAACATACATGATTATTATAATTATCTCAACTAATTTATTAAACATAACAACTAGATAACACATATGCTATAATAACACAATCAAAACTAAAACACTTAACCATGTACATATTATATAGTTGGGGTACAACATACACACACTCATTCAATCAAGCAAAAAACCTATACAGTGGAATATATGTATCCTACGTAACACAATTCACCAAAAATATCATCAAAGCAACACTATCTTAAACTAAAAAGATTTTTTCATGAAAGATAGAACTTCTAAATCATAAAAATAAAGTAACCACACAAAATCATTAAATCTAGAGTAAACTACATTTTTGGTCCTTGTGGTTGTATCAAAATTGCAGTTTTAGTCCAAAAATCAAAAAATCGCACGGATCAGTCCAAAAGTCCACGTGGACTTCACTTTTGGTCCAATTTTCTAAACTAGCTTATAAGTGAGTCGTTGCAGTCGTTACGTTTCACGTTAGATCCTTGTAACTAACGGTTCTTGGTTAAGCAATTGTTTGCCAAACGTTAGTCCATTTCATTAAAAAATTGGAAAAAAAAAAATTTTGAAAATTTTTTTTTTCCAAAAAAAAAATTTGAAAAAAAATTCGAAAAAATATTATAAAAATAAAAAATTTTTGACGAAATTTTTTTTTTTCCAAAAAAAAATTTGAAAAAAAAAATTTCTAATAAAATTTTTCTTAAAAAATTCGAAAAAATTTCTAAAAAAAAAATTTTTTTGACGAAATTTTTTTCCAAAAAAAATATTGAAAAAAAAAATTTTATAAATATTTTTCTTAAAAATCGAAAAATTTCTAATTTTTTTTTTGACAACTTTCTAATTTTTTTTTTGACGATTGTCCGTTTGACACAAATTAAAATGTATTAGTAATTAAAAAATTTTTTTCAAAATTTTTTTTTTGGAAAAAAAATTTTCGTCAACATTTTTTTTTTTAAATTTTTTTTCGAATTTCAATTATTTAAGAAAAAAATATTTATTAGAAATTTTTTTTTCAAATTTTTATTTTTTTGGAAAAAAAATTTTCTAAATTTTTTTTTTTTAATTTTTTTCGAATTTTTCAAATTATTTTTTTTGGAAAAAAAAATTTTCCAAAATTTTTTTTTTCCAATTTATTAACTGAAAGGACTAACGGTGCAAACATTGCTAACGACCGTTAGGTTAAAGGACTAACGGTGCAACGTACGACTAACGACCATTAACTAGGTTAGAAAATTGGACCAAAAGTGAAGTCCACGTGGACTTTTGGACTGATCCGTGCGATTTTTTGATTTTTGGACTAAAACTGCAATTTGATACAACCACAAGGACCAAAAATGTAGTTTACTCTTAAATCTAAAAAGCCATTAAACCTGTTAATGAGCCATTTTACAACCAAAACTAAACGCTACAATGAAATAGAGTTGTCCTTACATTAGCATAAGCAATAAATGTGCATTGATGCAATCCAGTTTTGTTTACAAATTGCACATGTATGTTTTCAACATAAAATATTTCAAAACTAAATTAGAATTAAATCAACCCTTTATCAAAGCTTATACTTGAAGTCTTCATACAAAATGTTAGGAGTTCTATATAATTTTTTTATACTAAATCAGAATTAAATCAACCCTTTATCAAGAAAAGGATTCAATACTCCAAAATATATTTAACAATTCATGTCTTGAAACAAACTGTTAGAAGTTCTTAATATTTTTAATAGATTTAAACATTGGTTAAAGAACAAATTATATACTCCGTACTAAAAATATTGAAGGTGACTTATATGCTAAAAACGAAAATCGATTTCGATCTATACATAAAGATGAATTTCGGATGAAACTTGTTATTGAATGTGACGTTGACACAAATTATATACTAAAAAATGAAAATCGATTTCGATCTACAATAATGAAGGTGACGTTCACATAAATAATAAACCACAAATCGATTTCGAATTAAACCTGACTCAAAAATTATATACCAAAAAATATGAAGGTGACCTATTATACACTAAAAACCGAAAACCGTTTTCGATCTACACATAAAAAGAGTTTCGAATTAAACCTGTTATTGACTTTGCAGATACCGAATTAAGATCACGTTGACACCAAGGAAAACGAATTAAACTTGTTATTTACAATCGATTTTCGTCATGCTTGTTTGACACAAAAAAAATTGATGATGTTTTTTTTTTTGGTTGGCCGAACAATTGATCTAAAGAGAAAGAGGCGTAGGTTTTTTTTTTTGGGGAGCGGTTTATTGATTTGTGGAAGAATTATAGATGGTAATTGGTAAGTGAGATAACCAGGCATTTTTTTTAGGGATAGTATGAAATACCTAGATTACCCTTTTAGCCTTTTTAGTTTTTTAAATAATGGTTTGATCTTTCAATTAATTACATTAAAGGCACAAGTGATCTCATCCATTGATTAAGTGATCTAACGGTCTAGAATGGTACTGTAAAGTACTGTATCTAATATTGGTACTGCATAGAATACAACACTATATATATATATATATATATATATATATATATATATATATATATATATATATATATATATAATATATATATATATATATAATATATATATATATTAATTAATTAAGTATTTAGGTGGGATGTTGGATGATGAGGAAACGACGGAGATGGGTGCTAATGACGATGAGAGTTTGTTACATAGTTTTCTTGTTCGAAGGTTCAGCTCCGACTTCTATGTTGATCCACTCAACTCACTTCTCTTCATCACCATGAGTTTTGCGAGAGTGGACATAGAAGATTTTCATGTTGAACGTTATAGTCCAAAAGAGGCAAAGGAGAAAGAAAAGGTTCAAGGACGAACAATTTCTTTTAGTTCTAGATAGTCAAGAAATGACATATCTAGGTTATGAGAGGATATATATATATATATATATATATATATATATATATATATATATATATATATATATATATATATATATATATATATATAGTAATATAGGTATATAAGAAGAGAGCTTACTAACAAACACATAAGAATTTATTAAACTAAGCATTTAAGACTAAAGGGGCATGCAATAGGATAGTTTATTAAACTACGCATATAGTGGTGAGCATGAAAGAGAGGCGTACCTTTTTGTCTTCAACATGTGGTCTTCAAAAACTTCAAAGAGTATTGACTTATAAAAGCCAATAACGAAAGAGATTCCGACTTTCCCGATGAGTTGATATTCTAGCCACTTGGTCCCCATGGTCTGATTGGTCCATAGTTGTTTGAACCAAACATGGTTTGCAATTGACTCGGATGCATATATGGTGGAAGTATTCCCCAAGGATTAAAACTTGGTGGATTTGGATAATTCCACATTGGGTGACTATTATTTTGACGGTTTGGTCTATTTTGATTTCTTCTAGGTTGAGGAGTTTTAGGCCGAGGGTGAGGACTAGGTGGTCTTCTAGGAGGAGGTGTTTTTTACCTTAACTTTGGTTTAGAGTGTTCTACTTCATTTTTTAAAGATGGTTTATAAAAGGTTTTTACATCCTCATTACTAGCTATGGGTATTTTTCTATCTTTCATAAGTATATACTTAGGTTTTGACTCTAAAGGTTTTTGCTCATTCAAACTTTACATTTCTAGTTTCACTATTTGAATCCTTAGTTGAATTAAATCCTAATCCGGTTTTATCTCCTGATATCCTTTGAATACTTATTATTTCCCTAAGTGAATTACTACTATTTTCGAATTTGTTAAGTTTACAAATTTCTTTCTTAAGTATTTCGTTTTCATTTTTAGTTTCTTGACATGTTCTACATTCAAAAACTTCTTTCCCTTTTTCTAAGTTATGTAGTTTAATTTTTAATTCTAGTATTTCCTTTTCTAATTGGTTATTTTTATGTTTTAGTGATTTATTTTTACTCATTACTTTTTGACCTAGTTTGCATAATTTATTATATTCGCTATCTAAGTCTTTTTCATCTAATGATAAATATTCGTCACTAAAGTATTCAGTTTCGGAATGTACCTCACTTGATGTCTTAGCCATAAGACATTTCTCCTCCTTTGTGGTTTCTTTCTCGTCTTCGTCACTATCACTCCATGCTCCTCCAACTAACGCCTTTTGGTTTTGCTCCTTTGACATCATATGGCATCTTTCGATGAGATGATTTGGATCACCGCATTTGAAGCACTTCCTCTCGCTCTTGCTACCTTTGTCGTCTTTGTTTCTTTGGAGTGTCTTTCTTTCGTCATGTGGTTGTCTAACAAATCTTCCTCGTCTTTTGAAAAACTTCTTGAAGTCTCTTACTGCCATGGCATATTCTTCGTCGTCACTATCGGAGGTTGAGCTATCCTCGTCACTTGATGCTTTCCTAGTTTTCAACGCGATTGACTTGCTTTGGTCTTTCTTTCCTTTGACCATCTCGGAGTCTTTCTTGATTATTGCTTCGTAGACCTTCAAGTTGCCAATCAACTCGTCAAGTTGAAGAGTTGACAAGTTCTTTGATTCTTCAATCGCCGTAACTTTAGCTCGCCATTTTGGATGAAGAGCCCTAAGAAATTTCCTAACAAAATTCTTACTAGAAAAACTCTCATCAAGTGCCTTTAAACTTGTGATGATTGTGTTAAACCTAGCAAAAACATTATCAATTGATTCCTCTTCCGGAATCGTAAATTGTTCATATTGTTGAACAAGAAGATCTATTTTATTGTCTTTGACTTGACTATTACCTTGGTGAGTTATTAGTAAAGAGTTCCAAATTTCTTTAGCGGTTTCACACATAAAGATCCTTTCGTATTCTTTACGTGGTAACGCATTATAAATAACCATTTTTGCCTCATTATTTTTAGAAAGCTTTCTTTTTAAATCATCACTTTGTTTTTCAAAAGGTATTATTTCATCCTTTTTAGTTTCAAGATTATGTTGAATAGGTAAAAAATCACCATTAGTAATAACATGCCAGAGATCTAGATCTTTTGATTTCACATAAGTTTCGAATCGATTTTTCCAATAAAGAAAACCATCACTTTCAAATAGTGGTGGTCTTTGCATAGATTGTCCTTCTAAATATTATTCAGAATCCATAGATCGTTTCAAGTTTTAAAATACAGTTTATTTTAAAAATCTTGTTTAACCTGGCTCTGATACCAATTGTGGAAAACTAGAAGGGGGGGTTGAATAGTTTTACGTCTTTTTAATTTATGAAAACTTTTGTTTACTTTTTAAAACTTCGATTCTATCTTATGTGAATTCAACTCTTGATCAATATGAACAAATATTAACAAATATAGATAAGCAATGCAAGTAAAGTAAATATAATGAAATGAAAGATAAAGATGGAAAGATCAAACCACAACACGGAGATTTATAGTGGTTCGGCTACAAGGACACCTTCCTTGCCCTACTCCACTCCTCGAGTCACCTACTCGAGAGTTTTCTTCACTATGTCAACAAACTCCCTTATGGCGGAGAAACCTTACACAACTTTAGCTTACACCAGTTTAACGACACAAAGCTAGATGTCGAGTTCTAATCGTAGCTAGAACCAATCTCACGACTTGTACACAACTTCTACACAACTTAATCACGACTGCTTCACGACGGCTTCACGACTTCTTCACGACTTCTTCTCCACGACTACTTCACGACTACTTCACAACTACTTCTACACTACTTCTTTACAACACAACTAGTTACTTACACTTAGATCTACTTATCACAACTATACAACACTTTACACAACTACAATGATGATATGAGTTAAGCTATAATACTTCTTCTCTAGTTGAAGGAGTATTCTTCTTTTGCACTTTGATGGTGGAAGCTTGGATCACTTAAAAACCAATGCTTAAGAGAATATGATCAAAGGGTTTTTAGAAAGGATTTACAAGATTTAAAACAGAAGGTTTGGGGTGCAAAAGGTTGAGTAAAAATCCAGGGGAAGGCTGGTATTTATAGGCAGAAAAACTGGACAGCTGGAAGCTACTGGAGCGTGGCCGGCCCCCTTAAATAGGGGGGCGGTCCCCTTAATTTTAAGGGGGCCGCCTAGCATAATTAAGGGGGCCGCCCCTCCCTAGCCGTTTCCCAGTTTTGTCTTTTTGTGGGGAAGGTTTTTCTGGAACATTTTTACTGATTTTGGTTAAAAATTTGAATTCATAAATTTATAATGAATTAAACCTTTTTATTTATTACCAAAAATGTTTTTCTAAAAGATATAAAATATTTTTGACATTTTATAAAAAATCTAGTGTTTAAGAAAATGTTCCTTTGATCATATAATTCATTAAGCATTAGTTCATTCATACCTTAAGTGATTTGAGTTGTAGAAATAGATATTTACAACTAAATACTTGTTTACGTCATAATTTTCCGATTAATGATTTTACATTTTTTGATTATCAGAACGTAGAGATATCAAAAAATATTAATAACGTGTTTAGGCATTATTTATATCAAAAACTTGTTATCACACATTTAGATCCACGAAAACTAATATCACTCTAATTGGTTTTATCAAAAAAATATTGAATAACAACCAGGTTTCAATACATAAATAAAATCAGTAGGATGAACACAAGGGAGATTTGAACAAAACCTTCATAAAGGCGTGTGATGTCGAGTGAGGGAGACCAAGAGAAAACAATGAAACCCAAGAGAATTCGAACTCCATTAGACCCACTCTGATCCAAGCAGGAACACCACAGCTACCCCTTTTTTTGTTTTCGAATACTATTCGAGATGTAAGTGAGATGGCTGAAATGGTAAAAGGGAGCAAGTTAACTAGGAAAGGTGGGACTGTCACTTGTGACAACTGTGGGGTACAGGGTCATAACAAAAGAAGTTGTAAGGTTCCAAATCCATGGAAAGATCCATCTTATAGGGCTCCACAATCATCTGCAACTGCTGAACAAGGACCAAGTGGTGATCAAGCATCATCTGCAACTGCTGATCAAGCAGCTGCTCACCAAGCTGCATCTGCATCAAAGGCACCAAGGCAGCCATCAAAGGCACCAATGAAGCCAACTGCAACTGGTAAACAAGCATCTGCAGCAAAGGCACGAAGGAAAAGTCCAAGAAAAACATCTGCAAGTCAATCCAAGACCACTGCAAATCCAAAAAAAGGAAAGAAAACTGCATCAAGGAACATAAAATAGCTTTGGTCATTTGTTTAAGGTTAAGTAACAATATGGTTATGTATTAGTAATCCCATGTAGACAGTATTGTTATTATGTATTAGTACTCTTATGACATGATGGGAACAATTGTGATGCAAATTTTCATTTTAGCAAGTTGAAAAACTTGTTTAATATATGGCAAATGTTACCCTTTCTAGCAGATGTGTTATTTTGTTTGTTACAATTTTCAGTGTAAATTGCAGATGTGTTCTTTTGTTTCTTACCATTTTTTAACTTGTGTTGTTTTGTTATGCCTATGTTTGCTTCAAAACATACAAGTTAGGCCAATATCAGCTTCAAAACACACAAGGACATAACTTGCATTTGTTATGCCAATATCAGCTTAAAATCATACACATAGGTAGTAGTATCATTAAACTTGAAATTACCATTCATACTTGAACATTCATACATATAACAAAATTCATTGACTATAGTCAATTTTTAAGTTCAAGTTGAACATTCATACATATACAGTCTTAGCTTTATCAGCTTACAACAAGAAAGTAACTAAGAACAAGACCCAACTACAAATCAACCATATCTTCAATCTTCGTCTTCCAGCAGCCATTTCAACCAATGATTCTTGAAGCTGGTTTCTTGAATTAAGTAGACCAGGAATGATTTGCATTGAACGAGCACACATTGGAGGATCAACCCAATCAAAAAACCCACAATCCGTTCCTTACAAATTAGTACTTCAATCAATAACTTGTGGATAAAATATAACTACAAATTAATACTTACAAAAACTTCTGGGCATGAGTGAAAACGCCATCCTGGGTTAAGATTTGTCCATGAAGTACGCACACGGGTCTGACTACCACAGTAACACGTCACCATTTTAATGAATTGATTTTGCCCTTTTTACCTTTTTAGGGATAGGGTTTTAATTTGGGGACCAGTGTTTTGGATTTGGGGACCAGGGTTTGGGAGTGGGTAAGTGGTGGGATGGGGTATTTAATTAAGATGGGTGTGTTTATTTTATTGATAAAATGTATAAAGACCAAAATACCCCCTTGTGCCAATCACATGCAAAAAATAACGAATGGAAACTAACGGGGTTAGTGGTGGGGGACCGAAAGTGCATGAAATAGTGCCAAATCCGGACCATTTTTGCACTTAATGAATCACAGGGATGAAACGTGCAATTTGGCCAAACCACAAGGACGATTTTTGCAATTTACTAAGTGTTGTTAAACTTACTTTAATTAAAAAATACTTTCAAATATATACTCACTTGAACCCATTAATAAATATGCTATTAAAACTCACCTACTTTATGTATATGTGTAGAATTCATGTATTTATAGAAATGATAAGTTTTATTTTAGAAACATTGTTAATTAACATATGGTTAAACAAAGGTTATTGTTAGCAAAAATCAAAAAATAAAAATGACAAAAAAAATCACCTCTTTTCTCCATCGTTCCTCACTTTCTCTCCACACATAAAACAATGACAAATTTAAATAATAATAATAATAATAATAATAATAATAATAATAATAATAATAATAATAATAAAATAATAAATAATTAAAAAAAAAAAAAAAAAAAAAAAAAAAAAAAAAAAAAAAAAAAAAAAAAAAACTTTATTAACAACTCGGCATAAACGTACTCCGTATCAAACAATTAGGTCACGTAGTTTGAGAGAACACACGATGACAAAACACGATCAAATACTCGTAACAAATATAGATACTTGATTTAACATTTCAAACTACAAAAGCCAAACATGTTTATTCACGACATGGACAATTTGAAAATTTCGGCATTCGATGAAAAACATCTAAAAAAGATATTTTGTAAGAGTGGCAAAAATGAAAAATCATGTCACATTCTTGGATCTACTAATATACAATTATAAGCATAATTGGCTTGTATGAGTCGTGATCTGAAATATGTTCGTTATCTTTGTAATCTTTTCTTTTGCTAGTGATTTTGCTATCCTTTTTCTTAGTATTCTGGTCCTAAAGAAAGAAAAAAAATTGTGATTATAAAACAATTACACTGTATATGTTTAATAAGCTTACAGATTTCTTCCATTTTTCAAAACAAAATAATGTCGCTTTTGCAACATAAGTATGATAGTTACATAGGATCCGGATCAAATAAAAAGTGTCACTTTCTAAAAAGTATAAAAAGCTTTACAGGCCGTTGGATCATATCTGATCAAATTAAAGAGAAAATATAAACATAGGGGTATTCTTCTCCCACTAACCTCCCAACCACCATAATCATCATCAGATCTAACGTTTCATCCCATCCAACATCTCTCCAACACATAACTCCGGTGATCTTCATCACCGGACCATTGCATCGTCACTGCACCGTCTCCATCACCATCACCGTCTTCACGCCGTCAACACCACCATTTTCACGCCGTCACCATCAGGTTCCAACTGATAAAACTATTTTTCGTACTTTTCGACATCATGATAATCGGGTAAACATAGAGGATCTGTTGATGAAATGTGATACGTATAATGATGCACACCAACTGCTCGACAAATTGGTTCAACCAGATTTTGAGGTTTTAGTTAATGAAATGACGTTTATAAAATTCCCAGAGATGTATAGTGTTGTTCATATTGTTGCTTTTATGAGTTGTTGAGGTTTAGTGATGTTCTTCTTCTAACTTCAGAGGAGGTTTGCATTTTATGTTGTTCCAATAAAGTTTTCTACTTCTCCTTAATGGAGTTAGAGGGCGAACTTGCACCTCTTCGGTTGGGTGTCACATACTCACATCACCATAGTTCTACTTTTGTAGCTTCTTCGATTAAGTTTTGAAATGGGTTTTTGGTTTTCTAATATTCTTCATTTGTTGGATTTCATGAGAAGTATGTTTACCTTTTTAGTGCGAGTGAGATATGAAGAGAATCTATGGCTCGAAAGTTTGATGAACAAGTGAACTGAAAAAGTAGGAAGCACTGGGGTTGTTATAGTAGCAAGTTTTGTTTTTTGTTAATCTCTTTTGACTTTAAGAATAAGAATAGTAAAATTGCTAAATATCAATTATTGGTTCATCAGATGTGTTAGATGTGTTATGCGTTTTGGTTCATCAGTTATTGTGCTGTTATTTTTTTTGTTCATCAATTATTATCCTGGTGTTATGCGTTTTCGGTTCATCAATTATTGACCCTTGTTATGTGTTTTTGGTTCATCAATTATTGTCATATGTTATGTTATTTTTTTGGTTCATCAATTATTGGTTCATCAGTTATTGTGCTGTTATTTTTTTGTTTCATCAATTATTGACCCTTGTTATGTGTTTTTTGTTCATCAATTATTGTCATGTGTTATATTATTTTTTTGTTCATCAATTATTGGTTCATCAGTTATTGTGTTGTGTTATGTGTTTTGGTTCATCAGTTATTGTGCTGTTATTTTTTTGGTTCATCAATTATTATCCTGGTGTTATGTGTTTTTGGTTCATCAATTATTAACCCTTGTTATGTGTTTTTGGTTCATCAATTATTGTCATGTGTTATGTTATTTTTTTGGTTCATCAATTATTGGTTCATCAGTTATAGGTTCATCAGTTATTGTGTTGTGTTATTTTTTTGGTTCATCAGTTATTGTGCTGTTATTTTTTTGGTTCATCAATTATTATCCTGGTGTTATGTGTTTTTGGTTCATCAATTATTGACCCTTGTTATGTGTTTTTGATTCATCAATTATTGTCATGTGTTATGTTATTTTTTTGGTTCATCAATTATTGGTTCATCAATTATTGGTTCATCAGTTATAGGTTCATCAGTTATTGTGTTGTGTTATTTTTTTGGTTCATCAGTTATTGTGCTGTTATTTTTTTTGTTCATCAATTATTATCCTGGTGTTATGTGTTTTTGGTTCATCAATTATTGACCCTTGTTATGTATTTTTGGTTCATCAATTATTGTCATGTGTTATGTTATTTTTTTGGTTCATCAATTATTGGTTCATCAGTTATAGGTTCATCAGTTATTGTGTTGTGTTATTTTTTTGGTTCATCAGTTATTGTGCTGTTATTGGTTCATCAGTTATAGGTTCATCAGTTAGCGTCGGTTGTTTTTCAAAGTGTTTAGGTTCATCAGTTAGCGTCGGTTGTTTTTCAAAGTGTTTTGGTTCATCAGTTAGCGTCGGTTGTGTTTCAAAGTGTTTAGGTTCATCAGTTAGCGTCGGTTGTTTTTCAAAGTGTTTTGGTTCATCAGTTAGCGTCGGTTGTTTTTCAAAGTGTTTTGGTTCATCAGTTAGCGTCGGTTGTATTTCAAAGTGTTTAGGTTCATCAGTTAGTGTCGGTTGTTTTTCAAAGTGTTTTGGTTCATCAGTTAGCGTCGGTTGTATTTCGAAGTGTTTTTGTTCATCAGTTAGCGTCGGTTGTGTTTCAAAGTGTTTAGGTTCATCAGTTAGTGTCGGTTGTTTATTAAAGTGTTTAGGTTCATCAGTTAGCGTCGGTTGTTTTTCAAAGTGTTTTGGTTCATCAGTTATTTTTTATAACGTTTATCAGTTATTGTTCATCTTTAACGTGCAATGTCTCACTCATATTATATCGGATTTGAGTGATTTAAATTTATGGGTAAAGAATGGCCAAAAAGCTACAACTTTCGTGTTTTAAGTTTTGCAAAATTCGGCCTTTAAACTAGGCAAAATTAGAGCTGAAAATGCCAAAAATTTCAAGAAAATCAACACTACTTAAAAAGTTGAAAAAAAAAAGTTGCGATTCATATATCATAATGCATACCAAATTAAAGAGAATTAAATATTTAAAAATTATGGTGAAATCGGTTTTTCATAAAAGTTTATCATTTGAAAGTTATTTACGTTTAAAGTTTTGGGGTAGAATAAAAAAGGGGGTTAAAAGGACCAAAATGCCCCCTAACCAAATTTAATAAGAAAAAAAAGAGGGAGTGGTTTGTGGACACTTGTCACATTATGAGTGGCTTTCTAGCCTTTTTAATTTTTTTTTCACTTTCTAAAAGATCGCATCTCTAGTTACATATAGGAGTGTAAAAAACCCCGACCTGACCCCAAATCAACCCGGACCCGAACATGGTTAAGTATATTCGGGTTTAAAAAAATTATGTGGGTTATTCGGGTCAACCCGAGTAACACGAATACTACATAGGGTCAGGTATTGGTTGAAAATATTTGTCTAACTCAGGTTCGGGTCGACCCGTTTAACCCGAATAAGGACCATTTTTTTTCAATATATTTATTTAAAAATTATGTATCTAAATTAGAACAAATAGGCAATTTTATGACCATTTTACTCGTATTCGAGTTGATCCGAACCCGACTAACCCGAGTTCAAGTAAGGTCGGGACCGGGTATGTTATTTTTAGCATTGACCTGGCTTTGACCCGACCTGAATTACCCGACCCCGACCACCCGATCCGATTAACACCCTAGTTACATTTATGATTTAATATAAGGCAGAGATCATTTACATACCAAAAGTTTCTTGCATACCAAATGACAAATCTTAGCAATTTATTTTTCAGTTGAGAAAAAAAAAGAGATTAATTAATATCTCATGAACCGTTAATGGTTAACCAAAACATACTTTTATAACAGAAATTTCAACCACCGATCCTTTTATAATTTACATATCTCATTAACCATTAATCATTAATCAAAACAAATTATACCGTTGTGACAAGCATTTTATTATCTTTTCATAAACGGACACTTTTATATACTTTTGATGAAATAAAAATTTTCATTTTTTTTTCACGTTTTGTTTCACATTTTTTTAGTATTGAAATTCACATAATATATCGTGATTTAACACTAATTTGAAATTTCAAACATTAAGCAACTGTATTAAAATTGACATAATTATTTGTGTATAAATTAAAACGTTTCCCTGATTTTTGTGATGCAAACTATATATTCATAACTTCCCCAGCATATAACACATATTTTATATCAATGATCCGTGCTAAAGTGTATATATAAATAATATCAGACGGATACACGTGAATAAAGACAAATCAATCTTTTAGGAAAAAGGCTAACTTGCAAAAACTCACGTTTGTGTGATACCAGGTAAGTGATTACCCGGGTTGTGTCCCAACGAGGTGTGAATGGACAACTGATTGAGGTTTGGAATTAGATTGACCGATGTTTGGAATATGGAATTTTGATTTTTTAATTCTAATTAACAAATTAGAAACAAATTCTCAAAAGAAAATTAAGATTAACACAATTTATATAAAAACGCGAAACGAAAATTCTAAAAACGGGATTAAAAAGTGAAATCTCTAAAATTTAATCTTACAAGTGCCAAATTATTTTTCCTAAGTTATAAATGACAAAAGAAAATTTTAGAAAAAAGATTTATATTTTTCTGACTTTTATATTTTTTATTATGAATTAAAAACTAAATTACTCTAATTAAATGATTAAAAATACTAAACCTATTTAGAAAAATCTGAAACTTTTTGTGAAACTACTTATGGTTAAAACAAGCCTAGGAAAAATATAAAAAAAGTGTCAGCTTATTGGAATAAGCTGGTAATAAGCAGATAAGCTCGGATAGCTTAAAATGGAAAAAGGGGTTAAGTATTAATGGGTGTAGGATCTAACTGGAAAAGACCCAAGGGCAGAGTGGTAAGGGGTGTGTGTGGTGAGTTGGGTGGCCAGGGTTCGAATCCCAGCATGGACTTTTTTGTAAAACTATTTTTTTTTACTTTCTCTTATACGAACTTATTAATAAGCTATTGAATAACAACTTTTGTAAAGGAAATAGTTTTAGAAGTTACTGAATAAGCTAGAATTAAGCCCTAATGATCAACAGTCTATTTTTTTTTAGCTTTTTAAGACTAGACTTGAACAAGATAAGCTATGGGCTGATTTTTAAGCTAAAAAGTAAAGGAATAAGCTACTATGGACTGAGATTACTATAATTAAGCTAAGGATTCAAGAAAAAGCTATAACAATAAGCTGATAAGCACAAATAAGCCAAAAACCACCTGAGGTCTGCTGATAACTTGTGGTGCAGGGCAATTTTGGGCTTTTTCAAGCCTATAATAAGCACTTATAAAAAATTCTAAAAATTATGAAAAATATTGAAATAAGTAGATTAGCAACTGAATATTAATCTTGCAAAAGATTACCTAATTAAAATCTATAATAAGTAAATTAAAAATAAAATAAAATCTTCAAAAATCTGAAAATCTAATTTGCAGGCCTATTACTAACTGATATGATTTTCAAGATTAATTTTAAGCTATAATAAGCTAGGTTCAGGGTCTGAAATCAAGAAATAAGCAAAGAACATATAGTGAACTTCTAAGAACTCAGGACAATAAGTACTTAATTCTACAAATAAGCCCTTAAGAGTAAAATAAAAAGCTATGCAGTTTGCTGATACACTGAGGTACTCAGTGGTGTGCAGGTTTGTACAAAAGTGCACAAACCAAAATGAGCCTAATCCAATTCTTTGTATAACAACTGAATGGATTCAAAGGAACTCAGAAAAGCCAAGGGTAAGGTCCTAATGAGCTTATAGCTTATAATGGCTTAATTGATCAGTTGAGTTTCTAGATTTTGCACAATCCACTCAAATCTATAAAAACTATTAAATTAACCCTAAATTACTTGAAAACAACTTATGTAGACTATTTTAAGCAAGATCAAAGCTGAGCTTATGGCAAATGTACAGTGGAACACCAAAATTACCCATTTTGACCCACAGAACCAAACAGCCCTTTTACTAGGCTGTTTTTGGATTTTCAAGTACAACAGGCAATTTTAAGGTAGGATTTGGATTTAAAGATTACCACTAAGTATAATAAGCACTAACAAGTGACTTTGACTGAAAATTAAGCACTCTAATAAGCTAAGTCTTTATTGGACTATTTTTGGCTTTTATGATAATTTTGAGCAAAATGAAGCAAAGGTTTATTAAATAATGATAAGACTAATGAAATATAATTATAGACTACTAATAAGCAGAAAACTTATAAAATAAGCTATAATTAAGCTATGTAACAGTAATTTAAGAAATAATGCAAAAATTGGAAAATTGCTTACAACTGTGTTGGTTTATAAAACAGTGGAACTAGATCAGAAACACACCTAGCTTGTTAAAAACAAGCTAGAAAACCCCATAAGCTCTTCCATGAACAGCTTATCATTCAGAACTGCATATCTTGGCCTCCAGTTGACTTTCCTTGACTTTTCTTGGGATTTTAAGATTAGAACTGATTTAGACTAACATAAAGTTATCAAAAGCTATAGTAAGCTTATGTAAGCTTATAGAAACAACAAAGAAGCTATTTCAATAACTACTTAACTTAATTCGATTTCTCAGTACAACATAGGAATTTAAAAACTTGGAATTATCATTTACTAATGGAAATTGTACAAAGATTGATGATAAACAGACTGAAAGTAACTTGCATTAATAACTGGAAATTAAAATTGATAAACTTAAATAATTAAAATTACAATACGATAAAACATAAACTACTACTTGGCATTATAGGCTACATTGTGTTCTATTTATACTACAACTAAGTGGGATGTGTCTCATCTTCTTCTCTGATCATTTATGCACCATTGGATAAGCTTGAATCAATCTCAACCCTTGAAAACCCATTTTGGCGCCAAAATGAAGATAGTGGAAAAATCCGACTTGGTCTGGTAACTTGTGTTGGGGAAGAAGCATTAAATGCTTTTGGCTTGTTAGGTGGAGTGGGATAGGAGGAGGGGGTGGGTTTGTCAAGGATAAGGCGGTGGGTTGAGGTGGTATGGTTTAGGCGGCAAGTGGTATTGAAGAAGAAGGTTTGACTGGGGTCAAACCTTTTGGTTAACTCAGGGAAAGAAATAGGCCGGGTTGGGTTTTATTTAAATTGGGCTTGGGTTTATGTTTTGGTGAGTGGGCTGGGTTTAGTTGTTGGGTTGGGTTATTTAAGTTAGGATAGAAATGGGTGGGTTTATTTTTAGGATTAACAATGGATTTGATTTAACTTTGAGGGACCATTGTTGCAATATTCTGAAAATCCAAGGACTGAGGCAGCCAAAAGTGAAAATTTATTCCAAGGACCATTTGTGTCATTTTGGTATTTTTGGGGGATTGACTTTGACTTTGTCTTTGACTTTCATCTTCACTTGATCAAATGCATAATTGTTGTTGAATCGATCCAAAAATACTCGTTTTTGTTCCGTTTTCAATCCTTCAGTACCTGAAACACATAAAACACAAACCAAGGATATCTGCAATATATATTGGGTGTTTTAGGTCATTTTAGTGTCTATTATGGGTATAAAATGATGAGTATTTACACACTCATCAATCCCCCACACTAAGCTATTGCTAGTCCCTAGCAATCCGATCATATAAAGTAATGAAAGGATCAAAAGAATACCAAGCATACCCCGTTTCGATTTTCTATATAATGCAAGAAATTTAAACTTAGAACAAAATATATAACAAGCTTGATTTACAAAAATGGTATCATGGAACGGGATTCACACAAAATGGGTGTCTCTAGGGAATTAAAATCGTCATCCTCTTTTTTATACTCCCAACTAAGCTTAAACTCAATGTGCAAATGCTTTTGTAAAATGCTAACACTACTTATACTAATAATCTATGTAAGCCGAAACTTAACTTTTCACTCCCGCATATATTCAAGTTAGGCGACTGTGCTCATTTTCAAAATTTTGACCGCAAAAATCGACGTTTATTATGGTTGCCATTCGTTTAATTCAAATACTAATTTACCGGGAACCTCGAAAATCTAAGGATCAAAAAGGGCCTTTTTCATGTAGCGGCTTTCTTCTCGGCACATCCCAAACCAGTTGGTTTTAGGTGACCAGGCTTTTGACACCCCACAGAGAATAGTACCGGAATCAGCGGAATTTCGATTTCAAAGATTTAAGATATTCCCACTAAGCTAGTATTAAAATACTTAAATAGATAACAACAAACGATCATTTAGAGATTAGAGACTCAAAGATGAGATCACTCCATGTAACGGCTTTCTTCTCGGCACATCCCAAACCAGTTGGTTTTAGGTGACCAGGCTTTTGACACCTCACAGAGAATAATACCGGAGCTTTCGAGATCTTTGAAATCAACAATCTACTAAATTACCGTTTAACCTTTATACAAAATTGACGAATCCAAGTTCAAGTTCCGATTTAAATTTAAGAGAAAGCAATTTTCCTACATTTATTAATATAAACAACATATACATCTTTTATTTTTGCAACATCAAAACTTATTGCATTTTGCAATATCATTCCATTTTCTTATTTTTCTTTTTCATTTTTCACTTTTTTCATCTTTTTTTTTTTTTTTTTTTTTTTTTTTTTTTTTTTTTTTTTTTTTTTTTTTTAAACATACATACATATATGCTTTCTCAAAAATAAAAATAAAAAGTTGAACTCGGGCTCTATATCAAAATTGTATAAAAATTTGTTTTGCATAACAACATGATTTTATCGTTCAAACGTTTGAAAACAACACGCATTTAATCAGATTAGTTATCTTCTGGGAGGAAAGCCATAGATTACTTATATAAGCTCTAAAGAGAACCAACTACTCTGCGCTTAGCATTTTCATTTGCACATATCGTAAAACCTTAGTCTAACCGTTAAGGAAGCAGCCAGATCAATACTCTGGCAGAGTCAGGATTCCCTTTGTTCTAACCTAATCAAGACTAAACACTTCTTTTTTATTGCAATTTCTTATTTAAAAACGAAAAAAAATTAAAAATTTTGGGCAAAACGGGGGTACTAGGGCACTAGAAGGTACAAAGTGACAAAATTCGAGAGAATTCCCCCCCACACTTAGAATTGAATATTGCCCTCAATATTCAAAGTACCGGCTATTATGCCGACATTTAGAACGTAAAAAGGTAATACTAATAGCCAAGTGTGTGAAAGAAATCCCTATTTTCACAAACAGGATTAAAAAGATATCCCTAGATAATCGTTAGCAAAAGGATAGGATATTGGGCGGCTGGATTGAAAACAGGCGCGGCAATCATCACAATCCAAGGGAAACCTGAAAACAGAGCAAACAACACAAAAGAGCACAGCACAGTGGGATTCCCCCACACTTAGTGTTAGAAATAAGAGAGAAGACAGAAACATGGGCGTTTACCCATGCAATGCTAATGTTTTTGTTAACCGAGTCACTAGCTTGACTCGACCCCGAATTCATTGGTCCATGGGGAAAGTTTGGAGATCCGGGACAACCATGTGTGGTATGTCCCCTCCAAAGTAATGCTTCAACCTATGACCGTTCACCTTGAAGTTTGGTCCATCGGTTTGAGATAACTCGATGGTGCCATAAGGAAAAACTTTGGCAACGGTGAATGGTCCAGTCCAACGGGTTTTAAGTTTACCCGAGAATATCTTCAATCTAGAGTTAAAAAGAAGGACTCGATCACCAACGTTAAAAACGCGGTTCTTGATTTTTGAGTCATGGATTTTCTTTGTTTTTTCTTTGTAGATTAAAGAGTTCTCGTAGGCTTGATCACAAAGTTCATTTAATTCATTGAGTTGAACCTTGCGGTGATCACCCGCGGACTTTAGGTCGAAGTTGGCATGTTTTAAGGCCCAATAAGCTTTGTGCTCGAGCTCGATCGGCAGATGGCACGCCTTTCCGTACACGAGCTTGTAAGGAGTACACCCGATGGGTGTTTTGTAAGCTGTACGAAAGGCCCAAAGTGCATCATCTAGTTTATCCGACCAAGATGCATGGTTTTCACCTACGGTCCTTTCCAAGATTCTTTTAATACCACGGTTTGAAACCTCCACTTGTCCACTTGTTTGTGGGTGATACGCGGTAGAAAGACGGTGAGTAATACCGTATTTAAGCATGACTTTTGCAAATTGTTCATTGCAAAAGTGCGTACCGCGATCACTAATGATAGCACGGGGAGTTCCAAACCGAGAAAAGAGTGATTTCAAAATTTACACACTACTCGGGCGTCGTTGGTGGGGAGAGCTTTCGCTTCGACCCATTTAGACAAATAATCGACAGCCACGAGTATATACTTGTTCCCTCGTGAAGACGGGAACGGGCCCATAAAGTCAACGCCCCAAACGTCAAAGATTTCACAAACTTGAACGGCGTTTTGTGGCATTTCATCTTTTTGAGAGATCTTCCCGTGACGTTGACAAGAGTCACAAGATTTGACTAAGTCATGGGCATCACGGTAGATTGTGGGCCAATAGAAACCGGAATTAAACACCTTCTTGGCGGTGTAATTGGCACCATGATGTCCCCCTGTGGGTCCATTGTGGCAAGCCTTAAGAATATCAACGGCTTCTTGGCCGTGAACACACCGCCGGATGACTTGATCCGCACACACTTTAAACAAGTAGGGGTCGTCCCAAAAGTAATGCTTCACATCTTTGAAGAATTTGTTCTTTTGTTGGGACGACATCCCTTTCAAAACAAAGTTCCCCGCATGGTAATTTGCAAAATCGGCAAACCATGGGGTATTAGAATCACCACGAAAAGATACCACGTTAAGTGTCTCGAGAGGAAATGTTTCATTTATTTCCTTTTTCTCGAGCACACTTTGGTGAGGATTCTCTAATCGGGACAAATGATCAGTAGCAAGGTTCTCCGCTCCTTTTTTTATCACGGATGATGATATCAAATTCTTGCAGGAGGAGAACCCATCGGAGCAATCTCGGCTTTGCATCTTGTTTTGCAAAGAGATATTTGAGAGCCGAGTGATCCGTATACACTATGCTTTTTGACAAGATTAAGTATGGCCGAAACTTTTCGAAAGCATACACCACGGCTAATAATTCTTTTTCCGTTGTGGTGTAATGAGCTTGAGCCTCGGTCATAGTTTTGCTAGCATAGTGTATAGGCTGAAAGTGTTTTGTTTTCCGTTGCCCCAAGACCGCACCTATGGCAAAATCACTTGCATCGCACATAATTTCAAAAGGTAGGTCCCAATTGGGGGCAACCAAGATTGGTGCTTCAGTAAGCTTTTTCTTAAGAGTTTGAAAAGCTTCAATGCACTCTTTGGAGAAAATAAACGGAGTTTCCTTTTCAAGGAGACGGGTCATCGGCCGGGCGATTTTTGAAAAATCTTGAATGAATCTACGATAGAAACCAGCATGACCAAGAAAACTCCGAATGCCTTTAACGGTTGTGGGATGAGGTAGCTTAGCAATAACATCAACTTTAGCTTTATCCACCTCAATCCCATTCTTTGAAATCTTATGGCCGAGGACAATGCCCTCTTTGACCATGAAATGACTTTTCTCCCAATTTAGACAAAGATTTGTGTCTTCACACCGCTTAAGCATATTGTCCAAATGGGAGAGACATGTGGTGAAAGAATCCCCAAAGACCGAGAAATCATCCATAAAGACCTCCATAGTCTTTTCGATCATGTCATGAAAAATGGCCATCATGCACCTTTGGAACGTGCCCGGAGCATTACATAAGCCAAAAGGCATGCGTCGGTAGGCAAACGTTCCATAAGGGCACGTGAAAGTGGTCTTTTCTTGATCTTGCAGATCAATGGGAATTTGGAAGTAACCCGAGAAACCGTCAAGGAAACAATAGTATTCGTTTCCCACTAGTCTTTCGAGCATTTGGTCCATGAAGGGTAAAGGAAAGTGGTCTTTACGGGTGGCGTCATTTAACTTTCGGTAGTCAATGCATACACGCCATCCCGTTACCAATCGAGTAGGAATCAACTCGTTTTCATCATTTTCAATAACGGTCATGCCACCCTTTTTAGGTACGCAATGAACGGGGCTCACCCAAGGACTATCCGAGATAGGGTAAATCAATCCGGCATCAAGGAGTTTAAGAACCTCCTTTTTGATAACCTCGTGAATTTTGGGATTAACCCTTCTTTGATGTTGAACCGCTGGTTTAAAGTCATCTTCCATTAAAATCTTGTGTGTACAAAATTCCGGGTTAACACCCTTAATGTCGGAAAGTTTCCAAGCGATGGCTCGCTTGTGTGACTTTAAAACCTTTATGAGAGCGGTTTTCTCCTCATCATTTAAATCTTTAGCAATTATGACGGGTAATTTATTGGTACCCTCCAAAAATGCATATTCGAGATGAGGTGGCAAGTCCTTAAGTTCGAATTTCGGAGGATCATCAGAATTTTCAACAGATTTGATTTCCTCATTATGAAGTTCTTTCGGAGGGAAAGATGATGGATCATCATTAAGCAACTTCTCAATGAGAAGAATATCTCCCTCCATGTCAAATACACCATCATCAATTCCAGAATAAACTGAATCACAAGATAAACAAGCCTCAATCTCTTCCAAGATGAAGTCACCTCCCTCAAACGGAGTGAGAGAGGGGGGAAGAGAGAGCAATGGTAGGATTATCCACAGAATCAACAATTTCAACACGATAAACCGATTCCGGAGGTGGGACAAGTGGTGTGCTCTTAGAGCTAGCAATTTTCACCACTTCCGATGTGATCTCCGATTCTTGTTCATCATAGTTAAAAACACTCTTAACTTCTGTAGCACAACTTTCAAACCATTTGCTTGAACCAGGGGTAATTCCCCTTGTTTTGAGCTCAGCACGTTTTTGTGAAGGACTCTTAACCGTGAATCTTGAAAGCATCGAATCACTTCTTTTGGAAGCAATTACGAAATCAGATTTTTGATTAACCGTAGCAATGTTGCATTTGGTGGTTAGAGATTTAGAGTCTTGATTAATGTTAAACGTGACTTCTTCATTACCGACTCGTATGGATAATTCTTCAGCATATACATCGATGATAGCACGACTCGTTCTTAAGAAAGCTCTCCCCAGAATGAGTGGAACTCGAGGATCGGCATCAAAGTTTACCACAACGAAATCAGTGGGAAAATGGAACTTTCCCACTTTTACAACGACATCCTCAGCTATTCCCAGCGGATGGGTTACAGTACGGTCCGCTAGCTCGAGTGTCATGCAAGTAGATGTAAGCTTCGGGAGAGATAATTTCTCCCATACCGAGAGTGGCATAAGGTTAATGCTTGCGCCAAGATCGGCCAAGGCTGAGCACTGAACCATCCCCAAGAAATCACATGGGATTAAAAACTTGCCGGGGTCTCCGAGCTTTTCGGGAAGCTTTTTGAGGAGAACCGCCGAGCACTGTTCGTTTAGTGGGGTCTTTGCCATTTCAGACAACTTATCCTTGTTGCTTAGCAAACTTTTGAGTGTAGATGCAAATTTGGGCATAAGAATGAGAGCATCTGCGAAGCTTATGTCAAAGTGTAAATCACTGAAGATTTTAAAGAATTTCTCCATCTGTTGATTCGTTTTGTCTTTAAGCTTCTGATCATTAAGCCTCGAAGGATATGGAATTGAAGGCTTAGGATTGGTCTTCGGAACATCGGGTTCCGGAACTTGAATTTGGACATTTTGAGGTTGGACGTGTGCGGTACTTTGTGGGCTTGAGAAATGCACTTTGTCCGTTGTCACCTCGGCATCTCGATTCACTTCCCCCGGTGGAGGGGGCATAGGAGTCGAGGGTCCATTATGCGTCTTACCACTACGAGTGGTGACGGCTTTCAACTCAGCATTGGGATTAGGAATGGTATTGCTCGGAAGTCGTCCGGAAGATGAAGAAGACTGGTTCATGTTCATATTCATGAAACTGCCCATCATATTCTTCAACTCATTTGTTTGACGAGACATCGTAGTATCAATTTCCTTTCTCAACTCGACTTTCATATTATTGATTTGAGTCTGCATTGAACGCATGCTGGACTCAGTAATTTTCATGAAATCATTAGTCAAAGGAGCTTGATGAGGTTGTTGATAAACATGTTGATTCGGAGCTTGATAAGGCTGGTTGAAATTGTTACGGTTCTGATTGAAATTCTGAGAATTTTTGAAATTTTGTCCTTGATTTTGAACAAAGCGATTTTGATTATTTTGATTTGGCACGGGTGGAAAACCAGGTGGTACCATAGCAATTGGTGCTCGGTAATGAGTTTCAGCATGCGGTCGGTTTTGATTGTAGTTTACTGCAGCTACGGAAGCTTGGTAAACAGAAGCATCGGTTGCTTGACAATCGTAATATGCATGCGGGCCACCACAAGTTTCACACACTTTGTTTATGGCTTTGATTTGTTCCGGTTTATGAATTTCACTCTTAATTTCTTTCACTTCCTTCATCATGCAACGAACTGCGTCCGTTAGAGCGGCTAACTCTGATGAGTTACCGGATGAAGAAGCAGGAGTGATAGGAACATTCACTTTGTTTCGAGAAATAGGAACTTTTGATTTATTCTCGCAAATTTCAAGCACATCTTTAGGTCGACGATTCAAGATATTGCCACCGGCGGCAGCGTTTAGAGAATCTTGATCGTTTCCATTCAACCCATTGTAAAACATATTGATTTGTCGTAACTCCGTGAAATCATGATGCGGGCATTTTCTTAGGAGATCTTTAAATCGGTCCCATGCCTCTCCGAAGTTTTCATCGAAACCTTGACGAAATCCAGAAATTTCATTTTTCAGATTAGTCGTCTTTGAAGGAGGAAAGAAATAATTGACAAATTTCTGTACGAGATCTTCCCAAGTTTCAATGGATCGAGGGGGTTCTTTTTCCAGCCAAATCCGGGCTGCCCCTTCGAGAGAAAACGGAAATAGCATCAATTTGACAACTTTTTGCGGCACATCCTTGTAATTGATTGTAGAGGTCAACTTGTTGAACTAACGGGTGTGTGCATACGGATCTTCTCGTTCAAACCCGTGGAATTGGTTTGTAGACACGAGTTGAATCAAATGCGTTTTCAATTCAAAATGATCAGAGTCGATTGGTGGTAAAACGATGGCATCTCCGTAACCCTCGGTGGGTGCTTGGAGCATCTCCGCCATTGTTCCATTGTCTGCCATATTATCAATGGGAATAGTATGAATCTTGGGTTCCACTATTCGGGCAGTACGTCTACGATTACGTCTTCTCGGAATATGTACGAGTTCACGCAAAGGACTTGTCGACGTAGAAGAACGAGTGCGCATGCACTAAATAAAATAATTCAATTAAATCAAGATCGAAGCAAAACACAAGGAACTTAAACCTTAAATCAACAAGCGTACGGTAGCTCTCTGAAAGAAAAATGCACAGAGTGGCGGAGGAGCAAAGGTGGGCAATAAATGCTCCTTAAAAACCCGCTCCTTTCGGTTCGACAATTTAATGTCAAACCTCCTGAAACCTCCGTTAGAGTTTGTTTATCAATCAAAGGTGAGCCGAATTCACAAGCGACACAAAGGTAAGTTTTAATCTGATGTTTGGGAACTTATTATGATAATACTCCAAGTTGAGGAATATTATATTGATTTTGCTTTTATCTTTTTATTTTAACAATAAAACGAAAAATGTTTTTGGGTTTTTATTTTTATATGATAATATATATATAAAAGAAAAGAAAAATATTTTTGTATTTTATGGGGTTTATGGGAAACAGGAACTTCACAAGGAAGGATCTCAAGTCACTAATCGTTTTAAATCTCAACGATATTGTCGCAACACAACCTCTCCGGCAGCGGCGCCAACATTTGATCTGTGCTAAAGTGTATATATAAATAATATCAGACGGATACACGTGAATAAAGACAAATTAATCTTTTAGGAAAAAGGCTAACTTGCAAAAACTCACGTTTGTGTGATACCAGGTAAGTGATTACCCGGGTTGTGTCCCAACGAGGTGTGAATGGACAACTGATTGAGGTTTGGAATTAGAGTGACTGATGTTTGGAATATGGAATTTTGATTTTTTAATTCTAATTAACAAATGAGAAACAAATTCTCAAAAGAAAATTAAGATTAACACAATTTATATAAAAAACGCGAAACGGAAATTCTAAAAACGGGATTAAAAAGTGAAATCTCTAAAATTTAATCTTACAAGTGCCAAATTATTTTTCCTAAGTTATAAATGATAAAAGAAAATTTTAGAAAAAAGATTTATATTTTTCTGACTTTTATATTTTTTATTATGAATTAAAAACTAAATTACTCTAATTAAATGATTAAAAATACTAAACCTATTTAGAAAAATCTGAAACTTTTTGTGAAACTACTTATGGTTAAAACAAGCCTAGGAAAAATATAAAAAAGGTGCCAGCTTATTGGAATAAGCTGGTAATCAGCAAATAAGCTCGGATAGCTTAAAATGGAAAAAGGGGTTAAGTATTAATGGGTGTAGGATCTAACTGGAAAAGACCCAAGGACAGAGTGGTAAGATGTGTGTGTGGTGAGCTGGGTGGCCAGGGTTCGAATCCCAGCATGGACTTTTTTGTAAAACTATTTTTTTTACTTTCTCTTATACGAACTTATTAATAAGCTATTGAATAACAACTTTTGTAAAGGAAATATTTTTAGAACCTACTGAATAAGCTAGAATTAAGCTCTAATGATCAACAGTCTATTATTTTTTTAGCTTTTTAAGACTAGACTTGAACAAGATAAGCTATGGGCTGATTTTTAAGCTAAAAAGTAAAGGAATAAGCTACTTGATGAACTCAAATAAGTACATTTTATTATCATCATTTATCCTATTTATTTGACTTGTTTTATTATATTATATATGAGAATTGATACGTTAATGTTTACTTTTGTAATTCTCAGGTAAAAACAAGTATTATGTGAAACTTGGCGATTTTGGACTAATTATGGAGCAAAACAAGCAAGATGTTAAGAGTCTACTGAAATGTACAAGATCAAGATCATTCTGCTTCAGATACGCCGCAACATACTTCTTACATACGGCGCATCACTATCAAGATTTCACAAGTTACGATCCAAGACAGTAAATGACATGCGCCGCATGGAGAAATGGAGTTACGCCGCATCTTAAGGCGGTGTACGAATATTCCTGAATATATTAATCTTGGACCCCACGCGAAGTTAAGTCAATGCGCCGCATCTATTTACTAGATGCGCCGCATCTAACCCTCAGACAGAAACTATAAATACCCCAAAGTCAGACGAATTTCGGGGTTCGACACTTAGCTAAACTCAGAAGAGAAAGACAGAAACCCTAAAGCCGAATTCAGACGTATTAGCAGCACAAGACACACCCTGAACGAAGGTACAAGAGCTGTAAGAAGGTCCTGCATGTATTCAATTCATTAAGTAGTTTTGTTTTATTGTATTAGTACACTTTAAATCATCAGGATTGATGGGCCGATTTCATGTGACTACGGAAAACCATGGGCACCCCTTAAAATTGCTTTCCCATTAATTAAAGTTTATATGTTGATGTCTTTGGTGACTTTTATTAGTGCATTGATAACCTCTGTGTCTAGCTGAGCATTGCTTGGGTCGCCATGCCCCTTCCTCGCTTATCTATTCTAGCGTATACGAAACGTGGGCATCACAAATGCTCAATATTCTAGGATAGTGGGATAGACATAAGTGATCATTAAGGGTTTACTCGCCGATAAGATTAGAGCCAAAAAGAAAGGGTTAATTATATACACTTCATATAAAACTAGCAATAAAACCAGTGACAAGCTACTTAATTATCAGGACAGGTCTTCTTATTGTCTCATGTATCTATCTGTGTACGTGTGTGCTAATCGCTGATTCGTGCTCATTAGTTTAGTTTATATTTAATCATAACCAAACCGTGCCAGTCTCTCAGGCTGAACCCCCTTGCGTTAGATTAGGTTGTATATCTAACTTAGGATATTAAAATACTGATTAGAATAACTAGATAATACGTTCCACTCTTAGTGATCGACACTCTACTTACCATTATATTCATACTGACCGGGTACACTGCTCGTTAAGTGTGTGTGTTATTGATAAGTCGGCTAAATATAAATTTAAAACTTGAGTAGGCATTAATACTGCTAAACCGCAACGACACGCGCACGCATCACTACTATGGACTGAGATTACTATAATTAAGCTAAGGATTCAAGAAAAAGCTATAACAATAAGCTGATAAGCACAAATAAGCCAAAAACCACCTGAGGTCTGCTGATAACTTGTGGTGCAGGGCAATTTTGGGCTTTTTCAAGCCTATAATAAGCACTTATAAAAAATTCTAAAAATTATGAAAAATATTGAAATAAGTAGATTAGCAACTGAATATTAATTTTGCAAAAGATTACCTAATTAAAATCTATAATAAGTAAATTAAAAATAAAAGAAAATCTTCAAAAATCTGAAAATCTAATTTGCAGGCCTATTACTAACTGATATGATTTTCAAGATTAATTTTAAGCTATAATAAGCTAGGTTCAGGGTCTGAAATCAAGAAATAAGCAAAGAACATATAGTGAACTTCTAAGAACTCAGGACAATAAGTACTTAATTCTACAAATAAGCCCTTAAGAGTAAAATAAAAAGCTATGCAGTTTGCTGATACACTGAGGTACTCAGTGGTCTGCAGGTTTGTAGAAAAGTGCACAAACCAAAATGAGCCTAATCCAATTCTTTGTATAACAACTGAATGGATTCAAAGGAACTCAGAAAAGCCAAGGGTAAGGTCCTAATGATCTTATAGCTTATAATGGCTTAATTGATCAGTTGAGTTTCTAGATTTTGCACAATCCACTCAAATCTATAAAAACTATTAAATTAACTCTAAATTACTTGAAAACAACTTATGTAGACTATTTTAAGCAAGATCAAAGCTGAGCTCATGGCAAATGTATAGTGGAACACCAAAATTACCCATTTTGACCCATAGAACCAAACAGCCCTTTTACTAGGCTGTTTTTGGATTTTCAAGTACAACAGGAAATTTTAAGGTAGGATTTGGATTTAAAGATTACCACTAAGTATAATAAGCACTAACAAGTGACTTTGACTGAAAATTAAGCACTCTAATAAGCTAAGTCTTTATTGGACTATTTTTGGCTTTTATGACAATTTTGAGCAAAATGAAGCGAAGGTTTATTAAATACAGATAAGACTAATGAAATATAATTATAGACTACTAATAAGCAGAAAACTTATAAAATAAGCTATAATTAAGCTATGTAACAGTAATTTAAGAAATAATGCAAAAATTGGAAAATTGCTTACAACTGTGTTGGTCTATAAAACAGTTGAACTAGATCAGAAACACACCTAGCTTGTTAAAAACAAGCTAGAAAACCCCATAAGCTCTTCCATGAACAGCTTATCATTCAGAACTGCTTATCTTGGCCTCCAGTTGACTTTCTTTGACTTTTCTTGGGATTTTAAGATTAGAACTGATTTAGACTAACATAAACTTATCAAAAGCTATAGTAAGCTTATGTAAGCTTATAGAAACAGCAAAGAAGCTATTTCAATAACTACTTAACTTAATTCGATTTCTCAGTACAACATAGGAATTTAAAAACTTGGAATTATCATTTACTAATGGAAATTGTACAAAGATTGATGATAAACAGACTGAAAGTAACTTGCATTAATAACTGGAAATTAAAATTGATAAACTTAAATAATAAAAATTACAATACGATAAAACATAAACTACTACTTGGCATTATAGGCTACTGATGAGTGTGTAAATACTCATCATTTTTGTCGTATCTGAACTGCCAAAACATCCAAAAACACTCAGAAATGCATCAAAATACGGAAAATATGCCAGGGATTGTGTTTTATATGTTTCAAATGCAAAATGTTTGAAAATAATTGAAAAACGAACAAAGTTTGCAAAATTGGCAGTTTCAGTCCCTCAACTTTCAAAACTTGTCAAATTTAGTCCCTAGGCATTTGTTTTATAAGAAAAGTCACCAAAGGTCCTTTTGAAATCATAGGTTGTCATATTTAGTCCTTTGGTGAAAAGTTTCAATAATTTACAAGTTTGGTCCCTGCACTTTCAGAATTTGCAAAAATGGTCCCTGGGAAAATTTTATTGTTGGAAATCTCATGTATGGTCCCTGGATTATTGGAACATGGCAGGAATCACCCTTGGTTTATTTTGGAAGATGTACAACTTTGGTCCTCCAATTTTCAGAAAATACAAAAATGGTCCTTGTGTTTAATTAACTACAAACCAACCGGACCCTATTTTAAAATAAACCCAAATCCTACCCAAAACAACAAACCCAGCCCATCCTAAACTAAACCCAAAGCCCAAACCCGACCCACCAACTTAAATAAATAAAAACCGGGTCAAACCCAGTCAAACCCATCTTCCCTATTTCCCTCCCACCATTACTGCTACAAACCACCTCCAATACCACCCTTACCTGGCCTTCCACCTTATCCCCCCAGCTCATCTACACCACCACCTCATCCTTCCACCTCCATATACACCCAATATGCATTAAATGCTTCCCTCCCACTCTTCCACTGAGAAGTACTCACTTTTCCTGGTTTTGCTGCCAACTCACCCCTAGCTCCATATCTACTTCCCAAATTGTCCCCCTCCACCTCCACATCCAACAAAATTCTTTAATTGCCTCAAAACTACCCATTCCTGCATATGTACAATTTTGGCGCCAAAATGCCATTTGTATGGCTAGGATGAATTTGAAGGATCCAAGGGCTAAAAGGAAGTGGGAAAGTCTCAGAAGCAAGTGGGGAGTCTCAGAGATCTATATAATTGAAGGAAGAAGCAATGTAATAATATATCTAGTGTAATTTTAGTTTCTTAGTGTCGAATTAGTTAAATTTCAATTTCCAGTGTAATTTTAAGCTTTCAAGTACTCTGTTTAGTATTTTCAAGTGTATAAGAATCTTTTTCAGTAATCAATTTCAAGGTTCAGTATCAAATTCAGTGTATGCAGTTTAATTGTTCAAATTTCCATGAAATTGTGAATGTGTTCTTAGTGTTTTTATTGAACTCAGTTAGATCATATAAGCTCCTTATAAAGCTTGTGTAAAGCTTTTAGTAACCTTAAAACTCAGTTTAGTTATAAAAATCAAAAATACAAAAAAATCACAAAATTAGAGTGAAATTCAGAAATGGCAAGGAAGATGATGATCATGGCTGGAGCAGGGTGAATTTTGGATTGCCCTTGGTTTAGTGGCCTTGTGGAAGGCTATAGGAGTGTTCTTTGGTTCTTGGTTCTCTGTTTTTAGCTGGGTAGTCATTTGTAAGCTTTTTGATCAATTTTAGCATTTCACTATATCAGTAGTTTGTTGCATGAATCTTGGTGTTTTTTATGCTTTGTGGTGATTGTTAAGTGATAATCAAGTTTAAAATCAGTTGGTTGTTCATTAGGAACATTTGGTATTAAAAATCTCATTTTCTCAGTTAAAATAGCATAGTGTCTATCTCTGTGTTTTAGGCTGTTATTGTTGGATTTTTATGCTTAATTGATCTGTTATAATGATAATATGAGCTTTGAAATCAGTGTTGTGATCTAAATCTGTGAGTTTCTTTGAAAATCATCAAGATCAGTTGGTTTAAGGACTGTTTGGATAAAGTTGTTTCAGCTGTGTTGCTGATTGTTTGTGTTATTGTTTACTGTCACTACATGTTACATTAATCAATAATAGCTCAGTGAAACCTTAAAAACTAGTTCTTATTCAGAGAAAAGTCAAAATCATCTTTAATCTCACTTAAATTGTTCACTGTTAGGATTTAGAGAGTGAAATTCATCACATTAGTTCATAACTTGTTAATCTAGCTTAATCTCATCTTAGTTCAGCTTATTACATCACAATCAGTAAGTAGGATTCAGTAGAAGTTCATTAAAGTCAACTTAGTTCATAGTTTAAAAAAGGTCAAAATTTCATAACTGTTAAAATATAGCAGTTTTTCTAGATCATTTGTAGGGTTTAATATAAGTTGGAAATAGATAACTTTTGTTGAATTTTGTTGTTTGGCTGCTTGTTTAACTGAATCAAGAAGAAAACACCATTTTCAGTTTCATTTGCTTATTAAAAAGTAGACCTAAAGTTGCCTGTTTGATCAGTTGTTTGCCCTGTGCACAGTTGCATATGCTACTTTCATAAGCTTGCAATATCTTTGCTACTTAGCTTTAGCTTGTGATAATTGTTGATTTGAGAAGCCCTTCTGGCTAGTTTGGTGATTGTGTGCTTATATGTTCATTTGCTGCTTAATTGGACTGCTTATCATGCTTATGTATTATGCTCAATACAACTCCCTATACTGATTCATCAGTATAGGTGAGTCACTTTCACAAGCTCATCAAAAGCTCATCAGTAAGCTTAAGCTTGTGTTCTTTGGATTTTTATAAAGCTTATCCACCAGACTCAAGGTTCCAATTCTTGTTTGGCTTTTAGCAGCTTATTTAATAGGGCTGCTTATAGCTTTTTCTTTGTCCCATTTCACTGATTACACTTAATCATCAGTGTAAGTGTGCTTCATTCATAAGCTCATTTCAAGCTTCTCAGTGGGTCCCACTCAGAGCTTATTGGCTTTTTGGATAGCCAAGCTAGCAAGCTTGTTAGGTCAGTGCTTATTTTGAGCTTGGGAGCTTTTGCCCCTAGCTTAATCAGACCTCAAAGATCCCTGCAGGCCTGTTTGGTCAGAGGGTATTTTTAGATTTGCTTATTTGCTTATTTCAGGCTTATCAGTGAATTCCATTGTGCCATATTGTTCTTTTCCAGTTCCTTAGTTTATATTAATCTTATTTTGTCTTTGGTTTCCTCTGTGTAGCTTATTTAAAGCTTATTCAAAGCTTAAACTCTTGATTTCAAGCCAAAAGCTTGACTGTTAAGCAAATAAGCCCACGAATTGCTTATTTTCAAGTTCCATAGTTTTTGTTTTCATTAAAGTTTCATATTATCAGTAGTAAAATAGATTTGTAAAAGAAAATCCAAGAAAAGCCAACATAAAAATAAGTGATAGCTTCTATTTAAGCCATTTGGCTTATTTTCAGCTTTTTCAAAAAGCACTTTTCAATTTTATATTTTTCTTATTTTCCTGTCACCTTAGAGTATTTATAGAAAAATTTTCAGATTTTTCTTTGATCATTTAGTATTTATTATAATTTAAATTAGTTTAAATAATTATTAATTAGTAATTAATTAATAATAATTAGATATAAAGTGTAAAAAAAATATATTTTCAGTTTTAAAATAAGTTTTAGGTTATTTTAGATTTATCTAAGTTAAAATTTTAATTTTCTAGGTTAATTTCCTATTTTCTTTTAATTTAGTGCATTTTAAATAATTAATAAATAGTTATTAATTAATAATAATTAATTAAATAGTTAAATAAATAATTTTCTTTTTCTCAAAATTTTCTTTTATCTTTAGGTTTATAAAAAAGTTATTTTCATATTTTTAGGATTAATATTTCTTCATTTTCACTTTTTATTTTGTACGTTTACGTTTATTTAAATTTAAACGTACGTTTCTAGATTTCTAAACGTTTTTAAGTAATTTGGTTTCCTGTATTTATTTCCATAGCTTGTTTAAAGCTATTTCCTTTTATTTCCTTAGTCCAATAATTCAAAACCCCTTTTCCATTCAATAACACTTGATCACAATTCGTCTTTAAACACAATTTCACGCTTCGCTGGGATATAACGACCCGGGAAAACACTATACTCCAGGGAGATCGTGCTCAATTGGTTTGACTTTATTTGACCACATCCGTGGTTGAAAATAGTTGACTGTTTAGCACCAATCAAATTTTGGCGCCGCTGCCGGGGAGGTGTGTTGCGTGTTTTAAACGTTTTGCAGTATCGTGTTTTTGAAACCCAATCTGTGTATATCTTCTATCTCTTGTATATTCACCATATATAAAGCAAAACACTCGTGAAGTTAATTCGTTTAACGGATCGAGTACCAAAAATATCGTATTTCAATCTTCCATAAACATATAAAACACAAAAATATTTTCTTTTGTTTCTATATATATATAAAAGATAAAAATACAATAAGAATTTCCGTTTTCTTTGTTTAATAATAACAACAATAAAATTTACCATCGAGAACCAAGACAGAGTACTACCTAACTGGGGGTACGACCATAATAAGTTCCCAAACTAAAGATTAAAACTTGCCTTTGTATCCTTGTGAGTTGTGTACCTTTTTCAAAGAAGCCATTCATCTTGTGATTATTGGTTTAAGTTCACTGTCGTTTTGCCTCGATCTTGTTTTGATTGGATTTGTTTTCATCTTCACTTTTCAAAAACCAAAAAATATATATATAAAATCCAAAAAGAATCTTCTTACCCTTTTCTAAGTTTCCTCCACTATAAAGGATTCTTAGACTCGTCTTAGTGCATGCGCACTCGTTCTTCTAGGTCTTCAAGCCCTTTCCGTGAGCTTGAAAACATACCTCGAAGACGTCGTAGACGTTCTGCCCCATCAGTCGTATCTGAGGTACGTACTGACCCTGTCATCATGGCAGATTTGCCAATGAATGAGCTTCTCCAAGCACCCATCGAGGGTTATGGAGATGCCATTGTTGTTCCAGCTATTGTAGCTGAAAGTTTTGAGCTCAAAACCAGGTTACTGAATCTTGTAACCTCAAGCCAATTCTACGGTTTTGAGAGGGATGATCCTCATGCTCACATTCGATGGTTTAACAAGATTACATCTACCATCAAATACAAGAACATCCCTTCTGACTCAATCAAACTTCTTCTATTCCCATTTTCTCTCGAGGGACAAGCCCGGATATGGCTTGAAAAACAACCCCCTCGTTCAATTGAGACATGGGAGGACTTAGTTACAAAGTTTGTAAACGAATTCTTTCCACCGTCTAGAACGACAAGTCTTAAAAATGAAATCATCAAATTCACACAAAGATTTGATGAATCGTTTAGTGACGCATGGGATCGTTTCAAAGAATTGCTTCGTAAATGTCCTCATCATGGTTTCACCGAGTTGATGCAAATCGACACTTTCTATAATGGTGTGAGCCAATCTGACCAAGATTCTCTCAATGCCTCCTCTGGAGGTAACTTTTTGAGCAAAACCATCAAAGAAGCTTTAGCGATTATTGAAAATAAGTCTAAGGTCCGTACTGCACGAACAAAGCCATATCATTCTCAGGCTAGTGCTGGTCCTTCTACTTCATCTCCCGTGAGTACTTCTAGCACCGATGCTAAGATTGACAAACTCACGGACGCTATTCAAGCTTTGGTTCTCTTAAACCAAAAGAAAGTCACTTTCACACAAAATCCTTCACATGCTGAAGTCAAGAAAGTGGAAGTCTGTGTTACTTGTGGTGGCCCTCATGCATACTACAACTGTACTGCCACCGATGGTAGTCCTTTTGAAGTTAATGCTATAGCCGGTACTTCAAATCAGGGAGGTAATCAATACCGTCCTCAACAAGAACCAAGTTACCGAGCTAATACCTACCAAGGACCACCCGGTTTTAATCAGAACCAGAATTTGCAAAACCGAAACCAAAACCAACCTCGAATGAACCAAGGTTTTCAAAACCAAGGAAATTTCAATTCTGGACATAATCAAGGTTTCCAACACCAAGGAAACTTTAACCGAAACAATTCCAACCTGGGAAATCATTTTCAGGGAAATGGTAATCCAAATCAAGGGAATTTTCAACATCAAGGTTATAATCAAAATAACCGAATCCAAAATTTCCCTAATCAACCTCAAACCATTCCAGCCTTACAACCATCATCTGATGAGTTATTAAGGAAATTCATGAAAGCTCAAGAGGACACAAACAGGTTGTTGGTCAGCCAGATCTCTGAGATTAAAAAATATTTAAATGATCAACCTTCGGGCTCAGGAAAACTTCCGAGCAACACGATCGCTAACCCGAAGGGCGATGTTAAGGCGATCACAACCCGAAGTGGTGTTTCATATGATGGACCCACTATTCCTACTACCACTTCTTCTTCTTCCCCCAAGGTAGTGGAAAGTGAGCCTGAGGTGACTAAGGACAAGGTATTTCCTTCTAATAACGGAGATACCGACAACGTCCAACCTCAAGTTGTCCCGAAACCCAAGACTAAACCTCGAGTTGTCTTTGAACATCCTGAAACCCCGGTTGAAAACCCTAAATCCAAACCTTCTATTCCCTACCCATCACGTTTAAATGAGCAAAAGCTCCGCGAAAAGGCTAGTCAACAAATGGATAAATTCTTCCAAAATTTTCAAGAATTACACTTTGACATAAGCTTTGCGGATGCTATCATTCTGATGCCCAAGTTTGCATCCACAATCAAACACTTGTTAAGCAACAAGGAAAAACTGTTTGAAATGGCAAAGACTCCATTAAATGAGAACTGCTCAGCAGTTATCTTGAAAAAGCTGTAGGGTATTCACAATGCAAGAAACACTTGTTTGAGGCTTAGTTTTGGATCGAATGGTAGATATTCTAGAGAGAGGTAGGAGAGTTTGGGAGCCTTTGTAGAGAGAGAAACAATATGAGATTAGATTATCATGAAAGGTCCAACCCTTCCCATGGGTGGGAAGGGAGTATTTATAGTACTACATAATATGTCCTTAGTGGACTGTGGAGCGAGCTGACAGTAGGTAAAGACCCGACCCACTCCACAACATTACTAATAACTAAACTACTAATAATATTACTAATTATCCTACGAGCTATGATGTGCTACTAAGTACTCGGGGTGACCGAGTCTTCAACAGAATATTCATATTCCTAACAATCTCCCCCTAAGGGAGGTCACCCCGGAAGTCATGTTCTGAATTCTAGCACTTCATCCTTGGATCTTGATTTCATAGCTCGTACTCATTGATTCTTCAATTTCCTTGATCATTGTGCAGCAGCAAATCTTAAGATGACTTTTTCTTTTGTCTTGGATGATCTTTGTTGATTCATTGGAGTTATCATCCCACTTGAGTCTCCAAGTCATCTTTCAGTAGTAAGTCTCCATGTGATGAAATATACTTAGAGCCGACATGCTCACACTATATGGTGTCATGATCTTCTGCATCAGAGTTAGCAGAAGCGGTGTTGAAGGTCTTTTGGGTGATCATGACTTTGTTGAGAAACAATGATGATGTAGTGTGAACATGTGGTAGAGGATTGGCATCTTTACTGCAACCAGCTACAACAGCAACCACCTACAGCATTCCACAGCTACAACCGCCAGATATTCCTGCATACGACAGTTAGCAATAATTCGACCGGTACTTACAAGTTTGGACTTCGAGATAGTCAACAGCATATTGTGAAAACTCTCTCTAATCCTTACCATGACCGTTCCTAATCGAAAACCCACAGAGGGCTTTTTAAGATTTTACCGTAGTAAATCAACGATTAGGTGAGTCGCTGGAGATCACTCCACGACTGTAGACCGGTTGAAACCGCCGCGACCACTAAGCGTAATCCACGAGGAATTACCGAAGTGACCTGCTTTCAGGGCTGCTTGATGTTGACCCTGGCAGGAATTTCCATTCAATCATTGAGAATTACATTAGTAGATTCTCTCATAAATGTTCTGGCAGATTGCTAAGATCTGCGTAGGACTCATAAGTTTACAACTGGTGTCCTTAATGTTGAACAACCAGTGTAGAAGTGGTATGTGTTCCTATGAGATCTTATTATGCATCTCGTGGCTCTAGACTCTATAGTGCGTTTTGATTTAGTGAGCGGAGGCTGGAGAGAACTGCCACCTTTTCAATATCATCTAACTCGGAGTGAGAGAGACGATAGGAATGTATTGAACTCCGTGACAATTGAAACAAGAGTCCTTTGAGGGACCTTGAGTGGCTAGGGAGGGTTGTGGCGCGTATCACTGGGTCCATGATACTTTGTCTTCAATGCCAGCAATCAACTAAGTGATTCTGACAGCATATGTATTGACCCGGTTTCTGCCTAAGTTGTAAGGAGGGCTATTTCTTTTCACCCTTTATCTTTACAATTCTTTTTCATTCTTCAACCCCTTCAGTGCTTACCGAGACTTCATAACTAACACCTTGTTGGGTTTGTTCCAGTGTTAGCTCCATCTCAGTCGGCACTCTTCCCTTAATCACACTTTTCTCCTTTTTAATCATACCTAAGGACTTCTACACTAACTAGTGGATTGTCCCTGGGTAGATCCCTCCGGCTCTGGCGGGATCGTGGGAACTTGAGCCTAACCTAACCATCCTTATAATTCCATGCATTAATTAAAATGGTCGGTCTTTGGTATTCATCCACGATTGCCAAACCAAATCTTTGAAAAATCTCTCAAAGTGTTCATGATTCTGAAACACATTTTTGCAAACACTTGAGAGTTTTATATATTTCAAATGCTCCCCCTCAACATGTGCTCGAGTGATAGTTTTATAAATTTGCACATGTTAGGTAGAGCTCGCACTTTTTGAATTGATCCACTTTCAATGAACATGACCGATTCGAGACACGCTTGCATCACTAGTTAGACTAGCTTGAAATTATTACCCGGCCTGGTCAAGTCCAAAGAAAGTTTCTCGAAATGGTACACTCTACTCAGATACATCTTTTTCGAGACACGCTTACATCACTGGTTAGACCAGCTTGAAATTATTACCCGGCCAAGACGTATCCTTTCGATTGATGGCAATTCAAGTTTCGTCAATTCATTGGTGAAGTCTGAGCCTTGCACACGTGAGATGCATGACAAATCCTTTGCTCCCCCTCAATAAGTGCATTGGTATACAAAAGAGTTTAGCACTTACTGGAGAGCTTTCTTTCACATCCAAAACATTTTGCTCCCCCTCAATATGTGCATTGATATATAAAATGGTTTAGCACATACGGGAGAGCATACATTAACATTCAAAATCATCACATTTTATCAGAATTTTCTATTTAAATCACATTCTCTCCCCCGATCAAAAATTTCAAACCATTTGAGATTTGTGATCCCAAGTGATTTAAATAAGTATAGAAAATTTGGGAGAAAATGTGGTCAGGTTTGAATGTATTCTGATTTTGAAGCATACTATGCTTCCCTTGAAACACCGAGAGAGTGTCACTGCTGATGTTGCACAATTTTGGCAAGGTGTCGGGAATTTGAACAAATATGCCCCCCCTCAATTAATGACCCGTTTTCCATTAAAGGAGCTGTAGTCATTCAATTGAGCGACGGGTATTTGTGAAAATTTAAATCAATTTACCACCTTGTGTACAACAAGACTCTCTTGAAGAATCAAACAAGATAAAGAGTCTGATGTAAAGAAGACTTCTCTTCTAATACACGAAATGACGCACTGAAACGTACATCAAGTCGGGAGAACATGGATATAAAGTAATCCATGCCCAGGTGAACATCACCTGGTTGGAGGAACAGCTGTCTTTTTGGCGACATGCTTTCCCCATTGTACAGTGCGGGTTGCAGTATGAAGTAACTGCAAGCCATTAAGACATGTTTTAACTGATTAGTATAACTTCTGCTCGAGCTTCATTTAAGAATCCGTGCCATTGTTGAATGACATTTCTAGATACGTAAATGTTATCGATAAACAGAAGACATGCCTAGGTAGAACTATTTTTGGTATTTTCTGATTTTTTCGATTTTTATGGTTTTTATAGGTTTTATATTTTTGTATTTTTCTTTTTGATTTAAGATATATACAACTATGTACAAGGATATAAGAAGACAATCCTTTACTCCTCCTTTTCTTCCTGAAGACACTTGAGGGTTTCAGGAGTCATGCTTTTCATGCCAAGGCGTGGGAGAATAAACTGAAACCTTTCTCTTGGGAGGGCCTTGGTGAAGATGTCAGCTAACTGAAACTCTGTCCTCACGAAGTATAGTTCCACAATTCCTTTTTCCACTGTTCCCTGATGAAGTGATGCCTGATGTCGATGTGTTTTGACCTGGAGTGCTGAACATTGTTACAACAAAGAGCAATGGCGCTTTTGTTGTCACAATATAGGGGAATTTTGTTGTATGAGAATCCATAGTCCGAAAGCTGTGATCGCATCCAAAGGATTTGTGCACAGCAAGCAGACATAGCAATGTACTCAGCTTCAGTAGATGATATGGAAGTACTCATCTGCTTCTTAGAAGACCAACTAACCAACTTTTCCCCTAAAAACTGAGCTCCTCCTGAAGTACTTCGACGAGTGTCTTGACATCCCGCATGATCAGCATCCGCGTAAGCCGTTAACTCCATTGCAGTGTCCTTAGGATACCAGATACCCATATGAACCGTGCCTTGAAGATATCGGAAGATCCTTTTCACTGCTTCAACATGCTTCTTGGTTGGTCTGGATTGATACCGAGCACACATGCACACAGCAAACAGAAGATCTGGTCTGCTAGCCGTGATGTACATCAAAGATCCAATCATGCTTCGATACTTTGTTATATCTACTGGAATCCCTGAAGGATCTTCATCCAGCTTTGTTCTATCAACCATGGGAGTGTCAACAGGTTCACTTGAATAGAATCCAAACTTTTTCAAGATCTCGTTGGCGTATTTGGATTGATTAATGAATATGCCTCCGGGACTTTGAGAAACTTGTAATCCTAAGAAGAATGACATTTGTCCCATCATGGACATTTGGAACTTGGAATTCATCTCCTTTGAAAAACTATCACATTCACTAGGATCTGTTGAAGCAAAGATGATATCATCTACATATATCTGAACCAGCAGTAGATGGTTTCTTGACTTCCTGGTGAATAGTGTGGGATCAACAACACCCTTGGAGAATCCGTTCACTAGGAGGAACTTGGACAATGTATCGTACCATGCCCTTGGCGCCTGTTTTAACCCATAAAGAGCCTTCTTCAAGCGGTAAACATGAGTAGGATGTTCAGTATCCACGAATCCTTCTGGTTGACTCACATAAACTTCTTCCTTTAAGTCACCATTCAAGAATGCTGTTTTGACATCCATCTGGTAGGCTATCATATTTCGACTAGCAGCATTTGCGAGGAAGATTCTTATGGCTTCAATTCTAGCAACAGGAGCAAACGATTCTTCAAAATCAATGCCCTCTTCTTGTCTGAACCCTTTAACAACTAGCCGTGCCTTGTTCTTTAAGACATCACCATACTCATCAAGCTTCACTTTGAAGATCCACTTTAAAGCAATGATCATTGCAAGCTCTGGAGGAGGCACTAATTCCCATACTTCAAGTCGATCAAATTCATGGATTTCATCCTGCATAGCCTGGAACCAGCAATCTTTAGTCATTGCTTCTTTGGCATCTTTTGGTTCGACTTTGGACAGTACGGAATTGAAGAAGCACCATAGTGCATCAGTGGCTAGTTGATTACGTGTGGATACTAGACGTGAGGGATTGCCTATGATGTTGTCGATTGGATGATCACTGGTCCATTTCCTGAGATGGTCGTGAGGTTGAGGGTTATGAACAGACGTAGCAGTGCTGTGTTCTTCAAGTAAGGATGTGTCTGATGAATGTTCAGGAGCAAATATGTTTTCAAAAGGAACCTCATCAACAGGAGCAAAAGGATTAACTTCCAAAGAATGATTATCTGAAGATTCTTGCATTACTGGAGAAGATTGAGCGTTTGATGACGAAGGCGATTGACTGGCAGCTGGAGCATTGTGACTGACTGATACTGAAGCTGTAGGGCCTTCTGAACCTTGTGGGGCTTGAACCTCAGTCATAGGAAGTATAGCAGGTTCACTCGGGATGGTTCCATTCGTTGGCTCAAAGTATTCATCAAACATAGGATCGAATAAATTCTTCAACTCCTCACAAGTAGGTGGCACATAAGAATCTGCAGGCGTGGAATTCTGTACAAGTCCTGAACTAATGGGTCCAGGTGACAAAAGGTTAAGATCGGGTCCAGAACTAATTTGTCCTGAAGCAGGTTGCTCACTCAGCTCATCGAACGTAACATGAATGGTTTCCATGATTTTACGGGTTCTCTTGTTGTAGATTCGATACCCTTTACTGTCTGGTGCGTATCCAACAAAAATACCTACATCTGCTTTAGCTCTTAACTTTCCCAAGTCTTGACTATCGTTGGTTGGGTAGCAAAGTGCACCAAACACACGGAGAAAGGAAAGATCTGGTTTCTTGTTATGAATTAACTCGAAGGGAGTCTTCTCATGAACCGGATGAATTAGGGATCGGTTTTGAGTGTAACATGCTGTTGCAATAGCCTCTGCCCAGAGAAACATCGGTGTCTTTGAAAATATAAGCATAGTTCTTGCAGCCTCCACCAGAGTACGGTTCCTTCGTTCAACCACTCCGTTCTGTTGAGGAGTGCGAGGGATACTTTTCTGATGCGTGATGCCAATACTTTCATAGAAATTACGGAGTTGTTGGTTAACAAACTCAGTACCATTATCAGTGCGGATGATTCTGACAGTCTTATCGAGCCTTACTTGCAGCTGTTTTATCAGTTTAATGATAACCTCTGGAGTTTCGTCCTTGGTTCTCAGAAATTTTACCCATGTGAACCGAGAATAATCATCTACTATCACCAGAACGTACTTCTTTCCATTATTGGTTTGTATTCTCATTGGACCGCACAAGTCCATGTGGAGGGTATGAAGAACTTCCAAGTTGGTGTTGATGGTTTTAGGCTTGTGGGTTTGTTTCTTGCTTTTACCCAGTTGACATGCAGAGCAGAGATGATCTTTCTCATATTTCAGTCTGGGCATCCCTCTAACAAGATCTTTACGGGATAGATTGTTTATGGTACCGAAGTTCAAGTGGTTCAAACGACGATGCCACAGCCATGATTTTGTTTTAGAGGCTTTAGAGAGCAAGCATATGGGAGAGGACTTCAACATTTCTTCAATCGATATGGTGTATAGATTGGTGCCTCGAATGCCCTTGAGGAGATCTATACCATCCAATTCTCTGACGAAACATGTATGCTTTCTGAAAGCCACTTCCAGATCTGAATCACAAAATTGACCCACAGAAAACAGATTGTGCCCTAGTCCTTCCACATAGTATACCCTTGAGATTACACTGTCACCAAACACATAATCTCCATAGCCCATAATAGCACCAAAGTGGTCGTTCCCAAATCTAACTGTCCCGATAAACTTTTTCACGAAGTTCTTGAGCCGTGAGCGATCCCCAGTCATATGTTTTGAGCAGCCTGAGTCCAAATACCACAGGACGATTTGTACGACCTGCATTTGAAACCAGACAACAATGGATAACTGAAAAATGTGGATCCCCAAGTGCAATTGGGGTCCATTTGGTCAGCACACACATATTCAGGAACCACAGATTTCACAGATGCTACTGTCTTTACTGAGGAGACAGAACTTGAGACAGGACAAGACCTAGATGGAAGGCATTGTGATTCTAAAGGCAGGATTCTACCAGTTGGTCTCCATTCCTTATTCTTCACAATTTTATGCATATTCATTTTAGGTAATGGTCTCTGTTTTCCTAAATTGAATTTCCTTCCAGTGGGTCTCCATTCCTTAACTTTCACAATTTTATGCTTATTCATTTTAGGTAACGTGCACTGTTTTCCTAAATTGAATTTCCTTCCAGTGGGTCTCCATTGATAGCCTATGCTAGCAAATGTTTTTCCTGTAGCTTTCCAAGCTTTCTTGCATGTTTCAGTTATCCTACCATTCTTAACATGGGGTGACGCAGAAGACATCAAGAAGGACACAACACAATCATCATGATTAGCAGAAATTAAACAATTGTCGCATGTTTTACAGATAGCATTAGAATTCGAATTAATTACAGTACTTTTGATACTAGAATCAACACGATTCATCCTACTCATTGCAAACTTATTGTTCCTAGGTTGGGCTTCTACAGTCTTCAAGTGATCATTCTTAGCTGGCGCAGTCCTATCCTTTCTTACATTTTCTCTAGACCTTGACTCGCTAGCTTGGGTGTCACTTTTTACTCCTGTAGAAGCATCGAAGGAAACATTAGTTTGTTTTTCTGTCACATGCCTTCCTGATAAAGATGTGTTGGGTTCTGATGTCTTAGGTGGTAGATCAAAGGCTACATGCTTGTTCTCAACAGTAGATGATGATGCAACAGATCTATCTCTATGGCTGCTAAACTTAGGAATTGAGCCTATGGCATATTCTAAGTTTTCCTGAATCCTTTTCGTGAGTTTGCAGGCATAGACAACTGCCCTATCAAGTGGCTTATCAGTCCTATCCTCTTCAACCACCTCACGAAGTGTGTCAAGGCCCTCTCTAAGATGATCGAGATATGTTTGATGGGCAAGGCTGTTATTTCTAAGCTTAAATGGAATACGCCCAACATCAACATCATACTTTTTACTATCAATAGCCTTTGGTGCATCACAATTACAAGTGGTGCATGGCATTTTACCTTTCACCCGAGCCTTAAGATTCTCAATTTCATTTGTTAAAGAGGTTATTTGATCATTATGATTGCTTCTTGTAACTTTAATAGAATCATATAACTCTTTGAAATGTTGTTTAACCTTTGAATTTTCTTCTCGATAACACTCATTTTCATAATGTAACTTATTTATGGTGTTTTGATATTGAAAATTCTGAGAATCTGAAGACGAAGGTTTATTGGTGCCATACACTTCACACTTGTTGGATTTCAATTGGGCAATTTGGGCCCTCAGCAGTCGAATCGTGCTCGTGTGAGCTTGAATTGTCTCATCTCTTTTGCTTAATTCAAAATAAGTATCAAATTCAGGAGCATCCAAGGATGTCTTGTCATTCGATATTTTATGTTTTTCATTTAAATGTTGATATTTCAATTGCAAATTAAGGTATTCAACTTCCAATTTTGAAAAACGTTTAACCATATTATCATGGTCATCATTTTGAATTTTTTCAAGCAATTTTAAATTCTCCCCCTCAAGCTCAACAACACGATTCTGGGTGACATTTAACGCAATAGCATACTCATTAAATTGACAAGCAGACAATGCAGAATCAGTAACAGTGTAAAATACATCTTGTGCAATACATTTAGCAATCAAGTTGTCGTTAGTAATGAGTATGTTTTTTCTTTCAATCTCTCGACTCTTAAGTTCTATTGCATGTTCATTCACCTCATTTTCCATATCTTTAAACACTACTTCCATTTCTTTTATTTCGGCTTTAAGAGCAGTTTGCAACCCTTCAAAGTGTTCTTTAAGTAGTTTAAAGAATGGCATGACCTCAGTTAAGTAACACCTTTTTGCATGTTCAAAACACCTTTCCCCCTCAGTAATACCAGAGGGTGTGATTCTCTTCTTACATGTTTTATCGAAATCAGCAAACAGTTGCCAAAGCACATATAAGCTGATAAAAGTTTTGCATTCAGTGGGAAGAGACAAAGGCACTAAATTCCTAGGTGTATTGGGGGGATACACCGTTATGGAGGCAACTTTTCTAATAAGGGGGTGTTGGCCTTAAGTTTTTCTACCTTAAGTTTTTCATTATCTTGTTTCCAGAAAATCTGTTCAGGTGTTAACTTCTTTTGAGGAGCAAACACAGTCAAACGATTTTCCTCATAATAATCATGGGGCTTGATTATTATTCGTCTGACTATGCACTCGGGATCCCTCATTTTCTCATTCATTTTTTCCCTCGTTCTATCACTTATCTCATCCTCTTCATTTGTGTAGATATGCTCCGGTTGGTCATGAATAGGCATAAGCATCACATTACCATCATATAGGGCTGGTTGAAGTACTTTCATGTCCCTAAGGATGGTTGACTTAGGTTCACCTATCATGATTTTACTATGCTTATCACTCAACTTTCTGTGCTTATGAATCATTTGAGCAGTTTGTATGGTTTGATCTTGTGTGTACAACTTATCTTCAAGCTTATTTTTTAACGTCTTGAGTCTAGAGAAATCATTTAAAAGAGTTGTTTCTTTTTGTTTGAATTCTTGCTTAAGTGTAGTTACACACTTTTGTGCTTCCTGTTTCTGTTTGACAGACTGTTCTAGCTGACTTTTCAAAGAACTCAACTCTAATTTTAATGTTTCTTCTCTTACTCTAGACTCTTTAATAAGTGTACTCATTTGACCTTCTAATTTCTGCTCTCGTTCATTAAGCTCAAAGTTAGCACGCTGTTCATACATAGCCACTTGTTCTTTATAGATATTAAGTCTAGTGATCAAGTCATCATCAGGAACAGGCAACTTGTTTTCTTGGCACTCATATGCATTATCTAACTTACACGCATTATCTAAGGCACCTATATTACTTACAACACAAACATCTTTATTTACAAAAGAATCACCATTTGGTACATCAGGTAAGTTGTTGTGATTCAAATACTGTTCATATGAAATAATATTGCTATTTTCCATGTCAACAGTAGTTGTGTCAGAAACATCTGCCTGTTGTACATCTTTAGGATTCTTTTGTCCCTCGACTATATTATATGTGTCATAAATTTTTAGTACCTCAGATATCACGGATGCATTAGACGAACCAACTTGACGTGGAGATGAGACAAGGGAAGACAAGTTAGCCATGAAGATAGTTTGAGCCGTAGGTTCATCATCTACATCAGAGTCATATGCATCACAGTCATCTGCCTTGAAGATGTTGGGATCATTAAGTGCTAGATCCTGAACAGGTTTCTCATCCACATCTTCATCAAAAGTATTTCCTCCATCTCCTGCCAAGAACAGTAACTCTTCCTCATCCAATACCGCTCCATTCTCTTGAGCTTGCATTAACAGCATCTTGTCTTTGAAGTAATCTGAGTTCTGAGGACGTTTAGGTTGATTGCAGGTTCTAGCAATGTGTCCAAGCCCCCCACAATTATAACACTTGATCTATTTCCCTTGCCCCTGATTGGCATTCCCTGCTCTATTCTGCACATAACCTCGACCCATGTTTCTACCAGCTCTCCCTTGCACATTCTGAACCACAATTTTCCCATCCTCCACCATTGCTAGATTGCGTGGGTTGGATGAATTCCTTAACTGATTGTTGGTCTGAGGGAGTGATGCTTGAAACTGTTGAACCAGTAATGAAACTTGATTGGTGAGATTGTCAATCATTTTGTTGGTCTGAGAGTACCCTGAGTCAAGTTGAGAGCTCATAGCAGGTACTTGTGAGTGAAGTTGATGATAGCTTGGGTTGGATGATGATTGGATTGTCGGTTGAACATTTGTCATGAACGCTAGTGGATCATTTGTAGTTGAAGGACTTAACTTTTCTCTCAGCACCCGATCATAGACAGCATGCTTCTCATGTTGTTGCAGGTAGGCATACAGCTGTTCATAGTTGGTATCCCTTAAACCTTTGTTGAGTTTGACAGCTGTAACAAATTTGTCCCATTCAGGAGTCATGTTGTTCACAAACTTTGAGTTTAGTTGGATATTGGGCATAGTCATTCTGATCATCCTCATATCATTCACCAACTTATGAAATCTCACATAGTAGTCTGTGACATTCTCTCCTGGGTTCATTTTGAAATGCTCGAACTCATCATACAGCTGTGACTCACGATCTTCCTTTGTGAGTTCTGACCCTGCTAACAGCATCTTAACGTTGTCCCACACAGCTTTGGCTTCAGTGTTGAAATTGATGAGCTTGTATACATCCTTTGGAAGACCTTGAATGACTATGTTTGAGGCTCTAATGTCGGCATCATACCTCTTCTTTTCTTCTTCATTAAGATCATTGTAGTTTCTAGGTCTGTCTATGCCCCAAGTCACAGTCCCATCTTCACCAGTTGTAACAACATCTCTGGTGGTACCCATCTGATATGGTCCATCGTCAATTGACTTAAGAATGTTAACTCCATTATCTTTTCCCAAGCAGTAAAGTCTTATTCGTTGTGCCCAAGACTCATAATCGGTCCTATCTAGCATAGGTGGACGAGTGTCAGATCCTGCTGCTTGAATATCTTCTGATGATGTGTTAGATGTGGTAGCCATAGTAACTACGGGATTTTACAGATCTTGTGATTTAACCGAGAAATCGAATCTTTCGCGGGAATTTCTAAAATCACCAAGACACAAACCGCCTAGACAAATAGCACTCTTGAGGATACAAACCGCCTAGACAAACCGCATAGACACAAACCGAGTTCACACTGTAGAGACAAACCGCGTAGACACAAACCGAGTTCACACTGGAGAGACAAACCGCGTTGATACAAACCGAGTTCACGCTGGATAGACAAACCGCGTTGATACAAACCGCATGCACACCTCAGAGACAAACCGCGTAGACACAAACCGAGTTCACGCTGGAGATACAAACCGCGTTGACACAAACCGCGTATGCGCCTTAGAGACAAACCGAGTTCACACTGGAGATACAAACCGCGTTGACACAAACCGAGTTCACGCTGCTTATACAAACCGCGTTGACACAAACCGCGTATGCGCCTTAGAGACAAACCGAGTTCACACTGGAGATACAAACCGCGTTGACACAAACCGCGTATGCACCTAAGAGACAAACCGCGTTGGCACAAACTTCCAAACCCGTCACTTTCAATGCTGTTTGTCCTTTTCCCTAAACTAGTAATAAGACAAACCGCGTACCCGATGTGACACAAACCGCGTTCAAGATCGTCCAAATTACACAAACCGCATTCAAGAACACATGAAAGAAAAACACTCGAATCACCCAAAAACACCACACAAACCTTAAATCTGTGAATCCAAGCACTAAATACTACTCTTATACTATTCCTAAGCTAGAAAGTACAAGGTATAACAACTTTTAGTCACTAAACAAAGCACAAAATGAAATATTAGTAACTTAACAAATCGAACCAAAACACCTCAAAAACTACACAAATCCGTGAATACCAACTCTCATGAACCTAACCATGGCTCTGATACCAATTGTAGGGTATTCACAATGCAAGAAACACTTGTTTGAGGCTTAGTTTTGGATCGAATGGTAGATATTCTAGAGAGAGGTAGGAGAGTTTGGGAGCCTTTTGTAGAGAGAGAAACAATATGAGATTAGATTATCATGAAAGGTCCAACCCTTCCCATGGGTGGGAAGGGAGTATTTATAGTACTACATAATATGTCCTTAGTGGACTGTGGAGCGAGCTGACAGTAGGTAAAGACCCGACCCACTCCACAACATTACTAATAACTAAACTACTAATAATATTACTAATTATCCTACGAGCTATGATGTGCTACTAAGTACTCGGGGTGACCGAGTCTTCAACAGAATATTCATATTCCTAACAAAAGCTTCCCGAGAAGCTTGGAGATCCTGGAAGATTTCTACTACCTTGTGTCTTTCCAGGAATGGTTGAATGCTATGCCTTGGCCGATCTTGGTGCAAGCATCAACCTGATGCCTAAATCAGTATGGAAGAAACTTTCTCTTCCTGAACTTACTCCTACCTGCATGACTCTTGAGCTTGCAGATCGTTCAATATCTCGTCCACTTGGCATTGCTGAGGACGTATTTGTGAAAGTAGGAAAGTTCCATTTTCCAGCTGACTTTGTGGTTGTTGATTTTGATGCTGATCCTAGGGTTCCTCTCATTCTTGGAAGAGGATTCCTAATAATAGGTCGTGCTCTCATAGATGTATTTGAGCATGAAATCACATTACGTGTGGGTAATGAAGCTGTTACCTTTAACCTCGATCAAACTTCGAGGTACTCCTCAAATTATGATTCTGAATCGGTTAACCGAATCGATGTCATTGATATTGTTTCAGAGGAGTACTCTCAAGAGTTTCTTGGTTATTCTCATAATTCTGTGAGTGGGGATCCCACCACATCTTCTCTACCTATCATTTCCGACTCTTCCCCTTCTCTCACTCCGTTTGAGAGAAGTGATTTCATTTTGGAAGAGATCGAGGCTTTTCTCAAGTGTGATTCATTTCTAGAAGGGATTGATAACGCTGAGATTGATCTGGAGGGAGATATTCTTCTTCTTGAGAAATTGTTGAATCAGGACAATTCTCTTCCACTCCCTCCCGTTGAACTTCATAATGAGGAAATCAGATCAGTTGAGAAAACCGATGAATTTCCTGAGGTCGAACTCAAAGACTTACCGCCTCATCTTGAGTACGCATTTTTGGAGGGTGATGATAAATTACCCATCATTATTGCTAAAGATTTAAGTGATGAGGATAAGACTGCTCTAATAAAGGTCTTAAAGTCACACAAGCAAGCCATTGCTTGGAAACTCTCCGACATAAAGGGTATCGACCCTGAATTTTGTACTCACAAAATTTTAATGGAGGATGACTTTAAACCAGCAGTCCAACATCAAAGAAGGGTGAATCCTAAAATCCACGATGTTATCAAACAAGAGGTTCTCAAACTTCTTGATGCAGGATTGATTTATCCCATCTCTGATAGTCCTTGGGTTAGTCCCATTCACTGTGTTCCAAAAAAGGGTGGCATAACTGTTGTCACAAATGAGGAGAATGAGTTGATCCCAACTCGATTGGTTACGGGGTGGCGTGTTTGCATTGACTATCGTAAGTTAAATGATGCCACCCGTAAAGACCATTTTCCTCTACCTTTTATGGATCAAATGTTTGAGAGATTAGCGGGAAACGAGTACTATTGTTTCCTTGATGGTTTCTCAAGTTACTTTCAAATTCCCATTGATCCACAAGATCAAGAAAAGACTACCTTCACATGCCCTTATGGAACCTTTGCTTATAAACGTATGCCTTTCGGCTTATGTAATGCTCCAGGCACGTTCCAAAGGTGTATGATGGCCATATTCACCGACATGATCGGTAAAACAATGGAGGTCTTTATGGATGACTTCTCGGTCATTGGGGATTCGTTCCAAGCATGTCTCTCCAATTTAGAAAACATGTTAAAACGGTGTAAAGACACCAATCTTTGTCTAAATTGGGAGAAGAGTCATTTTATGGTCAAAGAGGGCATTGTCCTCGGCCATAAGATATCAAAGAATGGGATTGAGGTTGACAGAGCTAAAGTTGATGTCATTGCTAAATTACCTCATCCCGCTACCGTCAAAGGTATTAGGAGTTTTCTGGGTCATGCCGGTTTTTATCGAAGATTCATACAAGATTTTTCCAAAATCGCCCGGCCTATGACTCATCTCCTTGAAAAGGATGCTCCTTTTATCTTCTCACCCGAGTGCATCAAAGCTTTTGAAATATTAAAGAAAAAGCTTACTGAAGCACCCATTCTAGTTGCCCCCGACTGGGATTTTCCCTTCGAGCTCATGTGCGATGCAAGTGATTTTGCTATCGGTGCAGTCTTGGGGCAACGAAAAGCCAAACACTTTCAGCCTATCCACTACGCAAGTAAAACCATGACTGAAGCTCAAACTCATTACACCACTACAGAAAAAGAATTATTAGCTGTGGTGTATGCCTTTGAAAAGTTTCGGCCATATTTGATCTTGACAAAATGTGTAGTGTATACGGATCACTCGGCTCTCAAATATCTCTTTGCAAAACAAGATGCAAAGCCGAGATTGCTCCGTTGGGTTCTCCTCCTGCAAGAATTTGATATAATTATACGTGATAAAAAAGGAGCTGAGAACCTAGCTGCTGATCATTTATCCCGATTAGAGAACCCACACCAAGATGTTTTCGAGAAAAAGGAAATAAATGAAACATTTCCTCTCGAGACACTAAATGCGGTTACTTTTCGAGGAGATTCTACTACCCCATGGTTTGCTGACTTCGCAAATTACCATGCGGGTAACTTCATAGTGAAAGGAATGTCGACCCAACAGAAGAATAAATTCTTCAAGGATGTTAAACATTACTTCTGGGACGACCCCTACTTGTTCAAAATCTGTGCGGATCAAGTCATCCGACGGTGTGTTTACGGACAGGAAGCTATTGACATTCTCAAAGCTTGCCATGCTGGACCCACTGGGGGCCATCATAGTCCAAACTACACCGCCAAAAAGGTGTTTGATTCCGGGTTTTATTGGCCCACAATCTATAAGGATGCCCAAGATCTCATCAAAACTTGTGAAGCTTGTCAGCGTCATGGAAATATTTCACAACGAAATGAAATGCCACAAAATGCTATTCAAGTTTGTGAAATCTTTGATGTCTGGGGCATTGACTTTATGGGGCCATTTCCATCATCTCGAGGAAATAAATACATTCTCGTGGCTGTTGACTATTTGTCAAAATGGGTTGAAGCAAAAGCTTTACCCACCAATGATGCCCGAGTTGTTGTAAAATTCCTGAAAGCTCTTTTTGCCCGTTTTGGAACTCCACGTGCTATAATCAGTGATCGTGGTACGCATTTTTGCAATGACAAATTTGATAAAGTCATGCAAAAGTATGGTGTAACTCACCGTCTTTCTACTGCGTATCACCCACAAACAAGTGGGCAAGTAGAAGTTTCAAATCGGGGTATTAAAAGAATCTTGGAAAGGACTGTAGGAGAAAATCGTGCATCCTGGTCGGATAAATTGGGTGATGCACTATGGGCCTTTCGTACAGCTTACAAAACACCCATCGGGTGTACACCTTACAAGCTTGTGTACGGAAAGGCATGTCATCTTCCGATCGAATTAGAGCACAAAGCCTACTGGGCCTTGAAACATGCTAACTTTGACCTCCAAACTGCGGGTGATCACCGTAAAGTTCAAATGAATGAATTAAATGAACTGCGTGATCAAGCATACGAGAACTCTTTGATCTACAAAGAAAAGACAAAGAAGATTCATGACTCAAAAATAAAGAACCGCGTTTTTAACGTTGGTGATCGAGTCCTTCTTTTCAATTCAAGATTGAAGATTTTCTCGGGAAAACTCAAATCCCGTTGGTCTGGTCCATTCACTATTACAAAAGTTTATCCATATGGTACCGTTGAGTTATCTCAAGTTGACGGACCAAATTTCAAAGTGAATGGTCATCGGTTAAAACACTACTTTGGAGAGGACATACCACCAATGGTTGTCCCGGATCTTCAAACTTTCCCCATGGACCAATAAATTCGGGGATCGAGTCAAGCTAGTGACTCGGTGATCAAAAACATTAGCCCACAACATGGGTTTTCACCCATGTCTCTGACTTCTTTCTCTTTTCTAACACCCAAGTGTGGGGGAGATGCCCCACATGTTGTATATATGTACATTGCAAGTAAAAAAAAAAAAAAAAGGTGTGTATATAAAATAATGGCTATTCAGTATTTCCCTTTCACGTTCTAAGTGTTGGTTTAACAGCCGGTACTTTGAATATTGAGGGCAATATTCAGTTCTAAGTGTGGGGGGGAATTCTGGCGAATTTTGTCACATTGTACCTTCTAGTGCCCTATTCCCCCATTTTGGCCAAAATTTTAAAATTTTTTCTCACTTAGAACGCAATAAATGGTTATCAGTCCGCCATGTCTAACCCACATAAGGATTGGCTAATCCAGGAGCAAACGGCTCTTGGTAAAGATATATCAAATCCGTTTATGGCTTGCAATTTGCCAAAAATTGTATGGTATTCGACTCGCCATATCTTTATAAGTGAAGAGTTGGCTAGCCCGCAAGGTTATGGCTTGTGGTAAAGGCATTGGAAAACCATAATTGGTAATCAGCTCACCAAAGATAATAATTATTTTATCTAAGAGTTGGCTAGTCCAGAAGCAAACGGCTTCTGGTAAAGACAAATCAAACCCGTTTACAGCTGATGATTTGCTCAAAATCATTTGGTTATCATTGTACCAAAGTATCACATACTAAAACAGTGGCTACTCCAGAAGTAATGGCTATCTGGTAAAGAGTAAAATCCATTAAACTTTCAAAAAGGATTGCTAGGGACTAGCAATAGTTTAGTGTGGGGGATTGATGAGTGTGTAAATACTCATCATTTTTGTCGTATCTGAACTGCCAAAACATCCAAAAACACTCAGAAATGCATCAAAATACTGAAAATATCCCAGGGATTGTGTTTTATATGTTTCAAATGCAAAATGTTTGAAAACAATTGAAAAACGAACAAAGTTTGCAAAATTGGCAGTTTCAGTCCCTCAACTTTCAAAACTTGTCAAATTTAGTCCCTAGGCATTTGTTTTTTAAGAAAAGTCACCAAAGGTCCTTTTGAAATCATAGGTTGTCATATTTAGTCCTTTGGTGAAAAGTTTCAATAATTTACAAGTTTGGTCCCTGCACTTTCAGAATTTGCAAAAATGGTCCCTGGGAAAATTTTATTGTTGGAAATCTCATGTATGGTCCCTGGATTATTGGAACATGGCAGGAATCACCCTTGGTTTATTTTGGAAGATGTACAACTTTGGTCCTCCAATTTTCAGAAAATACAAAAATGGTCCTTGTGTTTAATTATTTACAAACCAACCGGACCCTATTTTAAAATAAACCCAAATCCTACCCAAAACAACAAACCCAGCCCATCCTAAACTAAACCCAAAGCCCAAACCCGACCCACCAACTTAAATAAATAAAAACCGGGTCAAACCCAGTCAAACCCATCTTCCCTATTTCCCTCCCACCATTACTGCTACAAACCACCTCCAATACCACCCTTACCTGGCCTTCCACCTTATCCCCCCAGCTCATCTACACCACCACCTCATCCTTCCACCTCCATATACACCCAATATGCATTAAATGCTTCCCTCCCACTCTTCCACTGAGAAGTACTCACTTTTCCTGGTTTTGCTGCCAACTCACCCCTAGCTCCATATCTACTTCCCAAATTGTCCCCCTCCACCTCCACATCCAACAAAATTCTTTAATTGCCTCAAAACTACCCATTCCTGCATATGTACAATTTTGGCGCCAAAATGCCATTTGTATGGCTAGGATGAATTTGAAGGATCCAAGGGCTAAAAGGAAGTGGGAAAGTCTCAGAAGCAAGTGGGGAGTTTCAGAGATCTATATAATTGAAGGAAGAAGCAATGTAATAATATATCTAGTGTAATTTTAGTTTCTTAGTGTCGAATTAGTTAAATTTCAATTTCCAGTGTAATTTTAAGCTTTCAAGTACTTTGTTTAGTATTTTCAAGTGTATAAGAATCTTTTTCAGTAATCAATTTCAAGGTTCAGTATCAAATTCAGTGTATGCAGTTTAATTGTTCAAATTTCCATGAAATTGTGAATGTGTTCTTAGTGTTGTTATTGAACTCAGTTAGATCATATAAGCTCCTTATAAAGCTTGTGTAAGCTTTTAGTAACCTTAAAACTCAGTTTAGTTATAAAAATCAAAAATACAAAAAAATCACAAAATTAGAGTGAAATTCAGAAATGGCAAGGAAGATGATGATCATGGCTGGAGTAGGGTGAATTTTGGATTTCCCTTGGTTTAGTGGCCTTGTGGAAGGCTATAGGAGTGTTCTTTGGTTCTTGGTTCTCTGTTTTTAGCTGGGTAGTCATTTGTAAGCTTTTTGATCAATTTTAGCATTTCAATATATCAGTAGTTTGTTGCATGAATCTTGATGTTTTTTATGCTTTGTGGTGATTGTTAAGTGATAATCAAGTTTAAAATCAGTTGGTTGTTCATTAGGAACATTTGGTATTAAAAATCTCATTTTCTCAGTTAAAATAGCATAGTGTCTATCTCTGTGTTTTAGGCTGTTATTGTTGGATTTTTATGCTTAATTGATCTGTTATAATGATAATATGAGCTTTGAAATCAGTGTTGTGATCTAAATCTGTGAGTTGCTTTGAAAATCATCAAGATCAGTTGGTTTAAGGACTGTTTGGATAAAGCTGTTTCAGCTGTGTTGCTGATTGTTTGTGTTATTGTTTACTGTCACTACATGTTACATTAATCAATAATAGCTCAGTGAAACCTTAAAAACTAGTTCTTATTCAGAGAAAAGTCAAAATCATCTTTAATCTCACTTAAATAGTTCACTGTTAGGATTTAGAGAGTGAAATTCATCACATTAGTTCATAACTTGTTAATCTAGCTTAATCTCATCTTAGTTCAGCTTATTACATCACAATCAGTAAGTAGGATTCAGTAGAAGTTCATTAAAGTCAACTTAGTTCATAGTTTAAAAAAGGTCAAAATTTCATAACTGTTAAAATATAGCAGTTTTTCTAGATCATTTGTAGGGTTTAATATAAGTTGGAAATAGATAACTTTTGTTGAATTTTGTTGTTTGGCTGCTTGTTTAACTGAATCAAGAAGAAAACATCATTTTCAGTTTCATTTGCTTATTAAAAAGTAGACCTAAAGTTGCCTGTTTGATCAGTTGTTTGCCCTGTGCACAGTTGCATATGCTACTTTCATAAGCTTGCAATATCTTTGCTACTTAGCTTTAGCTTGTGATAATTGTTGATTTGAGAAGCCCTTCTGGCTAGTTTGGTGATTGTGTGCTTATATGTTCATTTGCTGCTTAATTGGACTGCTTATCATGCTTATGTATTATGCTCAATACAACTCCCTATACTGATTCATCAGTATAGGTGAGTCACTTTCACAAGCTCATCAAAAGCTCATCAGTAAGCTTAAGCTTGTGTTCTTTGGATTTTTATAAAACTTATCCACCAGACTCAAGGTTCCAATTCTTGTTTGGCATTTTGCAGCTTATTTAATAGGGCTGCTTATAGCTTTTTCTTTGTCCCATTTCACTGATTACACTGAATCATCAGTGTAAGTGTGCTTCATTCATAAGCTCATTTCAAGCTTCTCAGTGGGTCCCACTCAGAGCTTATTGGCTTTTTGGATAGCCAAGCTAGCAAGCTTGTTAGGTCAGTGCTTATTTTGAGCTTGGGAGCTTTTTCCCCTAGCTTAATCAGACCTCAAAGATCCCTGCAGGCCTGTTTGGTCAGAGGGTATTTTTAGATTTGCTTATTTGCTTATTTCATGCTTATCAGTGAATTCCATTGTGCCATATTGTTCTTTTCCAGTTCCTTAGTTTATATTAATCTTATTTTGTCTTTGGTTTCCTCTGTGTAGCTTATTTAAAGCTTATTCAAAGCTTAAACTCTTGATTTCAAGCCAAAAGCTTGACTGTTAAGCAAATAAGCCCATGAATTGCTTATTTTCAAGTTCCATAGTTTTTGTTTTTATTAAAGTTTCATATTATCAGTAGTAAAATAGATTTGTAAAAGAAAATCCAAGAAAAGCCAACATAAAAATAAGTGATAGCTTCTATTTAAGCCATTTGGCTTATTTTCAGCTTTTTCAAAAAGCACTTTTCAATTTTATATTTTTCTTATTTTCCTGTCACCTTAGAGTATTTATAGAAAAATTTTCAGATTTTTCTTTGATCATTTAGTATTTATTATAATTTAAATTAGTTTAAATAATTATTAATTAGTAATTAATTAATAATAATTAGATATAAAGTGTAAAAAAAAATATATTTTCAGTTTTAAAATAAGTTTTAGGTTATTTTAGATTTATCTAAGTTAAAATTTTAATTTTCTAGGTTAATTTCCTATTTTCTTTTAATTTAGTGCATTTTAAATAATTAATAAATAGTTATTAATTAATAATAATTAATTAAATAGTTAAATAAATAATTTTCTTTTTCTCAAAATTTTCTTTTATCTTTAGGTTTATAAAAAAGTTACTTTCATATTTTTTAGGATTAATATTTCTTCATTTTCACTTTTTATTTTGTACGTTTACGTTTATTTAAATTTAAACGTACGTTTCTAGGTTTCTAAACATTTTTAAGTAATTTGGTTTCCTGTATTTATTCCTATAGCTTGTTTAAAGCTATTTCCTTTTATTTCCTTAGTCCAATAATTCAAAAACCCTTTTCCATTCAATACCACTTGATCACAATTCGTCTTTAAACACAATTTCACGCTTCGCTGGGATATAACGACCCGGGAAAACACTATACTCCAGGGAGATCGTGCTCAATTGGTTTGACTTTATTTGACCACATCCGTGGTTGAAAATAGTTGACTGTTTAGCACCAATCAGCTACATTGTGTTCTATTTATACTACAACTAAGTGGGATGTGTCTCATCTTCTTCTCTGATCATTTCTGCACCATTGGATAAGCTTGAATCAATCTCAGCCCTTGAAAACCCATTTTGGCGCCAAAATGAAGATAGTGGAAAAATCCCACTTGGTCTGGTAACTTGTGTTGGGGAAGAAGCATTAAATGCTTTTGGCTTGTTAGGTGGAGTGGGATAGGAGGAGGGGGTGGGTTTGTCAGGGATAAGGCGGTGGGTTGAGGTGGTATGGTTTAGGCGGCAAGTGGTATTGAAGAAGAAGGTTTGACTAGGGTCAAACCTTTTGGTTAACTCAGGGAAAGAAATAGGCCGGGTTGGGTTTTATTTAAATTGGGCTTGGGTTTATGTTTTGGTGAGTGGGCTGGGTTTAGTTGTTGGGTTGGGTTATTTAAGTTAGGATAGAAATGGGTGGGTTTATTTTTAGGATTAACAATGGATTTGATTTAACTTTGAGGGACCATTGTTGTAATATTCTGAAAATCCAAGGACTGAGGCAGCCAAAAGTGAAAATTTATTCCAAGGACCATTTGTGTCATTTTGGTATTTTTGGGGGATTGACTTTGACTTTGTCTTTGACTTTCGTCTTCACTTGATCAAATGCATAATTGTTGTTGAATCGATCCAAAAATACTCGTTTTTGTTCCGTTTTCAATCCTTCAGTACCTGAAACACATAAAACACAAACCAAGGATATCTGCAATATATATTGGGTGTTTTAGGTCATTTTAGTGTCTATTATGGGTATAAAATAATGAGTATTTACACACTCATCAATCAACTTCTAGACGAAGCATTTTATTTATGAAACATGTGGAAAACTAGAAGGGGGGGTTGAATAGTTTTACGTCTTTTTAATTTGTTATAAAACCTTTGTTTTATACTTTAAAAACTTTAGATTCTAGTTTGTTATGAAAAGTAAAACTTAAATCTTATTATTAGTTATATATGTATTCTTTCAAATTGATTGTAAAAGTTTTGGTTTCTTGAATGGATTTTCAATTTGAGCTTTATGTGAAGTCGACCTCTAATTAATACTAGCAATTATATAAGCCTATGTGTATGAAAGTAATAACGATGCAAGTAAAGAAATAAATAAGGTATGGAAAGATCTAACCGAGACACGAGGGATTTATAGTGGTTCGGCTACAAGGACACCTTCCTTGCCCTACTCCACTCCCCGAGCACACCTTGCTCGAGAGTTTTCTTCGCAACTTCAATAAGCTCCCTTATGGCGGAGAAAACCGTACACAACTTTGGCTTACACAGGTTTAACGACACAAAGCTAAATGTCGAGTTCTAATCGTAGCTAGAACCAATCTCACAACTTCACAACACAACTTCTTCACAACTTATTCACGACTACTTCACAACGGCTTCACGACTGCTTCACGACTTCTTCACGACTTCTTCACGACTTCAACACGACCGCTACACAACCTCTATGATGCGGCTTCACGACTTCAACACTATGTCTTCATGACTAAGACTTCACTACTTCAACATGACCGCTACACAACCTCTATGCTACGGCTTCACGACTTCAACACTAGGACTTCACGACTAGGACTTCACGACTTCAACATGACCGCTACACAACCTCTATGCTACGGCTTCACGACTTCAACACTAGGACTTCATGACTAAGACTTCACGACTTCAACACGACCGCTACACAACCTCTATGCTACGGCTTCACGACTTCAACACTAGGACTTCACGACTAGGACTTCACGGCTTCAACACGACCGCTACACAACTTCTATGCTACGGCTTCACGACTTCAACACCAGGACTTCACGACTTCTACACAACGGCTTCACGACTTCTACATTTTGACCTCACAACTTCTATACCACAACTACTTATACAACATCTTCACTACTTACACACAACACTAATCTACAACACACACCTTACATACAAATGAATGAATGATTTACAAACTTTGTTAAACACACAACTTAAGTAACAAAATGATACTAAGTTGTAATACTTCTAATCTTGATTGATAGAAGTATTCTTCTTTTGCACTTGGATGGTGGAAGCTTGGATCACTTGGAAACCAATGCTTAAGATTACATGATCAAAGGTTTATTTAAGATATGAAATGAGATCTACAACAGAAAGTTTTAGTGCAAAAGGGTTGAGAAAAAAATCCAGGAGAAGGCTTGTATTTATAGGGAAAAATCTGGACAGCTGGAGCCTACTGGAGCGGGGGCGGTCCCCTTAAATAGGGGGCGGTCCCCTTAATTATTAAGGGGGCCGCCTAGTAAAATTAAGGGGGCCGCCCCTACTGAACGTTGGCCAATTTTGTCCTTTTGTGGGGAAGGTTTTTCTGGAACATTTTAACTGATTTTGGTTAAAAATTTGAATTCATATTTTTATAAAAGATTAAACATTTTTATTTAATGCCAAAAATGTTTTTCAAAAATATATAAAATGTTTTTGATGTTTTATAAAAAATATAGTTTTTAAGAAAATGTTCCTTTGATCATATAATGCATTAAGCATTAGTTCATTCATACCTTAAGTGATTTTAGTTGTAGAAGTGAATATTTACAACTAAGTACTTGTTTAATTTATAAGTTTATGTTTTAATGAGTTTACATTTTGTGATCATCAAAACATAGAGATATGAATAAATATTGATAATGTTTTTAGGCATTTATTTATGTCAACAATCTCCCCCTTTTTGATGATTACAAAACCTAAACTCATTAAACCAAAAAGTTTATTTTTGGACAAGTATTTAGTGAGTTTACATTCACTTCTCCCCCTTTTTGTAGAATCAAAAAGGTTAAGCCGACAAAATTCAAACGTGAAATTTGTCGGGACGAAAACTCCCCCTTGATGTGTACTCCCCCTCGTTTGGGGGCACCAAGGAATCGATATATGGAATACTTGCAAGAAAAATATTAGAAGCACAAGCATATATATAGCAAAAATAAGCATTCATATAAAGACATTCATTAAAAATGTTGTGTATCAATACACAACCATCCAAGATTATATTCAATCCTACATTAGCTAGTAAGTAATGCAATCTACATAATCATTCTAGGAGTACATGATCTTCCATGGGGCTTGCACACAAAATGGTTTGAAAAATTATTTTTGATTAAGCATTGCATATGCTTAATTTGGTGAGAATGAAGGTGGTGGTAGTGTAGTGGGTGAAAATGATGGAGGTTGTGGTGGAGGTTGGTTGTTAAGCATGTGTTCAAGGGATGAAAACATGTAGTGTATCTCATCTCTAAGACCAAAGATGATGGTTTGTTTGTGGGTGTGGTGGTATTGGTGATGATGAGAAATGAGCATCAAGAGGTGTTAATGGTGATATGGAAATGACAAGTTGGGTGAATGGAGGTTCTTGAGTAGGAGGTGGAGTTGATGCTCTTGATGATGGTGATGAAAGGTGTGAGTTGATGTAGTTATTGATGGATGAAGTGGAAGGTATGAATGAAGATGTTGTGCCATGAGTGAAGGGTGTTTTTGATGGTGCATTTGGTGCACTTTGGGATTAACATTGAGGTGGTGGTGATGGAGTTTTGGTGTCTTAGAGATGATTTTGGTGATAGCATGGTGAATGAAAATGGGTGTTTGATGGAGGTTGATTCCTCCCGAACGGTCAGGTTTTATCACGCAAGCCAACCGCTTGTGAACGGTCAACCGTAATAAAGGGCCCTGGCAGCCCGGGAGAAAAAGCAATTTAAATCCATGGGAGTATAGAAGTACATCCCCGGGTCGTTAAGTCCCAACGAGGTGTTAACGTGATAGTACAACGAATGTAGGTGCTGAAATGATGTGGAATATAGAAAAACAGGAATCTGATTGACTAACACTGGAATGTGAATAATCATAGCTCTGTCACAGCTGTATCGTTAAAAACGTACAATCAGAAACCTAAAAACGCGAAAGATATACAAACGTACGTTTAACTTAAATTAAACGTAAACGTACAAAACGAAATAAAACAAACATTCCCAAAGAGGGAATTTGCATGCCTTAACGGCTTAAATGCAAATTAAAAGAAAATAAAATAAATAACTATATTTACAAAGCTATTATTATTATAATAAGAAAATCTAAAAACCTAAAACGTAAGTTCTATCTAAAAAATGTGAAAGATAATTAAAAACGACTAAAAACGTAATAAAAATGATTATCTAAGACTTACGTATACAAAAACTACAAAGAAAACTAAAAACGCGCGGTTTTATTAAAAACTACGTAAGTGCGCGAGTAAAAACGTGAATTTAATGAAATATAAACATTACGGGTACAATTATAATTTTTACAGGTTCTATATGACAAAAGAAAATTTTAGAAAAAAGAATTATATTTTTTTGACTTTTATATATTTTTTATTATGATTTAATTACTATTATATAAATAAAAATACGAAATAAATACTAAAACTAATCTAAAAAATCTGAAAATTTTTATATAAATACTTTATAACATAACAAATTTATTAAAAATAAAAACAAACCAACAGCTTATTCGGATAAGCTGTAATAAGCAGAAAAGGAAAAATAAGCTTAAACCGAAAAGAGTGGTTAAAAGGAATTAAAGTGGAGACTCTAGCAGAACTGGTGCTCCAGAGCATTTGGGAAGGGGGTGTGGTGTGTGTGCGCATGTTATACTAGCGAGAGGTCTTGAGTTCGAATCCCACACCCCACGTTTTTTGGCATTTATTTTTTTTTCGATTTTCTTTTTACAAAATAACTTTTTAACTTAATACAAGCTACTTTAATAAAGACAAAAATTTTAGATAAAGCTAGACAAGCTAGTTTAGATTGCTATTTCACAACAGTAAGCTAGTTTGTGGTTTATTTAAAACTTAGAAAATTTCTAATTAATCTAAAGGCTTTAAAATGAGTTATAAGCTAAAGGGAAAAACTAAAGTGGACTGAGGTGAGTGTAAATAAGCTATAAGAACAAGAAAAATCTAGGCACAAGAGTTGTAAAGCTCTCAATAAGCCAATGGCTTATTGAGGTCTGCTGTGGTTCTTTGTGGTGCAGGGCAGAATTGTCCTTTTTGAGGGCTTATTTTGGTGGCTTAAAAGGGTTCTAAAAATCACACAAAAAATTACATATGTACACAAGCTGGGAGAGCTTATTATTCCATAATTTCAGCTTATGAGGACTTAAGAGGAGTGAATTAAAAATTCATCTATGGGCTGCAAAAACCTTAAAAACTAAAAAAAATATGGACTGAGTTGTGTTTGTGTTGTGCATATGTGTGTGCAGTCCAAGTGAGACCAAACCAACTTTGCAAACACACTAAATAGACTATATTGAGCTCAGAGAAACCAAGTTTGAGTGCCAAAAGAGCTTATAGCAGCTTATGGTTTATTTGGGCAGTTTGAGGGCTATAATCAACAAAGGCTATAAAGAACTAGGAAATCGACTTAATTACTTTAATGGTACTAAAAATCAGCTTAATAAAACTAAGTTATGAAGGATTAAAGTTCATGAAATGGTTAATGTACAGTAGTAAGCTAATAAGCAAATAGCTTCTTAAATAGAAGCTATCACTTATTGAAAAGTGGTTCTTTTTGGTTTCTCAAATTTCTGGATTATTAATATACTAATATTATACATATATTATGAAAATGAAAGTTTATAAACACACAAATAAGCAGATTTGGGCTTATGAGCTTATGCAGTGAGCTTTTAGGCTCACAGTGGAATTACAAGCTCAAAACAAGCATGAAAAAGCTATAAAAAGGGTAAACAAAGAGAAAAGGGATATGTACACAAGTCAATTGGACAAGTTTAAACAAGAAATATGCACTGAATTGCCCAAATGAACAAAGTGAGAGCTTATTGTTTAGACAGTCAAGCCAAGGCTTGACTTGGATGGAATGAAAGCTCAAATGAGCTTGGCATAAGCTCACACAGGAAAGTCAAATAAAAATAAAAATAAGATGTGTACAAGGTTTATGGACAAAATTACACAAGCTAAGTCCAAGAGAATAGCTTATTGAGAACTTATGAAGTGGGGTGAGTATGCTGGTTACCCAGTCATACTCAGTGAAGTGTGGATAGGTTCAAGCTCATTGCAGCCCTATGAAATGAGCTGTAATGGGGAATTTAAGTCCAGGGTCATGAAGTTGGGTAGATTAGCTTCACATGAAGCTAATTTACCTGACTCATGACCACTAAAGAGCTTGTAAAGGGCTTGTGGAAATGGTGTAGTTTCCTGATTACTCAGGAAGCTATTGAGAGTGGGCAAACATCAAGCCCTCATTTGACCTATCAAATAAGCTTACCCAAGCTCAACTTAAACTAAGACCTTGAATTGGATAGCTTGGCCCCACATAGGACCAAGAGTCACAGGCTCAAGCTCAGTAAGGAGCTTGTGAGAGTTTTGTGAAAATCAACTCAACCACTCAGTTTGCTTCTGAGTGGTGAGTTTTGTATAACAACAAATTGGGTAAATTAAGCTAATAATTAAGCTACTAATGGGAAAATAAAGGTTGAACTAGCAATAAGGCCATAATGGCTACACAAATATGCCCAATACCTAGGCTAGGGTCAACTCCACAAGCTTTTGCAAGCTTGTGGTTTTGACAGCCCAACCTTTGGTGCAGGGCAAAAATAGACTAAAATAAGCAACAAATTAAGCTATTAAACATTGAAACTAGGAATAAGCAAAAATACATTAAGCAAGATGAGCAATAAAACTTTAAAATCCTAAGAGCATTTAGACTGAAACTAAATGACAAGAACACAAGAAAATTACACAGTTAATTCAAAAATGAGAAAAATGAGATTTTGACTTTTACTAAGAACACAAAGTTTGACTAAACTGAATTTTAAACTTAAACTACTGATTAATTTTGTTATAATAAGCTATAAGAACAAGATATAAACAAAGATGCACAATATTTAAACAAGTATGCAAGATTTCAGGATCAGACAACCTCATAATTCTCATGAGGAGACAGTCAAGTGTCAAATTGACTGTCTCTCATGCTAAACTACTTGGTTAGGCTTCAACTGAGTTTCATAGGCCTTATGTAGTGTAATTCAAACAAGAACAACATCATACACAGCCATTCACACAGAATCAATATCAAATCCAAACAAACCTTCAAATTGGACTGACTTGAGGTTTTCAAAGCAAAAGACCATGTAAACCTATTCTATCAATTCCAGGGGTACCAAGGTGTCAAGATGGACCCTTTTTAACTCAAACCAGTAGTTACAAAGGTCTGGGCCTAGGTTTTTCAAAAACAAGCAAAGTGACAGTCAATATGCAATTTTCCACCACAGGTAAATCCAAAACATAACAACCTTATATTAAGCTCTAATATGACTTACTAACAGCAAATAAACACAAAAACATGAAAATCATAGCACATAAAACATTAAAACAGTAAATGCATAAAAAGGTGAAAATGAAGCTTACAAGTGAATCCATGCTAAAACTGAGAACCAAGGATTAGAGACCACTCCTAACTTGCTGTCAACAAGCTAGAAACCAGAAAAGCCATCTAGATTAGCTTCTTCACCCCAGAACTGCTATTTGGACCACCAATTGACTTTCATTGACTTTTTCTTTATTTTTTTTCTATTTTCTGAATTTTAAGTACTACTACTGAATTAATAGTTTCTAAAAGCTTTAAAGCTTTTGTCAGGAGCTTATGTGGCTTAAGAAGTCCATTAACTACTAACATTAACATGAAATTAAAGAACTTGGAAATTTAAGGCATTTTAAGGTAAAACTTGAAACTGAATTTAACTTGCAATTTAAACTGAAAACAGAGTTTCATTACACTAATTGAAGATAAAGTACAACATTAAAACTATAAATGACATTTAATTTAAAAGAAAGCATTTAAAATTAAACTACACGACCAATGGATAATCCAAAGGTAGTCTTCTCTTTGCCTTTTTCTTCTCTTTTATACACCTCTGAGTTCCCACTTGAGTCTTGGTCAAATCCCACCTCTAATCTTGGCCTTTGGATCACTGAAACATATCCTAGCCATTAATTGGTATTTTGGCGGGAAATCAGGAAAGTGGGATTTTTATCTGATTTTGCTAGTGGGAGTGGGAGAGAAGCATTTATTGCATTTGGCAATGTTAGGTAACTTGTATAGGAGGGGGAATGAGGTGGTGAAGCCAGCTGTGGAAAATGGTGAGGTGGGGGGTGACTGGTTTGGCGGTTTAGGAAGAAGATAAGAAGGTTTGACTGTGGTCAAACTTTCTATTTAAATAAAGGTTGGGTGGGTCGGGTCAATGGTTGGATTGGGTAATTATTTTGGGCTGGGTTGGGTAATATTAAAAGGGTTGGGTAAATGGTTTAGTTATTTGGATTTTGGGGTATTATGTTGGATCCGGATTTTTGGTTTAAATAAGCACAAGGACTAAACTTGTAATTTCTGCTTTCTTGAAGGACTAAACCTGCAACATTTCATAAGTTATCACAAGGACCATTATTGCCAAGTTAGATAAACCAAAGGACCTTTATTGTTTTTGTAGGAAATAACCATATTGATTGTGTGGATGATTCGGGTGGTCTTGGTTCATGGAAGATTAGATCCATGGTTTAGATGAGATGAACTAGAGAGAGAGAGGGAGACTCTTGTTGAGAGAAAACCTGGATAATTAGATTAACTATGTGAAATGTGACAAGAGTTCCACCCTTCCCATGTGTGGGAAGGGGTTTATATACTTACTACTATTTGGTGCCCCTAGTGGGCTGTGGAGTGAGCTGACAGTGGGGAAAGCCCCGACCCACTCCACAAATATAGATACGACTAATCTAATAAAACTAATAATACTAATAATACTAAGCTTATATAAATAAGCCTACGAGCTATATAAATGCTAATTAGATACTCGGGGTGACCGAACCTTCATATGAATATTTATATTCCTAACAATCTCCCCCTAAGGGAGGTCACCCCGGAAATAATAACTTGAATTCTAGCATTTTATCTTCTGAAGTTGTCTTCGTAGCTCGTAGTCTTTGATTCTTCATTGTCTTGAAACTTTGTGCATTCAGCAGTGTACGTTTGATGACCGTTTGATCGTCTTGGATGATCTTTGAGTATTCTTCGACTTTATCATCCAACATTTGTTTCCAAGTCATCTTTCAGTAGTATGTTTCCACGTGATGTATAAATCTTTGAGCCGACATGCTCACACTGTTTGGTGTCATGATCTTTAGCATCAGAGTTTGCAGAAGCCGTGTTAAAGGTCTTTTAGGTTGATCATGACTTTGTTGAGTTACAATGATGATGTAGTGTGAACATGTGGTAGAGGATTGGCATCTTTTCTGCAACCAGCTACAACAGCAACCAGCTACAGCATTCCTCAGCTACATTCGCCAGAAGTTCCTGCATACGACAGTTAGCAACAAATCGACTGGTACTTACAGGTTCGGACTTCGAGATTGTTAACAGCATAGTGTGAAAACTCTCTCTAATCCTTACCAAGACCGTTCCTAATCGAAAACCCACAGAGGGCTTTTTAAGATCGAACCGTAGCACATCAACGATTAGGTGAGTCGCTGGAGATCACTCCACGACTGTAGACCGTTAGAAACCGCCGCGACCACTAAGCGTAATCCATAAAGAACTACCGAAGTGACCTGCTTTCAGGGCTGCTTGATGTTGACCCTGGCAGGAATTTCCATTCAATCATTGAGAATTACATTTGTAAATTCTCTCATAAATGTTCTGGCAGATTGCTAAGATCTGCGTAGGACTCATAAGTTTACAACTGGTGTCCTTAATGTTGAACACCCAGTGTAGAAATAATTCGTGTTCCTATGAGATCTTTTTATGCATCTCGTGGCTCTAGACTCTATAGTGCGTTTTGATTTAGTGAGCGGAGGCTGGAGAGGACTGCCACCTATTCAATATCATCTAACTCGGAGTGAGAGAGACGATAGGAATGTATTGAACTCCGTGACAATTGAAACAAGAATCCTTTGAGGGACCTTGAGTGGCTAGGGAGGGTTGCGCAGCGTATCACTGGGTCCATGATACTTTGTCTTCAATGCCAGCAATCAACTAAGTGATTCTGACAGCATATGTATTGACCCGGTTTCTGCCTAAGTTGTAAGGAGGGCTATTTCTTTTCACCCTTTATCTTTACAATTCTTTTTCATTCTTCAACCCCTTCAGTGCTTGCTGAGACTTCCTTACTAGTACCTTGTTGGGTTTGTTCCAGTACTAGCTCCATCTCAGTCGGCACTTTTCCCTCATTCACTTTTCTCCTTTTTTAATCATACCTAAGGACTTCTACACTAACTAGTGGATTGTCCCTGGGTAGATCCCTCCGGCTCTGGCGGGATCGTGGGAACTTGAGCCTAACCTAACCATCCTTATAACTCCATGCATTAATTCAAATGGTCGGTCTTTGGTATTCATCCACGATTGCCAAACCAAATCTTTGAAAAATCTCTCAAAGTGTTCATGATTCTGAAACACATTTTTGCAAACACTTGAGAGTTTTATATTTTTTCAAATGCTCCCCCTCAACATGTGCTCGGTTGATTGTTTTTAAAATTTGCACATGTTAGGTAGAGCTCGCACTTTTTGAATTGATCAACTTTCAGTGAACATGACCGATTCGAGACACGCTTACATTACTAGTTAGACTAGCTTGAAATTATTACCCGGCCTGGTCAAGTCCACAGAAAGTTTCTCGAAACGGTACACTCTACTCAGACACATCCTTTTCGAGACACGCTTACATCACTAGTTAGACTAGCTTGAAATTATTACCCGGCCAGGATATGTCCTTTCGATTCATGACAGTATATGTTTCGTCAATTCATTTGTTAAGTCTGAGCCGTGCTCACATAAGATGCATGCCAAAACCTTTTTGTCAATTCGCTCCCCCTCAATATGTGCATCGATATACGAAAGAGTTTAGCACATATGGGAGAGCCTAACGTTTAAGTCCAAAACATCACATTTTCATCAGGTTTCATATTTAAATCACATTCTCTCCCCCGATCAAAAATTTCAAACCTTTTGAGATTTGTGATCCCAATTGATTTAAATAAGTTAGAAAATGTGAGAGAAAATGTGTCCGATTTAATATATTCTGATGATGAAACATACTTTGCTCCCCCTTAAACTAAGAGGGAGATTCACTGCTCATTTTGCACAAAGTGATTATTATGACACAGATGATATTGACCTTTTTTGCGGAGATGATGTAATCATCCACTTTTCTGAGTTAGTAGTCAACATCAATTATCCATCCACCAACAAGTCTTTCGCAAATGTCGTTGATCCCCACTTGGCGAGACCAAAATAGATGAATGGTGGTGGCGGTGATGACAGTGTTGTTGTTGTTGTTGCTGCCGATGTTGTTGTCGTGGTGAATTTCGAGCCAATCAATAGAGTTTGATCGTCTGATCAGATGGTTAGAATGGGAACTGGTACATTCATTTTGGCTATGGAATCTGCATAAGAATATCCACACAGATATACATACATACATACAGATACACTATTCCTAGATAGCTACCCTTCAGCAGCTTGCCACATTATAATACCAAGTTCATCTTATAATCAAACCCCCAATCAGGAACTACGTCAAACCACTATCTAGCATGAAGAGCAAATAGCAATCATGAACATGGCAATTCACACGAATTTCAATATTCAATTCAGGATCTTAGGAACATGATTCTAACATAATAGCAATCTACCTAAGCGAATCCTGAGAACATATGCACAATATCAACAACAATTAAGCAGCAAAGACAAACAATATTTGAAACTCTATCATTTAGATCATACAAATGCCAGCGGAGTATTCAAAAACATCAAACACAACTGGTTTTCTAACTTCTTATAGGTTTTGAGTCTTAAAGCATTTTGGGGATTATACGAGGATTCCAAAGTAACACAAATGAACCTTCTAGATACATAAAGCTAGGAAACTATAGGCAAATTGCACATAATGTCCTAAACTTTCTAGCAACTAACACACTTGGTCATTTGATATATTTAAGCAAGATCCTCTTCAACTAATTCCCCATTAACTACAAAACCATTTCTAACAAGTATGATTAAACCAATAAATCCGTTTGATGATATAAAATTTGAATTCACTCTCCCCCTCAATCAATGACCCGTATTCTAGTTGAACCTCAACTAAAATCACGCTTAACCCCACAACTCATCAAACAAGAACTGTCATGAGGTTTTGTAGTCGTTGATTGAGTGACAAATTTTATGCATAATCCAAGTATAAACAAATTTCATACAACACATATTCACCAAGTGTCTCACAAATAATTTTCAGAAGAATCATAGAATGAAAACTATTTGTTATACTAAGAAGATTTCTCTTCTTTTACAAGAAATGATGCACTGAAACGTACATCAAATCAGGAAACATGGATATGAAGTAATCCATGCCCAGGTGAACATCACCCAGTTGGAGGAACAGCCGTCTTTTTGGCGACGTGCTTTCCCCAATATGAAGCGCGGGTTGCTATCTAAAGTAATAGCAAGCCATTTAGACATGTTTTAACAATCCATTTTAACTTCTGCTCGAGCTTCTTTTAAAGACCCGTGCCATTATTGAATGACATTTCTAAGTCCGTAAATGTTATCGATAAACAGAAGACATGCCTAGGTGAAACTATTTTTGGTCTTTTCTAATTTTTTAATTTTTTATGGTTTTTCTGATTTTACGTTTCTCTATTTACAATTAGCAAGATTTTCTATATATCTATTTACAAGATGGTATAAAATATGCCTAAGTATATATGTACAAGGATACGAACCAGAAACCATTACTCCTCAGCATTCTGAATCTTCACCGCATTCATCACTTGACTTGCTGAAGAGCAATGTGAGCACTTTCAATCAGGGAATGATTCTGGCTTTTCACTCTCCCCTAATTAGTGCTCTCCCCCAATCTGACAACCTCTGACGATCACCCATATTAGGAAGAAGACTTTGGATGAACGCCCGAAATATGAAGAAGTCTTTTGATAACCAAATGCATGCCGTCTTTAATCTTCTAACACTCCCGTCCTTGAGAGACGCCGACAAAAACCTTAGGCATCTTTTCGGTAGTTTAAGTTGAGCCTCAACTGAAATCTAGCTTAACCTCACAACTCATCAAACAAGAACTGTCATGAGATTAGGTTAACATCAAGTTGGACTTAACCTTAAACTACGGAACAACTTGAACCTAACTTAACTCCACAACTCATCAAACAAGAACTGTCATGGGATTAAGTTAAATATCAAGTTGTAAGAAAAGAGCTCAACATTCTTGAGTGTAAAGAAGACTGAAGACTCGACCTTCTTCAAGATTGCCCAATGTGGAGGAATAGAATACCAATCCTCTTCATCTCACCAAATGCCTTCCAGTAACCTTACATATAACCCATCAGCCCGCAGCATACACATGAGATGATAACACCCAACAGAGAATGAAGAGTAGACTGACGACTCGACCTTCTTCAGTCTTTAGTATAACACCAAAGTAACAAGTTGAACCACTGATCATCTATAGTATGTATCCATCCTTGGATATTAAGCCCTGATCACGTGAACCTGTTGTGCGTCCTTGATGTACACATTCTCTCTCCCCTGATGGTTACGATTAATCAGCCCATGACGTAACAGTGAAACGTAAATACCAAGGTAACAAGTTGAACCACTGATCATCTCTGCGGTTCTCAACACCGGAATATATGATTAAGCCCAATCATGTGAACCTGTTGTGCGTCCTTGGTGTACACATTTCTCTCCCCCATGATGGTTACGATTAATCGGAATCATCATCATGATGTGTACATGTAGCCTGATGACGTGTACTTGAAGCATTGACTAGAAACCCATTGTTGCTGATTATACCAACCCGTGAGACTCGATTAGCATTCCATGACCATGTTCTTCAACACCTTGATAGAGGAAGAAGATGTGTTGGAGAACCATGGTTTGCACGACTCCTGAACTGACGTATTCAGGAGTCGTATGACCATTTCTCAATCATCAACTAACATGTAGATTAATATTCACCCTTTCCCCCCCTCAAAAATTGCATATGCCTGCCAACTGCAATTTTTGATGATTGAACTAGTGAATATGAATACCATCAACGGTAAGTAGCTCCACTTGACGGTTCTTGAAGACTGACATGTTGTTTATTCACCCTTTCCCCCCCTCAAAAATTGCATGTGCTTGTCAACTGCAATTTTTGGTTGAACAAGTGAATAAGAATATACTCCAATGTGCGCCGATCCACTTGAAGACTGAATAAGCACAGAAAAAGCATGAATCTTGTTGATGAGAATGGCCATTAATAAGAAGATTCCTCTTCTTTTGAAGATAAAGTGCACTCACGCGTACACTTTTCTTTTCTTTGAAGAATGAGGCCTGAACTGATGTATTCAGACGTCATAATTCTGAAGAACGAGGCCTGCACTGAAGTGTACAGACGTCATATGATGAAGAACGAGGCCTGCACTGACTTGTACAGACGTCATTATCTCTCTCTTTACTTCTTCTCTCATCTAACTCGTCACCAACCCCATTATCATTCTATCGGCTTGATGTCGTGACCACTGATGGAGAAAACCCAATATGATGAACTTGATACTGAAGTAAAATAACCCGAACTTGTGACTTAAACTTGTACTAATGCGTGACAAAGAGCGGTGTAGAGACTTCGTGCAACATCGAATCCCTAAGTACTCTATACTCTTCAACCAACCAACCATCAAGTATAAGACGTACATCACCTCTTGGATATCCACAACTGCGTGTGACACTGAGCACTACAACGTGACTCCTTAAAGTGATAGTTATTTTGTAGTAGGGAGAAAGAAAAAATAACTAGATATCCAAGTCCTTGTCATTGTATTGAAAGCTCGAACAAGGATCTCAAAGAATCTTCATCCAACCTCCCCGATATCTTCAGATGCTAAGTACACGCACCCATGAAATTTCACTTCAGCCTCAAATAAATAATAATGAATCAACGCCGTAGTCACGTCTTGTGGTTAATGCCCAAATCTAGCCCTTCATGATGCTTTAACTGAACTTTGATAATGGTTTTAACCCGATCATGGTTAAGAGCGCATAGTCCATTGTCACGGGATTTTACAAATCTATGATTTAAACCGAGAAATAAGTTCTTTCGCGGGATTTTACAAAACCAAGAAGAAACCGTGAGGCAGTAACAGATTGAATGTGGCATGTCTGATTTTGATTTTTGGTGAACATCAGTTTGGGCAAAGAATATCTTGCGAATAATTACAGATCACATCACAACTTTTAAAACAATTTGGCCAACTAACCAACCTTGTACATAGATTAGTGACCACTCGATGAAGAAAACCCGATATACCAATACTGAAAACTGAAGTAGAAGTCCCCAAATTTGTTACTTAAGCTTGCACTAATGTTGGAAGAACGGTGTAGAGAATTAATGCTCCAAGCAAATCTCTAAGTGCTCAATACCCAACCAAAGTATGAGACATTAACACCTCTTGCGATTATCGACAACGTCATTGACGTGTGACACTGAGTACTCCAATAACTCTTAAGTGATAGTTACCCCGACTACTGGTAACTAGATAACCCAAGTCTTCAACTTAAATTTTACGCACGAGCAAGTTATCATTGAAGGTCATGCATCCAACCAACCCCGACTTCAAGATAAAATAAGTAGACGCCTTCGTGAAATTCAACTTCAATCACAAATAAAGAATACCAGATTAACTTCGTGATCATCTTGTGCTGTTGACTAGCCAAAAAGAGAAGAAACATGTGCTAATTCTTAGAAGTGCCCATGACTCATAGTCAGTCCTATCAAACAAAGCTGTCTGACCCAGCTACTTGGATGTGGAATAGTTGTCGTACTGTGTACAGGATTTTACAGTTCTTGAGATTTATCTGAGAAATAAATTCAAGAACTAACTGCACAACATTAAGCTTCAAACTGCTGTAGACTGAACCACTGAATCCTGAATCGCTACGATCTGACCCGCTGTAACCGAAACTGCTAAGATTCAAACCGCTGGAGACTTAACCGATACGATCTGACCCGCTGTAACCGGAACCGCTAATATTCACATCGCTGGAGACGGAACTTCTAGGAAACTTGCAATAATTCTCCCCCTCAAAAAGGACATGAAATGACCTTTTTGCCAAAGCTGAGAGTCCGTGATGTTTGTGAATTTGTCAGGCACAAAACATGGAAAGAGACAAATGAAACTACTGCAACGAAGATGGTGATTAAGACTCTCTTGTAGTAACCCCTTGCTTTCCTCATCATCAATGGTTTAGAAGATTAACAATTCATTGAAGCTCGTAATATGCCAAAACCGCTTGATGAAATGCATATGACTTTAAAGTGAGTAGGAGGTTGAAACATGTCTCCAAACAAATCACCTCTTGTCTTTAAGCCTGACTACCTCTTGAGAGGATCTTGAACAACAATCCCATTAGAAGCTTGAGAAACAACAATCACTTGATGAAGCTTGATAAAGAACAAGTCCGCGACTTAAGCTTGCACTAAATTATGATTTAGAACCTATATTGAGTACAACAACGTAACTCCTTTAAATATAGGTAGTGATATATACCCAACCTTCCATCCTTAATTGTATATATCCACTTCGTGAACATCTAAGTCTAATCACCTTAAATTGAAAATTGTGATTTAGAACCTATATTGAGCACAACAACGTAACTCCTTTAAATATAGGTAGTGATATATACCCAACCTTCCATCCTTTATTGTATATATCCACTTCTTGAACATCCAGGTCTAATCACCTTAAATACGCCCGAGCAAGGGTCATCAAACATCGTGCATCCATCCACCCCGAGATGTTTGTGACACTAAGTACACCAACCCGTGAATTAACAAACCAACCAAGTTACCATAATTTCCCAATTCCAGCTGATCTTGAAGCACAAACTTATCCCGAAAAATTAGTCACACCCCGTAAGTTTCATTATTTCTAAACCCAAGTCCAGCCTACTTGTCCAAAATTAATTTCACGGGATTTTACAGCTCTTGAGATTTAAACCGAGAAATCGAATCTTTCGCGGGATTTTCTAAAAACTACAAGAGAAACCGTGAAATCAACCAGAATACCCAAGAGTGAGGTGCAATACCAATCTTCGAAATTCAAGTCACAGAAGTCAAATCACAACTTGATCAAATTGCAACAGGCCACGTCACAGATTGTCAATTTGCACCAAGACAGATTGCAATCAACCAAATCACAATTAGTCGAATCGCAAGTGTTGACTCGCAACGTCATATCGTAACTGGTCAAATAGCAATCCGTCAAGTCGCAATAAGACAAACACGCAACATGACAAATCACAATTAATCACATTGCAATCTGTCAACTGTAACTCAACTCGTAAACATCAAATTGCAGACTCACTTAAATCGCGGGCACCAATAGGACAATGCTTCCACATCCACACCTTTGTAATCCCGCTGACATTCATGAACCTGAAGATATCACATTTTGAAAACTTGAAGCTCGATCAAAAACGTTGCTCAAGAGTTGTACCCAATGATATTCAACAACATATCAACTTAATTAATACCAAGCAAGTTATAACTTGAAAGACTCAAGTCCAGCCTAACCAACCCAAGTAGAATCATTTCATGTGATGCCACCCATCATCAGCCCAACTAAGACAAACATACAATTGGCCCAAGTTCACTATACGATTCATAAGCCCCAATCTTAATCACAAACCCGGATGCAATTTACAAGTATAACCAAATTGAGCCCAATTGAAACCCAAATCCAATTAACCCTAGTTATCCGGTATTTAACACACACTCCTTAAACTTCACTTAACCCTAATCTTAAACCATCTGCCTTCATTCATCATTTCCTCTCCTCTCAACCACAAACCCTAATCCTCAATCATCATCACCAACTAATCCGCCTCACTCCTAATCCAAAGAACAAGCGATCAGTAAAGTACCCACAACACAACCCTTAACCTCTCATCATCTTCAAATATAGGCGACACCTCATATCTCCTTACGATGCTCAAACCGGATCAAGATATACTTCTTCAAGATCCATTGTGGTCTCGGGTAGGCGTTATGATTTGCTTTTAGTTTTGTGTTATGAACGATCTAAAGAGAAAGATTATAACAATATTGTTATACATCTTTTCTTTCTTTTCGGATATGGACTGAAGTTATGCTTCAAATAATGATCAATGATGACTAGAGTTTTGATTTGCATAGGTCATTAAGATCTTGATGTCTCATAAGAGATTCGAGGCAAACAAAAACGAGACTGAGATCTTTTGTATGTCATTTAATTTTCGTTAGGAGTATAAGCAGTGGATTAGAGGAGGGGATTTAGACAAATTGAGTTGTTAACGAAAGGTAGATATGGGTTTGAGGTTGTTGATATTATTACCGTTTGTGATTGTTCTTGTTAATTGAAAGACCGTTTGGTTTAACTTAATGAGGGTTTGGTTCTTGTTTTTGTTGTTAATATGTAAGAATGTTTGTTTATTGTAACCAGTCAATTAGCAATAGCAGAAACAAGTCGTAACAATGCTAGACCTCCACGTGTTTGTTTGTGAATTGTGTTGGCAATGATTGATTGATAATGGTTACAAACTGAGGTCGATAAGAGTTTCTGTTATTATGGTTTAGGGGTCATGGTGTCTTCGTCACTGCTTCATCTCCTTCAAATCATTCATTTTGACATTTGATAGCTTGTTGTCCAAAGTAGATAGTTTGACCATTTGACCTAGTGACAGACAAACCGCGTACACCTTATATACACAAACCGAGTTCGTGATTGTACAGACAAACCGAGTTCGTGGTTAAGTGGACAAACCGAGTTCATGAGAGTATGGACAAACCGAGTCCAGGACAAACCGAGTCCAGGACAAACCGAGTTCATGGTTAAATAGACAAACCGAGTTCGTGACTGTATGGACAAACCGAGTCCAGGACAAACCGCATTTGACCGGTCAAAGCTGTCACTTTCGTACTTTCCTTAAAAACCGGATCTGTGTTTTTCTCTTTCATAACAAACCGCATTCAAGAAAATAACATTTGACGCAAGCAGTAACCAAGAACATCAACTTTTGGCACACTGATATGTGTCTAAATACACATATATTTACCTTGTTTAAACCCACATAAACAGTCAAAAACACTTTGAAAAGTCTCAAAAAGACAGAAAAATATTTAAACTGTGTTTTATTCATAAATTGTCAAATCTAGTCCCTAGTTATCCAAAACATGGAAATTTTTCATAAAAGGCCCTCAGGGATTTTCAAGTTGTCAAAATTAGCCTTATAAAGTTCAGTTTTGCAAAACGGCAACTTTAGTCCCTGAACTTTCAGAAAATGGCAATTTTGGTCCCTGAAGTTTAAACATTTCCAAATTCCATTTTTCTAAAACCCATAACCCATTTCCCATTCCCTAAAATCCAAAAACAACCCAAGTTTGACCACAAAAAGTCAAAGCAGCCTTAAATAAGAAAAAGTCAAACTGCTACAGTAACCCAAAAGTCAAACTTTCAAAAAAACCGCCTTATCTTCTCCACCTCACCCTCCAGCTGCTACTATCCTTTCCACCTCACTACCTACTTCACCAATTGTCCCCTCCACCTCCACAAACATCCAAGATTCCTTAATTGCTACTAACCTGCTATTGATATTTTGGCACCAAAAGTGAATATGGACGTATGGGATTAATTGAGGAGATTGGATTGCTGGGATTTCATCAGAGGGTCCTATGGAAGATATTTTGACTATAAAGAAGCTCCAAGACACAGAGAACAAAGTGTTAGAGTTTAGTAGTAGTTTTTAGAATAGTGTAATTTAGTTTAATTAGTTAAAATAATGTCGTAGTTATAGTTTTCATGCAATTTTCTACTGGGTTTTGTAATATTTGAATCAATTAAGTAATTTAAGTTATAATTTGAGTGTTCAATCAAAGTTATTACATGTTTTCAGTAGCAACTGATTTTCCCGCCAAAAGTGTTCTTGTTTGTTTTTGATGTTATAATCTGAATTAGTTGTTCAAATAAGCTTGTATAAGCTTATTAGAGTAATTGAAGAAGTATTAAGAGGTTCCTGAAGTTCTAATGTCATTTTGAAGAAAAGTCAACATTAAGTCAACAATAAGCTCCAACAAGCTTCTGGGTGTATAAGCTATTAGGGAAGGCTTCTATGGTGTTTTCTAGCTTGTGTGAACAAGCTAGGTTGGTTCTTGGTCCATGCTTTTCAGTCCCATAAGCCTAACAGTTGTAAGCTATTTTCCTCAATTTTTGGCATTATTTTCTGTTTACTGTTCATTAGCTTATTAGTAGCTTTTTATTGTTAATTCTTGCTTATTATTAGTATCCTAGCATGTTTCATCAGTTTATTAAGTCTTGATTAGCCTTTATCTTTATTTTCCTTTTAAACTCTAAAAAAGCCAAAATTAGTCATTTCTAGTTTAGCTTATTATAGTGCTTATTTTTGTTTTGAAAGTTGTTTAATATAATCATAGTAAGTCATATAAGCCATAATAATCAGAAGTTATAACTTAGATTGGTCTTTGCTAGTTTAAATTTCAAAACAGTCATAATAAGGACTGTTTGGTTTTGAGCAGTCAAACGGGTAAAACTAGGGCATTCACTGTTCATGTGCATTTAATCCAACTTTGTTCAAGCTTAATTAAGCCAATATAAGCTGTTTCCAAGTTCTATTTAGCAACTTAAATAGTTTTAGCCTTTTTTCATGTTTTGTGTTAATTTTAGTCCATAAAAAGCTCAATCAAGCCAATACAAGCCATAAGCTTGTTTGGCCCTCATCTTTGGTTTCTTTAAGTTCATTTTGGTCTACTTAGTGTGTTTTCAAAGTCCTAGCATTTGTGCACACTTGTGCACAAATCTGCTCACCAAAACAGCCCACACAAGTGAAAATCTGCACATTTTCGTAACTTTCATTTTCAGCTCAGTTTTTGTCGATTTTTCATTTCTTCGTTTTTAGGAGTTAGACCCTGAAATTTGGCAGGCTTATAGCTCCCCAGCTTGTGTACGTCTCCATATTTTTAGGTTATTTTTTAGATTTTTTTACAGCTGCTTTTCAACAGCTCAAAAAGCTGCGTTTTTGCAAAATACCACAGAAAATTCAGCAACTTTCTAGCTTATTTTGAGCTTTCCAGCTTATTCCATTAGCTTTTCTCAGTTCCTAAAGCATATTTATAGTCACCTTAGTCCATTTTACCTTTTACTTTTAGCTTATAGCTTATTTTAAAGTTAATAGCTTAATTTGAAAATCTTAGTTTTTTTAAAAAACCTTATAAGCCTACTGTCTCAATAAGCTACTTAAAACTAGCTTAATTAATAAGTTATAAAAATAGTGTCTTAATTAAAGTTGCTTATTTTATGCTTAAAAGTAAGTAGAAAAAATAAAAAAGTTAAAAAAAATAGTTTAGCAAAAAAAGTGGGGTGTAGGATTCGAACCCTGGACCTCTCGCTAGTATCATGCATAACACCACACCCCCTTCCAGTTGCTCTAGGGCACTAGTTCCGTTTGAGTTTACTTTCCATACATATTTAACCCTTCTTTTGTCCGTTTAGCTTATTTTCCATTTTCTGCTTATTGTAGCTTATTTAAATAAGCTGTTGGCTTGTTTTTAATTTTACTAAGTCTGTATTTATGTAAAGTATTTCCAGAAAATTTTTCATAATTTTTGCAACTGTTTTAGTATTTATTATGTATTTTTATTTAGTAAAATAGTAATTAAATCATAATAAATTAAATAATTATCAGAAAAATATAATTTTAATTTTCAAAATTTTCTTTTGTCATATAGAACCTGTAAAAAATAAATTTGCACCCATAGTGTTTATATTTCACAAATTTCACGTTTTTACTTGCGCACGTACGTTATTTTTATTAATAACGCTCGTTTTCAGTTTTCTTTATAGTTTTTGTATACATAAGTTTTAGATAACCGTTTTTCTTACATTTTTAATCGTTTTTAATTTATTTTCACTTATTTTAGATTAGAAACCCAAAAACCCTTTTCCGTTCAATTATCACCCGATCACAGATTCGTTTTACTTCAGTGTTCACACCTCGTTGGGACTTAACGACCCGGGAATATTCTGTACTCCTTGGTAAATTGCATTGTGTCCTTGATAGTTTGACTTTGTTTGACCACATCCGTGGTTGATTTAAGTTGACTGTTTCGGAACCAATCAAATTTTGGCGCCGCTGCCGGGGAGGTGTGCTGCGTTGAACGAATTTGAAGCATCAGTGATTGTTGAATATACACCCATTGTATATTTACCATCTTTGTTCATATTTCCTTATTTTCATATAAAAACCAAAATTATCGTGAAGTTAATTCGTTTGACGGATCGATTACCAAAAACATTTTTATTTAAGTTTTCAACGAACACAAAAAAAAAAAAAAAAAAAAAAAAAAAAAAAATTTATTTAAGTTTTCAACGAACACAAAAAAAAAAAAAACAAAAAAAAAAAAAAAAAATCCAAAAATATTCATCTTTACCCTCTTACCCTTTTTGATTCTTTATCCCTTACCTCTATCCATTTGATTCTAAACTTCTATACCCTTCTTCTATGGCGTCTCTCGGGTACAAATGTTTGATTGTAAAAGCCCGTTGATTGACAGCCATCGTTGTTCTAAGTGTGCGTGTGAGCGGTGTGGAAAGCATGCACCAAAGGATCGTGGATCTTGTTATTGGTGTGAATTATCCACTAAAGAGTCTCTCAAGGATTCTCAAAGTCCTTCCTACTACCCTCCACAGCCCGAGATACGTGCTATTAATGACAAACCGTCAAGAATCGATCCTAACCTTTCAGGGTTTACGGTTAAAAGTTTGTCAAGCAAACGTACAGAACTTAGAACAGTGACTAAAAAGAACGACTTGCCTAATCTTCACGTTTATCAAAAACCTGAGACCATAACGGAAGTGGTGGAAATTCCTAGCTCTCAGAGCACACCACTTGTCCCACCTCCGGATTTTATTCCTTGTGTTGGTTGTGGTGAGCGGCTTTTTGGTCTACCATGTCGTTGGTGTACATGTGAACAATGTGGTAATGATAGTCGAGACGGAAGTTGTTTGTTTTGTGGTTCGAGGAATTCATTTTCTTATGATCCTGATCCGAACTCATTCAACGACTCTTCAAATTTCTCCAATTACCCATCACATTCATACGAGCAAGTATCATATTGTCCAAATCTCAATGATGCATCGTATCAAAATACACCGAACTTTTCTTGTGAGTACTGTGGAGGCCCACATTTTAGCTCTGATTGTCAAACGGGGAATCCATTTCCTTGTAACAATTACGACGATCCATATCACGACCAACCTCCACAGTGCCAAATAACTCAAACTCCTCAGCAAACCCAGCAAGACACTTATCTAGAGCTTCTAGAGTTAGTGAAAAGAGCTGAGGAGTTTAATAAAAAAACATTTCAGAATGCTCCCAGTTTTTCTTGTGTATATTGTGGGGGTTCTCATGATGATAATCAATGTCAACCTTCTGGTTTTGACAGATCCCCACCCCCGCAATTTTCATTAATTCTAAATTCACATGAGAAATCCATGGCGGAATTATTGACTGAAGAGCAGGTTGCTAAAATAGATTCCCATGATGCCTTTGAAAAAGCTGTTAGGGAATCAATTGCAAAAGAAAAAGCAGCCAGATCGAGCTCTCAATTCCGTTTCATTCCTGATGACAGCGATGATGAAGATTCTATTCAAATGAAGGAATATCACAAGGATTCGTCGAGTACATCAGTTGAAATCCCACCAGTCCAAAAATCACAGGATGATAAGAGTATGCAAGAATTACTAGCAGAAGAACATATGAAAAATATAAAATCCATGTGTGCTAGTCTTTGTCAACTCTCTCAATCTGCTGTTATCACACCCGAAGTTCCCACTAACTCTCTAAACATGGGGGATGAGCTTCTTGACACAATTCCTGCAAAGGAATCAGACGTATTCATAAAGTCTAGTGTTGAGAACCTTGTCCCAATCCCAAGTGAGTCACAGGGAATTCTTGATCATGTGTGTGATATCCCTTCCCCTCTTGAGTGTTCAAAAGATCATTCCGAGACTTTCTCCGATTCTAATGATGAATATACATCTTATGGAGAAGTTGAGTATGTTGAGGCATCACTGCCCCATTCTGATGTTGACCCTCTTCTTGAGGAGTTTACTAATGAACTTACTCACATTGATCCACTTCCATCAGGAAGTGATGATGATCTCTTTGATTTCGAATCCAATCTGGAAGAAATCGAAAGTCTCTTAAATAATAATCTATCACTCAATTCTTATCCCAACCCCGAGCTTAGTGATTCACATACTGATGAAAATTCTTTATCTTGTGGAGACATCAGTCATGTGGAGGAACTACCTTCTGAGCTCGTCAGTCCAAAAGAGAATATTGATCATCTTGTTCCCAAATCATTCAAAACATCTTTCACCAATCCTCTGTTTGAATTCGAATCTGAATTCACTTTAATTTCTGATAATCCACTCTTTGATATTCAGAACGAGGTAGGAGATGATTCCATAATAGAACAAGGGTTCACAGATTTACATCACGTGAATGATTCTCTTTACGAGGAGTTCTCCTTTGAACTCACTCATATCATATCTCCACCAGAGTATGATAACTTCCACTTTGATCTAGACAATAATGAACTTTGTGTTCCGGAGGGAGATGTTCTCAAAACTGAGAATTTGATTAATATCAAAATTCCATCCCTCCCACCCAGAATATGTCTTGATCATCCGAGCTTAAATGATGAGATTCATGATACTGAAATCATGAATTCTCCTTCTTATGATAATGAGTTAGTCATGATTTTTATCATGAGTTTCTTTCTTTTCTTCACCTACACGGTGACTTCTCCTGTTCTTCACTCCTTCGGGAATGAAGACACTATCTTTGATCCAGGCATTTTCATTTATCATTTGTGAGCCGGATCTGTGTATATCTCATCGGAGTGGAACTTTCAAGAAATTCAAATGTTCATCCAAACACATTGAATGAAAGTCCGATGGAGATGGTTTCTTCCACGTGCTTCCCCAAGAACCAATGAATGCGGGGTCGAGTCAAGCTAGTGACTCGGTGAACAAAAACATTAGTACAACATGGGTTTTCACCCATGTCTCTGACTTCTTTCTCTTTTCTAACACCCTAGTGTGGGGGTGTTGCCCCCACTGTTGTATATATGTTCAAAATTTTATATATGTTCAAAATAATAATAAATAAATTTTGTTGTGTTCCCACGCTTGGCCATTAGTATTCCCTTGCAATGTTCTAAGTGTCGGCATAATAGCCGGTACTTTGAATATTGAGGGCAATATTCAATTCTAAGTGTGGGGGGAAATTCTGGCGAATTTGATCACATTTGTGCCCTATTCCTAGTTTCCCCATTTTGGCCAAAAATTTTAAAATTTTTTCATTTGGTGGTAGTGCTTTGCACTAACACAACAAATGGTTATCAGTCCACCATGTCTAACCCACATAAGGACTGGCTAATCCTGAGCAAACGGCTGCAGGTAAAGATATATCAAATCCGTTTATGGCTTGCAATTTGCCCAAAATTGTATGGTATTCGACTCACCATATCTTCATAAGTGAAGAGTTGGCTAGCCCGCAAGGTTATGGCTTGTGGTAAAGGCAGTGGAAAAACCATAATTGGTAATCAGCTCACCAAAGATAATAAGTGATAATTTATCTAAGAGTTGGCTAGTCCAGAAGCAAACGGCTTTTGGTAAAGACAAATCAAAACCGTTGACAGCTGATGATTTGCTCAAAATCATTTGGTTATCATTGTACCAAGGTTCTTACTTGAACTGAAACAATTGGCTACTCCAGAAGTAATGGCTTTTGGTAAAGAGATAAAATCCATTAAATTTTCATAAAAGATTGCTAGGGACTAGCAATAGTTTAGTGTGGGGGATTTGATATGTGTCTAAATACACATATATTTACCTTGTTTAAACCCACATAAACAGTCAAAAACACTTTGAAAAGTCTCAAAAAGACAGAAAAATATTTAAACTGTGTTTTATTCATAAATTGTCAAATCTAGTCCCTAGTTATCAAAACATGAAATTTTTCATAAAAGGCCCTCAGGGATTTTCAAGTTGTCAAAATTAGCCTTATAAAGTTCAGTTTTGCAAAACGGCAACTTTAGTCCCTGAACTTTCAGAAAATGGCAATTTTGGTCCCTGAAGTTTAAACATTTCCAAATTCCATTTTTCTAAAACCCATAACCCATTTCCCATTCCCTAAAATCCAAAAACAACCCAAGTTTGACCACAAAAAGTCAAAGCAGCCTTAAATAAGAAAAAGTCAAACTGCTACAGTAACCCAAAAGTCAAACTTTCAAAAAAAAACCGCCTTATCTTCTCCACCTCACCCTCCAGCTGCTACTATCCTTTCCACCTCACTACCTACTTCACCAATTGTCCCCTCCACCTCCACAAACATCCAAGATTCCTTAATTGCTACTAACCTGCTATTGATATTTTGGCACCAAAAGTGAATATGGACGTATGGGATTAATTGAGGAGATTGGATTGCTGGGATTTCATCAGAGGGTCCTATGGAAGATATTTTGACTATAAAGAAGCTCCAAGACACAGAGAACAAAGTGTTAGAGTTTAGTAGTAGTTTTTAGAATAGTGTAATTTAGTTTAATTAGTTAAAATAATGTCGTAGTTATAGTTTTCATGCAATTTTCTACTGGGTTTTGTAATATTTGAATCAATTAAGTAATTTAAGTTATAATTTGAGTGTTCAATCAAAGTTATTACATGTTTTCAGTAGCAACTGATTTTCCCGCCAAAAGTGTTCTTGTTTGTTTTTGATGTTATAATCTGAATTAGTTGTTCAAATAAGCTTGTATAAGCTTATTAGAGTAATTGAAGAAGTATTAAGAGGTTCCTGAAGTTCTAATGTCATTTTGAAGAAAAGTCAACATTAAGTCAACAATAAGCTCCAACAAGCTTCTGGGTGTATAAGCTATTAGGGAAGGCTTCTATGGTGTTTTCTAGCTTGTGTGAACAAGCTAGGTTGGTTCTTGGTCCATGCTTTTCAGTCCCATAAGCCTAACAGTTGTAAGCTATTTTCCTCAATTTTTGGCATTATTTTCTGTTTACTGTTCATTAGCTTATTAGTAGCTTTTTATTGTTAATTCTTGCTTATTATTAGTATCCTAGCATGTTTCATCAGTTTATTAAGTCTTGATTAGCCTTTATCTTTATTTTCCTTTTAAACTCTAAAAAAGCCAAAATTAGTCATTTCTAGTTTAGCTTATTATAGTGCTTATTTTTGTTTTGAAAGTTGTTTAATATAATCATAGTAAGTCATATAAGCCATAATAATCAGAAGTTATAACTTAGATTGGTCTTTGCTAGTTTAAATTTCAAAACAGTCATAATAAGGACTGTTTGGTTTTGAGCAGTCAAACGGGTAAAACTAGGGCATTCACTGTTCATGTGCATTTAATCCAACTTTGTTCAAGCTTAATTAAGCCAATATAAGCTGTTTCCAAGTTCTATTTAGCAACTTAAATAGTTTTAGCCTTTTTTCATGTTTTGTGTTAATTTTAGTCCATAAAAAGCTCAATCAAGCCAATACAAGCCATAAGCTTGTTTGGCCCTCATCTTTGGTTTCTTTAAGTTCATTTTGGTCTACTTAGTGTGTTTTCAAAGTCCTAGCATTTGTGCACACTTGTGCACAAATCTGCTCACCAAAACAGCCCACACAAGTGAAAATCTGCACATTTTCGTAACTTTCATTTTCAGCTCAGTTTTTGTCGATTTTTCATTTCTTCGTTTTTAGGAGTTAGACCCTGAAATTTGGCAGGCTTATAGCTCCCCAGCTTGTGTACGTCTCCATATTTTTAGGTTATTTTTTAGAGTTTTTTACAGCTGCTTTTCAACAGCTCAAAAAGCTGCGTTTTTGCAAAATACCACAGAAAATTCAGCAACTTTCTAGCTTATTTTGAGCTTTCCAGCTTATTCCATTAGCTTTTCTCAGTTCCTAAAGCATATTTATAGTCACCTTAGTCCATTTTACCTTTTACTTTTAGCTTATAGCTTATTTTAAAGTTAATAGCTTAATTTGAAAATCTTAGTTTTTTTAAAAAACCTTATAAGCCTACTGTCTCAATAAGCTGCTTAAAACTAGCTTAATTAATAAGTTATAAAAATAGTGTCTTAATTAAAGTTGCTTATTTTATGCTTAAAAGTAAGTAGAAAAAATAAAAAAGTTAAAAAAAATAGTTTAGCAAAAAAAGTGGGGTGTGGGATTCGAACCCTGGACCTCTCGCTAGTATCATGCATAACACCACACCCCCTTCCAGTTGCTCTAGGGCACTAGTTCCGTTTGAGTTTACTTTCCATACATATTTAACCCTTCTTTTGTCCGTTTAGCTTATTTTCCATTTTCTGCTTATTGTAGCTTATTTAAATAAGCTGTTGGCTTGTTTTTAATTTTACTAAGTCTGTATTTATGTAAAGTATTTCCAGAAAATTTTTCATAATTTTTGCAACTGTTTTAGTATTTATTATGTATTTTTATTTGTAAAATAGTAATTAAATCATAATAAATTAAATAATTATCAGAAAAATATAATTTTAATTTTCAAAATTTTCTTTTGTTAAATAGAACCTGTAAAAAATAGATTTGTACCCATAGTGTTTATATTTCACAAATTTTACGTTTTTACTTGCGCACGTACGTTATTTTTATTAATAACGCTCGTTTTCAGTTTTCTTTATAGTTTTTGTATACATAAGTTTTAGATAACCGTTTTTCTTACATTTTTAATCGTTTTTAATTTATTTTCACTTATTTTAGATTAGAAACCCAAAAACCCTTTTTCGTTCAATTATCACCCGATCACAGATTCGTTTTACTTCAGTGTTCACACCTCGTTGGGACTTAACGACCCGGGAATATTCTGTACTCCTTGGTAAATTGCATTGTGTCCTTGATAGTTTGACTTTGTTTGACCACATCCGTGGTTAATTTAAGTTGACTGTTTCTGGGCCGATCACACACCATTAATCAGCAAAACAACCAACTGGACACAAACCCAAAACCAGCGTATGAAATACCTCTTCAGTTCAAGAAACACAAAGAACTCTTCATAAATGAAACACTTAAATTGACCCAGTTGAAGGCCCACATGAAGACTTTAACAAATGAGGATCTCAAACCATAGATTCGAGCATACCAGTCAAAATACCCAACACTTAACATGTAAATATTTGAGATATTGTATAATGAGCATACGACTTACATCAACAAAGCACAAGAACCTTAGAACTGTTCGAATCCAAGGGACAAAGTTTTCAACCCAAAACCCCAAATAAATGATATTCGAACAAATATATGAGTAGAACAGTTTAAGCAAAAGTTACCCATGAAGATTTAACCAATAAACCCAAACCAAGACATGTGCTCAAGAAACACAAGAAAACAAATCTGTATTACACGGTATAGAGCACATTTGATTACAAATCCATTGGAGACCCATGTGAAGATTAAGACAGATCTGTGTCTCAAGATATGTATTCAAGCCAATTGTAGTACCAAAGATTCGAACAAAAATTTCTTCAAAACATTTTAAGCAAGCAAAAACATGTTCGAATCACAGCAAACAAAAAACTGTTCGAATCAAGGAAAACAAAAATCGACACACAATCAAACCGGACCTAACCATGGCTCTTGATACCAATTGTAGGAAATAACCATATTGATTGTGTGGATGATTCGGGTGGTCTTGGTTCATGGAAGATTAGATCCATGGTTTAGATGAGATGAACTAGAGAGAGAGAGGGAGACTCTTGTTGAGAGAAAACCTGGATAATTAGATTAACCATGTGAAATGTTACAAGAGTTCCACCCTTCCCATGTGTGGGAAGGGGTTTATATACTTACTACTATTTGGTGCCCCTAGTGGGCTGTGGAGTGAGCTGACAGTGGGGAAAGCCCCGACCCACTCCACAAATATAGATACGACTAATCTAATAAAACTAATAATACTAATAATACTAAGCTTATATATATAAGCCTACGAGCTATATAAATGCTAATTAGATACTCGGGGTGACCGAACCTTCATATGAATATTTATATTCCTAACAGTTTTTATTACAATTTAAAACACCCGGGGACCTTTTATGACATTTTTCAAAGTTGAAGGGGTGAAATTGTAATTTTTCCAAAAGTTATCAAAAAGTTCCAAATTGTCATTCATGAATAGTACAAGGGTGATATTTGATAAAACTCCATTTTAAAACACCCAGGGACTGATTTTGCCAATTTTGATACTTGAGGGGTAAAAGTTGCCAAGTTGTGTAAACTTTTATCCAGGGACTATTTGTGAATAAGTTTGAGTGTCCAAGGACTAAAGTTGACTTTTCATTCATTTTAAACCTTCAGGGACTAGTTTTGACAATGTATGTAACTTCAGGGACTGAAAATGACAATTGTTGTGAAATTGATCATTTTTCACTTGTTTTTCAATCTTTTGTACCTGAATCACATAAAAACACATTTCAATGATATTTGTAACATTTTGTGAGTCATTTGTGTGTTTTTGGTCGTTTTTGTGGGTTCAAATTGTATAAAAGATATGTGTAATTAGGCACATATCAAATCCCCCACACTATACTATTGCTAGTCCCTAGCAATCTTTTATGAAAACTTAATGGATTTTAATCTCTTTACCAAAAGCCATTACTTCTGGAGTAGCCAATTGTTTCAGTTCAAGTAAGAACTTTGGTACAAATGATAACCAAATGATTTTGAGCAAACCATAAGCTATAAACGGATTTGATTTGTCTTTACCAGAAGCCGTTTGCTTCTGGACTAGCCAACTCTTAGATAAATTATTAATATTATCTTTGGTGAGTTGATTACCAATTATGGTTTTTCCACTGCCTTTACCACAAGCCATAATCTTGCGGGCTAGTCAACTCTTAACTTTTAAAGATATGGTGAGTTGAGTACCATACAATTTTTGGCAAATTGCAAGCCATAAACGGATTTGATATATCTTTACCAAGAGCCGTTTGCTCTCGGATTAGCCAATCCTTATATGGGTTAGACATGGCGGACTGATAACCATTTGTTGTGTTTAGTGCATAGCACTTCCACTAAAAAAAAAATTTAAAATTTGGCCATTTTGGGGGAAAAAGGGACTAAAATGGAACATTTTTGATGAAATTCGCCAGAATTTCCCCCCCCCCCCACACTTGAACTGAATATTGTCCTCAATATTCAAAGTCCCGGCTATTATGCCGAATTTTTGAACGTAAAAAGATAACATTTCTAAGCCAAGTGGGGTAAACACAACAGTTATTCTGTTTTTTTGGTATACACAATTTTCATTTGTTTTTTAGATCTATATACGAAATGTGGGGCACACCCCCACACTTAGGTGGTAGAAAGGGGTAAGAAAAGTGAAACACGGGTGAAAACCCATGTTATGGCTACTGTTTATTGATTACCGAGTCGCTAGCTTGACTCGACCTCGAATTAAGTTGTTCATGAGGAAGCTACTGTTTTTGATAACCGAGTCGCTAGCTTGACTCGGCCCCGAATTAAATGGTTCATGGGGAAATGATTGGGTGAGAAATCGGAGTGGGGACCACTCACAGAATTATGAATAATAAGGAAGGAGAATATTTTTGGTTTTAGATTTTATAAATGTTTTTGTATTTTTAACTTTTATATATATACAAAGGAAATGTAAAATATTTTTGTATTTTATATTGTTTATGGAAATGAAATATAATATTATATATAGTAATACAAAGGATGGATATATTAACAAAACACAAGTCATACGCAGCACACCTCCCCGGCAGCGGCGCCAAAATTTGATTCCTCCCGAACGGTCAGGTTTTATCACGCAAGCCAACCGCTTGTGAACGGTCAACCGTAATAAAGGGCCCTGGCAGCCCGGGAGAAAAAGCAATTTAAATCCATGGGAGTATAGAAGTACATCCCCGGGTCGTTAAGTCCCAACGAGGTGTGAACGTGATAGTACAACGAATGTAGGTGCTGAAATGATGTGGAATATAGAAAAACAGGAATCTGATTGACTAACACTGGAATGTGAATAATCATAGCTCTGTCACAGCTGTATCGTTAAAAACGTACAATCAGAAACCTAAAAACGCGAAAGATATACAAACGTACGTTTAACTTAAATTAAACGTAAACGTACAAAACGAAATAAAACAAATATTCCCAAAGAGGGAATTTGCATGCCTTAACGGCTTAAATGCAAATTAAAAGAAAATAAAATAAATAACTATATTTACAAAGCTATTATTATTATAATAAGAAAATCTAAAAACCTAAAACGTAAGTTCTATCTATAAAATGTGAAAGATAATTAAAAACGACTAAAAACGTAATAAAAATGATTATCTAAGACTTACGTATACAAAAACTACAAAGAAAACTAAAAACGCGCGGTTTTATTAAAAACTACGTAAGTGCGCGAGTAAAAACGTGAATTTAATGAAATATAAACATTACGGGTACAATTATAATTTTTACAGGTTCTATATGACAAAAGAAAATTTTAGAAAAAAGAATTATATTTTTTTGACTTTTATATTTTTTATTATGATTTAATTACTATTATACAAATAAAAATACGAAATAAATACTAAAACTAATCTAAAAAATCTGAAAATTTTATATAAATACTTTATAACATAACAAATTTATTAAAAATAAAAACAAACCAACAGCTTATTCGGATAAGCTGTAATAAGCAGAAAAGGAAAAATAAGCTTAAACCGAAAAGAGTGGTTAAAAGGAATTAAAGTGGAGACTCTAGCAGAACTGGTGCTCCAGAGCATTTGGGAAGGGGGTGTGGTGTGTGTGCGCATGTTATACTAGCGAGAGGTCTTGAGTTCGAATCCCACACCCCACGTTTTTTGGCATTTATTTTTTTTTTCGATTTTCTTTTTACAAAATAACTTTTTAACTTAATACAAGCTACTTTAATAAAGACAAAAATTTTAGATAAAGCTAGACAAGCTAGTTTAGATTGCTATTTCACAACAGTAGGCTAGTTTGTGGTTTATTTAAAACTTAGAAAATTTCTAATTAATCTAAAGGCTTTAAAATGAGTTATAAGCTAAAGGGAAAAACTAAAGTGGACTGAGGTGAGTGTAAATAAGCTATAAGAACAAGAAAAATCTAGGCACAAGAGTTGTAAAGCTCTCAATAAGCCAATGGCTTATTGAGGTCTGCTGTGGTTCTTTGTGGTGCAGGGCAGAATTGTCCTTTTTGAGGGCTTATTTTGGTGGCTTAAAAGGGTTCTAAAAATCACGCAAAAAATTACATATGTACACAAGCTGGGAGAGCTTATTATTCCATAATTTCAGCTTATGAGGACTTAAGAGGAGTGAATTAAAAATTCATCTATGGGCTGCAAAAACCTTAAAAACTAAAAAAAATATGGACTGAGTTGTGTTTGTGTTGTGCATATGTGTGTGCAGTCCAAGTGAGACCAAACCAACTTTGCAAACACACTAAATAGACTATATTGAGCTCAGAGAAACCAAGTTTGAGTGCCAAAAGAGCTTATAGCAGCTTATGGTTTATTTGGGCAGTTTGAGGGCTATAATCAACAAAGGCTATAAAGAACTAGGAAATCGACTTAATTACTTTAATGGTACTAAAAATCAGCTTAATAAAACTAAGTTATGAAGGATTAAAGTTCATGAAATGGTTAATGTACAGTAGTAAGCTAATAAGCAAATAGCTTCTTAAATAGAAGCTATCACTTATTGAAAAGTGGTTCTTTTTGGTTTCTCAAATTTCTGGATTATTAATATACTAATATTATACATATATTATGAAAATGAAAGTTTATAAACACACAAATAAGCAGATTTGGGCTTATGAGCTTATGCAGTGAGCTTTTAGGCTCACAGTGGAATTACAAGCTCAAAACAAGCATGAAAAAGCTATAAAAAGGGTAAACAAAGAGAAAAGGGATATGTACACAAGTCAATTGGACAAGTTTAAACAAGAAATATGCACTGAATTGCCCAAATGAACAAAGTGAGAGCTTATTGTTTAGACAGTCAAGCCAAGGCTTGACTTGGATGGAATGAAAGCTCAAATGAGCTTGGCATAAGCTCACACAGGAAAGTCAAATAAAAATAAAAATAAGATGTGTACAAGGTTTATGGACAAAATTACACAAGCTAAGTCCAAGAGAATAGCTTATTGAGAACTTATGAAGTGGGGTGAGTATGCTGGTTACCCAGTCATACTCAGTGAAGTGTGGATAGGTTCAAGCTCATTGCAGCCCTATGAAATGAGCTGTAATGGGGAATTTAAGTCCAGGGTCATGAAGTTGGGTAGATTAGCTTCACATGAAGCTAATTTACCTAACTCATGACCACTAAAGAGCTTGTAAAGGGCTTGTGGAAATGGTGTAGTTTCCTGATTACTCAGGAAGCTATTGAGAGTGGGCAAACATCAAGCCCTCATTTGACCTATCAAATAAGCTTACCCAAGCTCAACTTAAACTGAGACCTTGAATTGGATAGCTTGGCCCCACATAGGACCAAGAGTCACAGGCTCAAGCTCAGTAAGGAGCTTGTGAGAGTTTTGTGAAAATCAACTCAACCACTCAGTTTGCTTCTGAGTGGTGAGTTTTGTATAACAACAAATTGGGTAAATTAAGCTAATAATTAAGCTACTAATGGGAAAATAAAGGTTGAACTAGCAATAAGGCCATAATGGCTACACAAATATGCCCAATACCTAGGCTAGGGTCAACTCCACAAGCTTTTGCAAGCTTGTGGTTTTGACAGCCCAACCTTTGGTGCAGGGCAAAAATAGACTAAAATAAGCAACAAATTAAGCTATTAAACATTGAAACTAGGAATAAGCAAAAATACATTAAGCAAGATGAGCAATAAAACTTTAAAATCCTAAGAGCATTTAGACTGAAACTAAATGACAAGAACACAAGAAAATTACACAGTTAATTCAAAAATGAGAAAAATGAGATTTTGACTTTTACTAAGAAGACAAAGTTTGACTAAACTGAATTTTAAACTTAAACTACTGATTAATTTTGTTATAATAAGCTATAAGAACAAGATATAAACAAAGATGCACAATATTTAAACAAGTATGCAAGATTTCAGGATCAGACAACCTCATAATTCTCATGAGGAGACAGTCAAGTGTCAAATTGACTGTCTCTCATGCTAAACTACTTGGTTAGGCTTCAACTGAGTTTCATAGGCCTTATGTAGTGTAATTCAAACAAGAACAACATCATACACAGCCATTCACACAGAATCAATATCAAATCCAAACAAACCTTCAAATTGGACTGACTTGAGGTTTTCAAAGCAAAAGACCATGTAAACCTATTCTATCAATTCCAGGGGTACCAAGGTGTCAAGATGGACCCTTTTTAACTCAAACCAGTAGTTACAAAGGTCTGGGCCTAGGTTTTTCATAAACAAGCAAAGTGACAGTCAATATGCAATTTTCCACCACAGGTAAATCCAAAACATAACAACCTTATATTAAGCTCTAATATGACTTACTAACAGCAAATAAACACAAAAACATGAAAATCATAGCACATAAAACATTAAAACAGTAAATGCATAAAAAGGTGAAAATGAAGCTTACAAGTGAATCCATGCTAAAACTGAGAACCAAGGATTAGAGACCACTCCTAACTTGCTGTCAACAAGCTAGAAACCAGAAAAGCCATCTAGATTAGCTTCTTCACCCCAGAACTGCTATTTGGACCACCAATTGACTTTCATTGACTTTTTCTTTATTTTTTTTTTCTATTTTCTGAATTTTAAGTACTACTATTGAATTAATAGTTTCTAAAAGCTTTAAAGCTTTTGTCAGGAGCTTATGTGGCTTAAGAAGTCCATTAACTACTAACATTAACATGAAATTAAAGAACTTGGAAATTTAAGGCATTTTAAGGTAAAACTTGAAACTGAATTTAACTTGCAATTTAAACTGAAAACAGAGTTTCATTACACTAATTGAAGATAAAGTACAACATTAAAACTGTAAATGACATTTAATTTAAAAGAAAGCATTTAAAATTAAACTACACGACCAATGGCTAATCCAAAGGTAGTCTTCTCTTTGCCTTTGGCTTCTCTTTTATACACCTCTGATTTCCCACTTGAGTCTTGGTCAAATCCCACCTCTAATCTTGGCCTTTGGATCACTGAAACATATCCTAGCCATTAATTGGTATTTTGGCGGGAAATCAAGAAAGTGGGATTTTTATCTGATTTTGCTAGTGGGAGTGGGAGAGAAGCATTTATTGCATTTGGCAATGTTAGGTAACTTGTATAGGAGGGGGAATGAGGTGGTGAAGCCAGCTGTGGAAAATGGTGAGGTGGGGGGTGACTGGTTTGGCGGTTTAGGAAGAAGATAAGAAGGTTTGACTGTGGTCAAACTTTCTATTTAAATAAAGGTTGGGTGGGTCGGGTCAATGGTTGGATTGGGTAATTATTTTGGGCTGGGTTGGGTAATATTAAAAGGGTTGGGTAAATGGTTTAGTTATTTGGATTTTGGGGTATTATGTTGGATCCGGATTTTTGGTTTAAATAAGCACAAGGACTAAACTTGTAATTTCTGCTTTCTTGAAGGACTAAACCTGCAACATTTCATAAGTTATCACAAGGACCATTATTGCCAAGTTAGATAAACCAAAGGACCTTTATTGTTTTTATTACAATTTAAAACACCCGGGGACCTTTTATGACATTTTTCAAAGTTGAAGGGGTGAAATTGTAATTTTTCCAAAAGTTATCAAAAAGTTCCAAATTGTCATTCATGAATAGTACAAGGGTGATATTTGATAAAACTCCATTTTAAAACACCCAGGGACTGATTTTGCCAATTTTGATACTTGAGGGGTAACAGTTGCCAAGTTGTGTAAACTTTTATCCAGGGACTATTTGTGAATAAGTTTGAGTATCCAAGGACTAAAGTTGACTTTTCATTCATTTTAAACTTTTAGGGACTAGTTTTGACAATTTATGTAACTTCAGGGACTGAAAATGACAATTGTTGTGAAATTGATCATTTTTCACTTGTTTTTCAATCTTTTGTACTTGAATCACATAAAAACACATTTCAATGATATTTGTAACATTTTGTGAGTCATTTATGTGTTTTTGGTCGTTTTTGTGGGTTCAAATTGTATAAAAGATATGTGTAATTAGGCACATATCAGAGGTGATGGTTGATTTAGGTAAGGTTTGGGCTAGATAAAAGGGGTCGCAAGATGCAAAAGAAAACAGTAAATTTTACTGCCCAGATGGCCGGTCCCCTTAATTGTAGGCCGGCCCCCTTAAAATTAAGGGGACCGCCTAGGGAATTAAGGGGGCCACCCATCTGGTGTTTTCCCAGGTGACCAAATTTGAAAAATTTCCAGAAAAGGGTCATTTTTAGGGTGTTTTTGCAGCAAGCTCCATTTGAATCATGTACATCAAAAATGATTAAATAGTGGCATAAACATGTTAAATACGCATGCATACATTTAAAACATATTATGGAATAAGCATGTTATTAATCATCTAGCATGTATATATATATATCATGATATCAAGTATACAAGCAATAAGCATAACAATCTGTTGGAATTTGACACTCATGACAATCATATTATTCCATAACACAAAGTACATAATAGCGGAAGCATGTAAACAATTAGTATAACACATAAATATTAACTTAAATATAAATAGAAAACGTACCCGATGCACTTCAATTAATCTTGAATATGATTTAAACTAGATCAATGAATAACCCCTTACCGTTTTGTTATTCGATCTCTTGATAATAACTATAGTGAGTTATTACCTCGTTCTTGTACACACAAATTAAACCGTATTAAGTTTATGCAAGTAAAAACACAAGAACAATTTTGTTTATCAAAAATTCGATCCAAACAACCCTTGAGAGGGATGATTCGATCGGCCAAAGCAAACCAAGAGGAGAAAAAGACTTTAGGGATAATTGTGTGCACAAAAGATTAACCAAACAATTACCCTTGAGTTTGTATATATACTAATTAGAAATCTTGGAGGAAAAGCAAACCCATGGGTCGAATAACCCATAGGCCAGTCGATCCTATACCCCAAAGAGGGTTCTAGATCATTTCCTTGTTTCCTAATTATACACAAACACTTCTTTCCTAATTTGCGTTTAACGGTCGTTAGTCATTTAACGGAAAACACTAACGGTCGTTAAGTTCTCGTGCTAATAATAAATATATAAAATACATTTATTATTATTCCTTAATACTCATTTGTAATGTGTGCAATCCCGAGGTCTCGGGTTCGATACTAGACATTTACTTATTAATTTGTTAATCACAATTCAACAACTCCCACTTGGTTAATTTATTAATAGTAAAATGACATTGGTTGGCGTCTTGCAACACTCCAATGCCCCTAGTCCGACCCGAGCTAGATTTCCTGGAAAATCTTTAATGATTCATCATTATTATTATCCTTTTGTTACTAATACTCTATTAATAAAGAAATGGATCTAAGTCACTCTTTATTAATGTTTCTGTTTCTCGTTGTTATTGATTGAACAAAATTACCAAAACATCTGAACGTATTCCAGATAGACTTTGGGCGTGGCCACGCAAACATTTTGTCAACCCTACGAGGGGCCCAGCAGTATTATACTTCAAACAAAATTTGAAGGAACAAATTCTTTCTTGACTACAAGAATAACCCATGGACTTTGCAACACTTCTGAAAACAATCCTTATAACTTCCAGTTACGGTAAGCGGTAGATTGATTTACAAAAATGCACTACATCCATGACTCTTATCTGGTATCTCAAGTCTGAGGATAACTATTTCATGAATTACTTGATGACAAGATCCATAAGTAATCTCATGTTTAGTTGGGATAAGTCCTATATTCTACTCCTAGAATATCATGTAAATTTGGTATGACTACGCATCAATATACTTTCAAGTATACTCTTTAACCAACATTCACATTTGTCTTAATTTAATGATATTCCCATATCATTAACCGACAATGGACACATTTAGAATAATAAAATTATTCAAGGATATAAACATGCAAAAACAGGATATATGTATATTTCAACAAGACAATAAACATAAACAATACTTTATTTCATAAAATCAATAATTGTCTATTACATCCTTTATCCAAATACTAATCACAAATGGGCATGAAACTTTCAGCCTTACGAAGACTTATTCCTTCAGCTAACTTATAAAGCTTAGTGCCAGGAAGAGCTTTCGTCAATTGATCTGCCAAGTTATCATCTGTGTGAACTTTGAGTACTTCGATCTGCCCAATCTCTATTTGCTCTCGCACATAGTGATATTTGATCAGATAATGTCTGGTGCCCTTCATGATTCCAGGTTCATTGGCAAATGTAATTGCAGCTGAATTGTCACAATACATTTTTATAGGTTGCTGAATCGAAGGCATAACTCCAAGCCTTGATACAAACTTCCTAATCCAGACGGCTTCCATTGCAGCATCTGATGCAGCTATGTACTCACTTTCTGCTGCAGACATCGCTAATGTACTCTGCTTCTTGCTCCTCAAATCCACAGCTCCTCCATTAATGACAAAGACGTATCCAGTCTGAGACTTCATATCATCCTTATCACTTTTCCATGAAGCATCGCAGTAACCTGTAACATCAAGTTCTGCTTATGGATCACCCCCATAAACTAAGAACAAATCTTTAGTAGCCCTAAGGTACTTAAGAATATTCTTAACAGCAGTCCAGTGAGCTTCACCGGTATCCTGCTGATATCGACTGGTTAAGTTCTGAGCAAACGCCATGTCTGGCCTTGTGCTTTTAACAGCATACATAATAGATCCTACAGCCGAAGCATAAGGAACTTTTGCCATGCGTTTCACCTCTTCAGGTGTTGAAGCACAAACTTTCTTGCTCAAGCCATGTTGTTCTTGCATCGGCAAATATCCCTTCTTGGAATCTTGCATATTGAATCTCTTCAATATTTTATCGATGTAAGCACTTTGGCTTAATCCAATTAATCGCTTAGATCTATCTCTATATATCTTAATTCCCAGAATGAAAGCAGCTTCCCCTAAATCTTTCATAGAAAAACACTTTCCAAGATATGCCTTGACTTCATGCAAACTTGGAATGTCTTTTCCCATGATCAATATGTCATCGACATATAATATAAGGAAAATTACTTCACTCCCACTAACTTTGTGGTATACACATGGCTCATCAAGATTTTGAGTAAAACCAAACTTCTTTATTTCACTATCAAACCTCTTGTTCCATTGTCGTGATGCTTGCTTCAATCCATAAATGGATCTTTGAAGTTTGCATAGACGATTTGGAAATTTTGGATTCACAAACCCCTCAGGCTGCGCCATATAGATATCCTCATCTAGGCGACCATTTAAGAAGGCGGTTTTGACATCCATCTGCCAAATCTCATAATCATAGTACGCAGCTATGGCTATGAGAATCCTAATAGCCCTAATGTCAGCTACAGGAGAAAAGGTCTCCTCGTAGTCAACACCATACGTTTGAGTAAAGCCTTTAGCTACCAAACGGGCTTTATAGGTGTGTACATTGCCATCCATGTCTGTTTTCTTCTTGAAGAGCCACTTACTCCCAACTACCTTGGCATTAGGAGGAAGGTCTACTTCAATCCAGACTTCATTATCTCTCATGGATTGCATTTCCCCATTCATAGCAACCAACCATTTTTCCTTTTCAGGACTATTAATGGCAGCTTTATAACTAGGCGGTTCATCAAGATCCCCTTGTATATATTCCTCACATTCTACGTTAAGACATAGACGTTCAGGAGCTTTTACAGTCCTTACGGATCTGCGAATGGGAACCACTTCAACTTCTGGTGGAGGACCCAGACTGTCTGGTTCTTCAGGAAGTTGGTTAGTGTTTTCAGAAGGTAATGCATCATCTTGATCTTCTTCAAGATCATATATCCTCCCACTTAATTCTTGAGATATGAGATCCTTCTCCAGGAAATCTCCATACCTAGCAACGAATACTTTGTTCTCAGGAGGATAATAAAAGTAGTAACCCATTGTTTCCTTTGGGTATCCTACGAAGATACATTTTACAGATCTTTGTTGGAGCTTGTCGCCCGAGTCACGTTTAACGTACGCCTCGCAACCCCAGACCTTAAGATAAGACAAGTTAGGAGCATTTCCAGTCCATAACTCATATGGTGTCTTATCTACCTTCTTTGTGGGAACCATGTTAAGAATGCGAACAGCAGACTCTAAGGCATAATCCCAGAATGAGAAGGGAAGAGTTGTTAGATTAAACATAGATCGTATCATATCTTGCAATGTACGATTTCTTCTCTCAGATACACCATTTTGTTGTGGTGTATATGGAGAAGTAAGGTGCTGGACAATTCCTTCCTTAGCTAGATAATCCACAAACTCTTGACTCAGGTATTCACCACCTCTATCGGATCGAAGAGCTTTAATCTTATTTCCAAGTTGCAACTCTACTTCAGCTTTAAACACTTTGAATGTTTCAAACACCTCATGTTTATGTTTAAGTAAATAAACATAACCATAATGGCTGAAATCATTCGTAAATGTTAAGAAGTAGCTAGCACCTCTCCTTGACACATGTCTAAGTGGTCCGCACACATCTGTATGAATAAGACCAAGTAGATCAGTAGCCCTTTCAATCCTATTATTAAAGGGTTTCTTTGTCATCTTCCCACTAATACAAGACTCGCATTTATCAAATGATTCATCATTGATCTTTGCTAAAAGCCCATCATGTTGCAGCTTTTTCATGCGATCCTTGCTTATGTGTGCAAGACGACAATGCCAAAGATAAGACGAATCCAGACTTTTCTTGATTCTCTTATTGTTGATGCTATACATCGAATTATTTTTAACACAAGCATTATCATTATCATTCATATCAAGTTCAAAAATACCATTCACAGCAATAGCTTTAAAATAAAATACACCATTTAAAGAAACACAAATTCCATTGCTATTAATAGTATGTTCAAAACCAAGGTTCAACAAACATGAAAATGAAATAACACCTCTAACAATTGACGGTGCATAATGACAATTATTTAAAGATAGTACTAGGCCCGAAGGCAACACTAAATTAAATACACCTATAGCTTCAACTGCTGCATGTGCTCCATTACCCACGTGCAAGAATTGTTGTCCATAGGCCAGCTTTCTCTCAACTCTAAACCCCTGCATAGTATTGCAAATATGAATACCACATCCCGTATCATATACCCAGGAATTTAACTTACGAGTTAGAGTAAATAATTCGATCATAAAGAACGCACCTGAAGAGCTGGGATTACCAGCTTCACTCTTTTGCTTCTTCTGTCGCAAGTCATTGATGTAGAGTGGACAGTTCCTCTTCCAGTGCCCTACTTCATGACAGTGGTGACAAGCCTGATCCTTCTTTCCTGGAGGACTCACCTTGTTCTTCTTGGGCTGGTGTTGATTCACCTTAGGATTTGGTTGATAGGCCATGACCTGCTTGCCTTTATCACCTTTACCCTTACCCTTGTTCACACGCGATTTTTTCTGGATCCTACCTCCTTGGATTGCCAACACTTGCGGAGTAGGAGCCTTGCCCTTGGGTGGTAAGTGTTTCTCATAGTCAACAAGCAATGCGAGTAACTCAGAAACTGTCTTCCCCGAGCAATGCATGTTGAAGTTCTGTACAAAACCAGCAAAATCTTTGTTAAGGGATCTGTTGATTAGGTTAACTTGAACATTCTCGGGATAACCAAATCCGACTCTATGAAGTTGATCAAAGAAATCTCTCATCTCATTCACATAGTCTTCAACTGGTTTACCATCACCATGTTTGCAGCTGTGTAGTTTGTCAAGAGACTCATACATTTCAATTTCAGGAGTCTTTTCATAAGACTTCTTAAGCTGCTCGAGCATGTTGTATGGAAAATAATACTCAAACTTCTTTTGCATCATTTGATCCATACTTTGTAGCATTAAGCACCCAACTTCAGTGTACTTAGCATACTCAGCTCTCCATGCTGCTTTGACCTCTTCAGAAGCAGTCGAAGCAGGCTCATCAGGGCAAGGAGTATTCAAGTAATTGAGCTTACCAGTCGCCCTCAAAACAATTCTGAGCGATCTGTGCCAATCATTGAAATTTTTCCCAGTCAATTTGGCTCTTTCAAGATGACTCTTGAAAGCAGCATACACGGAGTTATCGGGTTGAGCCATTCTACAGAAAATAGAAAAGTTCAAACATTAGTATTTTCGATAATACTTATTCTCAAGAAAATATAATACCCATGGATATATTCATATAACCAACTTAATTTCCTTGAAAATCTAGGATCCAACTTTACATAGTTCCACTACATCAGTTGATCTGCTAGTAGTGGAAGTACAAAAGATGGTAATCTGTCGTACAATAATTGGCAAACAAAATTTTCCAATTCCTAGATAATTTATGGGATTTACTACATATTGATTCATCAATATGTCACGTAAGCATGTTTTATCCCATCTCATGCCTTAAGCTCTAGGTCTCACGCATCAGCTTAATTAAGTTGTCTAACTTAGAAACTGCAAATCCATCCATGTGTGGTCTCACGCACACTCGGAAATTTACCTTGTCATTAATTTTGGTCCAGGTCTCACGCATACCCAAAGTTAACTTCAAGTGTTCCTTATAGTTAGATGGCACGTAACTTAAATTTTAGGGTATTTAGTTTTTGATGTGACAAAAACATGTACAAAGATGCATGCACTCATCTTTGTATCATTAGTTTTCAAAACAATTTTTATTTACCAATTAGTCAAGAGTAAACCAAAAAACTATTTACTTGAGGTATTGGGTTCACCAATTAAAGAAGTACCAACAATTATCGCCCACATATCCTACTACTTACATGTTATTCGGATATTTGCCACAAAAGTGGCGCGTGGAATTGAGGTAAATCACCCTTAAGATGATAGTGTACGTAAATAGTGATATAGGTAAGTCGCAGTTGACGCACAAGCGGGCCCGGAGAGCCGGTAGGAGCGAATCTCTTAAAAAACCCCTCTCCAGTTAAACCCCCCACACAGTTTGTCAACTTTGGTCCGCCTTTCACACACTATTGTACAAAAACATCAATCAAGCAAAAGTTTATGATCTTAGTCTTAAAAAATTAAGTAACAAAGTTTAGATCTTGCTAGTCTCGCCTGGGAGCAAATTACCGTGCGAAGCGAACCACTGTCGGCACATAAGACTTTGCAAGATCCTTACTTTATTACTTTATGTTTCACCATTATTAGTCCAATTTAATTTTTCTTTGAAAATTACCCTTTTATTGCTTACTTTAACATATCACATATATAAAAACAATAAACAAGTAATTAAAAGAAAACAAATAATCAACTAATAATAAAACAATTAAAACAATTAATTGTAATTGAAACATCTAGCCACATGCAATCTTTTTAAACAAATCCTATTAATAATCTATATGTGAATTATTATGTATAGAATCAATAAAACTCCCATTGGTTTTCGAGCGCATTGTACCCAATGGACCACAGTCACCAACAATTTGCCGCGTAAGTTTTAATGATAATATACCACGTTGCACATAACCGATTCATTAATTTTAATTTATATATTAGGTCTTCCCTAATTCTTGATTTATTTAAACATGTAGCGTACATCTAAACAATTTAATTCAAGTAATATTAATCCGTGACTAATTATGCATAAATAGTCACGAATTCATGCATATCATATAGCAATTAGGTCACAAGATTCATAACACAACAATTGTTTAAAGACCTAGGGTTTCTAATTAATCACAATTAATTATAAAAAATCACAAACCCTAATTAGGGTTCATGAAGTAAATCGACATCCCCCCCTAAATTAGGGTTAGGGTTCGACATTAATTAAAAAAAAACAAATTTTTAATAATTAAAACCCTAGAAAACAATCATGTATATTCTAAACAATTTAAAAGATACGTTTTTTATTGTTTAAGTAATCAATTACATGTTATACATGGCTCTTGATGCCACTGTTGGAATTTGACACTCATGACAATCATATTATTCCATAACACAAAGTACATAATAGCGGAAGCATGTAAACAATTAGTATAACACATAAATATTAACTTAAACATAAATAGAAAACGTACCCGATGCACTTCAATAAATCTTGAATATGATTTAAACTAGATCAATGAATAACCCCTTACCGTTTTGTTATTCGATCTCTTGATAATAACTATAGTGAGTTATTACCTCGTTCTTGTACACACAAATTAAACCGTATTAAGTTTATGCAAGTAAAAACACAAGAACAATTTTGTTTATCAAAAATTCGATCCAAACAACCCTTGAGAGGGATGATTCGATCGGCCAAAGCAAACCAAGAGGAGAAAAAGACTTTAGGGATAATTGTGTGCACAAAAGATTAACCAAACAATTACCCTTGAGTTTGTATATATACTAATTAGAAATCTTGGAGGAAAAGCAAACCCATGGGTCGAATAACCCATAGGCCGGTCGATCCTATACCCCAAGGAGGGTTCTAGATCTTTTCCTTGTTTCCTAATTATACACAAACACTTCTTTCCTAATTTGCGTTTAACGGTCGTTAGTCATTTAACGGAAAACACTAACGGTCATTAAGTTCTCGTGCTAATAATAAATATATAAAATACATTTATTATTATTCCTTAATACTCATTTGTAATGTGTGCAATCCCGAGGTCTCGGGTTCGATACTAGACATTTACTTATTAATTTGTTAATCACAATTCAACACGAACAATCGGCTTGACTTTAGCTACATGGACAGTTTGACCGACCTAACGGCCATATATTAAAGACAAGAAATAAAGCATTCATTAGTTGAAAATAATTATGTTAAAAACATAATTATTGATACAACACATATTTTGCTTATAGCATACAATAAGTAGAAAATTTTAAATTGCCTAAGAGATCCATTGGACTTGCTTGAGACATGAAAACTTGGATTATTTTGGATGGATGATGGTAAAGAGGGGGTAAAAAATGTTGGATTAATGGGGTTGTAAGTTTGGGTGTATGGATGTTGGAGAGAGTGTTGATAGAGGAATTGGAGGTGGAGAGCTTGGACTTGACCATGTTGAATGAAGGTTTTGATGTTGTTCAAGTGGTGGTGTTGGATTAGATCTAGTGAGAAGATACTCAATCCAAGTGAGACGCTCATTTAAGGTGATGGTTTGATTTTGGAGAAAGATGCAACAAGGACTATTGTTGACATGTTTCTCAATTTGACTCGAGTGATGTGGTGATGACGGTAATGATGGTGAGATGGATGGTGATGATGGTAATGATGGTTTGATTTTGGAGAAAGATGCAACAAGGACAATTGTTGACATGTTTCTCAATTTGACTCAAGTGATGTGGTGATGATGGTAATGATGGTGATATGAATGGTGATGGGTTTAAGTTGCTTTGAGCAAGGTGCAAAGCAAGGAGAGCATTAAGCTCATGGGCTTCCTTGAGTTCTTCAATGAACTTCAAGTATTGAGTGGAAGGTGATGATGATGGAGAGTGGTTGTTATTTGGTGGAAGTGGTGGTGACACTTTTGGTGGTGGAGACATTTGTGAACTTGGGTAATTATGAGTGAATGAAGGTGGACATATGGATGATTGGTTGTGTGTGTGAAAGGGTTCATTAGGATGAGGTTTAGGTGTTGGTTGAGTTTGAACAACATCATTTGTTGGGTTATGGCAAATGTCAAGCTTCCTCCTCCAAATGGGTATTTATGGTGTAGTGATGATGTGATTGTGGAAGGTAAATTTTGGAGGGTGGTTTGTGACAAAATGTGTTTGTGAATTTTGGGAAGTATAGGATAAAATGGGTTGGAAATTGAAAAAGAAATCAGTAATCCGTCACTCCAGATGGCCGGTCCCCTTAATTTTAAGGGGGCCGCCTGGGTATTTAAGGGGGCCGCCCATCTGCTGACTTTCAGATTACTGGAAATGGGTTTTTGGCATAAATTTGTAGAAAAGGTTGTGTTTTTGGGTTTAGTTTCAAGCAAGTCCAACTTCTTTCAAGGCAATTTAGGATTTAATAACTCATATATGCTAAGCATATTTATTTAAGCAGCTTTATCTAACATGCAAACTACTCATTAAGCATATAACATGTATATACATATATTAGACAAGAAAATAATACATAGCACCAAGTAATTCATAGTATCATACTTAGGAAGATTAAAAGGCTAGTTAAATAATCCTAATGAATTTCTATGTACACGGGGATGGGGAGTTGTGATAGCATGGACTTCTAGACTTGTACCAAGTGAGATCTTTAATAAGTAAACCATGATTTTTCATTTTTGATTTAGTTCACTTATAAGTGTCATATACACAAGTATATATGACATATATGAGATCACCAATCATGATTTAAATAGATGTTTTTAGCATTATTCAACAATGTTTGAAAGTATGTTCTTATGTGGATGTGAAAGTTTATTTTTGAAGAAATAGATTTGGTTTTATTTCAAAATGTTTTTATGAGAGAAGAAAACATATTTTTCCAATCTTTGGTTTTGATAAACACGTAATTATGGACACAAGTTTGGAAGAAAGGTAGGATGGTGAAACATGTAAAATAGAAATGTGTCATAATCTTCTGAAAAATTATTTTTCCAAAATGTGAAGTTTTTGCAAATTTAAAAATAAGTCCCATTAATTATAGGTTTAAAAAATAATGGTTTATAAAAGATCTCATGCTCAAGTCTATTGTCACATGCTACCTCTTTCTACATATCCTATGACATTTACGCATGTATTATGACTAAATACAAAAATACATCATGTCAGAGTAGTTAGAGAAAAACAAAAGCTATTATAATGACAATGCATTCAACTAAACAAATAATTACGAAGGCATGCAGTCAAATCACATAGGAGCAAGTAAACATCTAGAAATTTTATATATGCAGGATGACATACATCTAGGAATGAAAAGCTCTAGTGAAAAGCAAAGTTCATAACAGTAAACTATCGTTAGGTATATTTAGGAAGAATAATGTATTCAAGTTGGAGAATGAGTATGAGACTATTACTAGTGGTGCTCAATTCAGGCTAAACACGACCGTTTTTATGGGTTACACACACCCAACTTCTCACATAGAAGCAATTCAACCGTTAGGTCAAATTGAGTTTCTAGTCAATAGATTCTCCAGTAGTCATTCTCTTTTTAGAAGAAATTAAGTTCCTAAATTTACCTATCGAAGAGTACCAAATATGAAGATTGCTTGGTTTATTAATACTTAGGGGGGCTAACTAAAGAGTTTCTAGTTCATTAAGCCACAGAACGAATATAATAAAGTGTAAAGGCAAAGCAACCTATCAGACTAAGCGTATCCTAAGGCATTAATAAGATTATATGCATGAAGTAATTACTTATGAAATTTAAAAAGAGAACTTACCTCACGTCCTAGCTTTTCTTCGTAATGTCTCAGATGATGATCGACGTGTGAATGATAGGTGAGTCGGATGATGATCTTCTCCTTCGTCTGTGTCACTCCATGATCTTGGATTGAGTTCACTTATGAGTTGATTCATGTAGTCTTCGTCGCTAACACCTTCATTAACAACATTTGAACTAGTAGCACATGTATCTATTTTATCTAAATGTTTATCTATTAAATTTTCTAAGATAACTAATTCATGTACAAGATCAAAATCCTCATCTTTGGCTTGACATTTTTCTTGATGAAAGTTTAAGAGATTTTTCCAAATATCATTTGCCGTTTTACAGAAAAATATTTTTTTCATATTCAACTTTCGGCAAGGTTTTATAAATAATTATTTTAGCTTTATTATTTATTTCATTCTTTGTTTTCAAATAATCAATTTGACTTTCAAAATCAATTTTTGTTTGTCTTTCAAAATCCGTTTTTGTTTGATTTTCAAAATAAGTTTTTGTTTGACTTTCAAAATATGTTTTTGTTTGACTTTCAAAATCACCAATCGAAATGACATGCCAAAGATCTAGATCAATTGATTTCACATAAGTTTCAAATTTATTTTTCCATTCAAGAAAAGTATAGTTTTCAAATAGTGGTGGTTTTTAGCAAAGATTACCCTTCTAGATATTTTTCGAATTCCATAGATCGATTCAAGTTTTAAAATACAGTATATTTTAAAGATCTTGATTGACGTGGCTCTTGATACCAATTGTGGAAAACTAGAAGGGGGGGTTGAATAATTTTACGTCTTTTTAATTTGTTATAAAACCTTTGTTTTATACTTTAAAAACTTTAGATTCTAGTTTGTTATGAAAAATAAAACTTAAATCTTATTATTAGTTATATATGTATTCTTTTAAATTGATTGTAAAAGTTTTGGTTTCTTGAATGGATTTTCAATTTGATCTTTATGTGAAATCGACCTCTAATTAATACTAGCAATTATATAAGCCTATGTGTATGAAAGTAATAACGATGCAAGTAAAGAAATAAATAAGGTATGGAAAGATCTAACCGAGACACGAGAGATTTATAGTGGTTCGGCTACAAGGACACCTTCCTTGCCCTACTCCACTCCCCGAGCACACCTTGCTCGAGAGTTTTCTTCACAACTTCAATAAGCTCCCTTATGGCGGAGAAAACCGTACACAACTTTGGCTTACACAGGTTTAACGACACAAAGCTAAATGTCGAGTTCTAATCGTAGCTAGAACCAATCTCACAACTTCACAACACAACTTCTTCACAACTTATTCACGACTACTTCACAACGGCTTCACGACTGCTTCACGACTTCTTCACGACTTCTTCACGACTTCAACACGACCTCTACACAACCTCTATGATGCGGCTTCACGACTTTAACACTATGTCTTCATGACTAAGACTTCACTACTTCAACATGACCGCTACACAACCTCTATGCTACGGCTTCACGACTTCAACACTAGGACTTCACGGCTTCAACATGACCGCTACACAACCTCTATGCTACGGCTTCACGACTTCAACACTAGGACTTCACGACTAGGACTTCACGGCTTCAACACGACCGCTACACAACCTCTATGCTACGGCTTCACGACTTCAACACTAGGACTTCACGACTAGGACTTCACGGCTTCAACACGACCGCTACACAACCTCTATGCTACGGCTTCACGACTTCTACACCACGGGTTCACGACTTCTACACAACGGCTTCACGACTTCTACATTTTGACCTCACAACTTCTATACCACAACTACTTATACAATATCTTCACTACTTACACACAACACTAATCTACAACACACACCTTACATACAAATGAATGAATGATTTACAAACTTTGTTAAACACACAACTTAAGTAACAAAATGATACTAAGTTGTAATACTTCTAATCTTGATTGATAGAAGTATTCTTCTTTTGCACTTGGATGGTGGAAGCTTGGATCACTTGGAAACCAATGCTTAAGATTACATGATCAAAGGTTTATTTAAGATATGAAATGAGATCTACAACAGAAAGTTTTAGTGCAAAAGGGTTGAGAAAAAATCCAGGAGAAGGCTTGTATTTATAGGGAAAAATCTGGACAGCTGGAGCCTACTGGAGCGGGGGCGGTCCCCTTAATTATTAAGGGGGCCGCCTAGTAAAATTAAGGGGGCCGCCCCTACTGAACGTTGGCCAATTTTGTCCTTTTGTGGGGAAGGTTTTTCTGGAACATTTTAACTGATTTTGGTTAAAAATTTGGATTCATATTTTTATAAAAGATTAAACATTTTTATTTAATGCCAAAAATGTTTTTCAAAAATATATAAAATGTTTTTGATGTTTTATAAAAAATCTAGTTTTTAAGAAAATGTTCCTTTGATCATATAATGCATTAAGCATTAGTTCATTCATACCTTAAGTGATTTTAGTTGTAGAAGTGAATATTTACAACTAAGTACTTGTTTAATTTATAAGTTTATGTTTTAATGAGTTTACATTTTGTGATCATCAAAACATAGATATATGAATAAATATTGATAATGTTTTTAGGCATTTATTTATGTCAACAAA
>CP139506.1:274833947-274931447 GCA_021014915.2 Artemisia tridentata subsp. tridentata
GCAGCATAAAGTGTTGGTCCACAAATTGTATATGGATCACTAAGTAGTCTTGAATACCTAGTAGATGGTTAGGATAAATCCGAACCAATCTAAGTGAGAAACCCTAAGTGATTGTTAATGTTAATGCGGAATCTTAACAAGAACAATTAAGAACACAAGCAGGGATATCACTAACTTCGTATATTGATATTCACTATGATCAATTCGTACAACTCACACCCACAAACTAACAAACTTTAGGGATCCTTTTATAACACAAGGAAACCCTAGACGACACAGAAGATATACACAAATCTTCTATAAAGATACATACACGTATTGTATCTTTTCCTAACATAACTCTAACAAACTTTCCTATCTTCACGACCAGACTTAACTTTATAAGTCAACCAGACTTAACATGTACTACCAGACTTAACTTTACATAACCAGACCTAAATCACAAACAGACCTAACTTAGTAAACTACCAGACCTAAGTTGTCTGCTCTTGATACGCATCATAATTCCCAACAATCCTCCCCTAACTTGATCTTCATGCTTCATGAACTTCAAGTTCTTCTGATTTAGCCTTCTGAGGATGGAATCTTGAATACTTTGAAATGTATTTAGGTCTTGTTTCTTTCTAGCAGCTTGAATCTTGATAAGCTCTTCTGATATGGTCTTTGCAGCAACATTGACTATATGTACATCAATTCATATTAAGTTTCATATCTATTCTCATCACTTCCAAGTGTGTTAACACCTGTGAGAGGTGAATCATTGAAATTTAATGGATTTGATGTCTCTTTACCAATAGCCATTACTACTGGAGTAGCCAAATGTTTTGGTGTGTAAGACCATGGTACACTGATAACCATATGATTTTAAGCAAATCATCAGCTTATCAACGGATTTGTTAAGTCTTTACCAAAAGCCGTTTGCTTCTGGACTAGTCAATTCTTTGATGGAAAAGCACCTCATCATGGTGAATTGATTACCATTTATGGTTTTCCACAGCCTTTACCACAAGCCATAACCTTGTGGGCTAGCCAACTCTTCACTTATCTTAGATATGGTGAGTTGAATACCATACAATTTTTGGCAAATTGTCAGCCATAAACGGATTTGAGCAATCTTTACCTGTTAGCCGTTTGCTCAGGATTAGCCAGTCCTTATGTTGATGAGACAAGGTGGACTGATAACCTTTTGATGTGTTAGTGCAAAGCACCTCCACCAAGTGAGAAGTTCCAATAATCTCACTCAACAACTTGTGAAAATATACTTAATCCAGCATTGCCTATAAAGAAATAAAAGACATAGATAAAACAAACCAAATTTTTTTTTTTTTTTTTTTTTTTTTTTTTTTTTTTTTTTTTTTTAATCACATCATTAACAGAACTAAAATCAAAACTACAAAACTTAAAATAACCTAAATGCTGGTAAGTATTCATACTTTACATACTTCACAGTTTGACCTCTCCTTAGGCCAAACCTCCCCTTAATTCAAACTAGGGGTTCATCATACCAATGTTAACTACCAGATAACTGAACCTAGGACCATCAAATGCCTTAGTTAACAGGTCAGCAACATTAAAATCTGTATGTATTTTCTCCACTCTAATCAACTTCTTTTCAAAGCAATCCCTAATGAAGTGATGCCTTATTTCTATATGCTTAGTTTTAGAGTGATATACTGGATTCTTAACAATACATATAGTACTCTTATTATCTATGTGGATAACAGTATTCATAAAATTCAAACCATAGTCCAGCATCTGATTCTGAATCCACAAAACTTGTCCACAACAATGAGCAGCTACTACATACTCAGCCTCAGTAGTTGAATTAGTCACAATCGTCTGCTTCTTGCATTGCCAAGATATTAACCTCCTTCCAAGGAACTGACAACCTCCTGTTGTTGATTTCCTATCCAGACTTGCACCAGCATAGTCACTGTCTGAATAAGCTGTCAGGTCAAAAGCTGACTCCTTAGGATACCAAAGGCCCAAATTTGGTTTGCCCTTTAAGTACCTAAAGATTCTCTTCACAGCATGAAGATGTGAAGTCTTTGGTTGAACCTGAAAACGTGAACAAATACAAACTGCATACATAATATCAGGTCTAGAAGCAGTAAGATACATGAGGGAACCTATCATGGATCTGTAAAGATGCACATTTACATCAGCAGCATCTTCATCCTTTGTTAAAGGCACTTTGTTCTCCATGGGAGTGACTGCTGCCTTCACATTTGAGAATTCAAACTTTTTCAAAATTTCTGCAACATACTTGTCTTGAGAAATAAAAAGTCCATCATCCTTTTGCTTAACTTGCAATCCCAAGAAAAATGTAAGTTCTCCCATTGAACTCATTTCAAACCTGCTCTTCATTAAACCTTCAAATTCATCACACCAAGACTTTCTTGTGGATCCAAAAATGATATCATCCACATAAATTTGGACAAGAATAATATCCTTCTGATCTCTCTTGATAAATAATGTCTTGTCAATTACACCCCTGATGTATCCATGTTCTTCAAGAAACTGTGAAAGAGTTTCATACCAAGCTCTAGGAGCCTGATGAAGACCATATAGAGCTTTAATAACCTTATACACTTGATTGGGATTAGCAGGATCCTCAAAGCCAGGAGGTTGATGTACATACACATCTTCTTCAATAGTGCCATAAAGGAAAGCACTTTTGACATCCATCTGATATACCTTGAATCCCATGTATGATGCATAGGCCAAGAATAACCTGATAGCTTCAATCCTTGCTACAGGAGCAAAAACCTCATCATAATCTATGCCCTCCTCCTGTTTGTATCCTTGAGCTACCAACCTTGCTTTGTTCCTTACAACTACCCCTCTTTCATCCCTTTTATTCCTGAAGACCCATTTAGTACCAATAACTTTAGCTCCATTAGGTAGGTCTACAAGAACCCATACTTTCTGTAGCTTGAACTGCAACAGCTCTTCTTGCATGGCTTCTACCCAACTTTCCTCCCCTAAAGCTTCAGAAACTGTAGTGGGTTCACTTTGAGAAAGAAATCAAGCAAATAAGCAATGTTGCTGGTCCTTATGGTTGACCCTTTGTTGTTGCTTGATCAGGCTAATGAGTGCAAGAGAAGCAGACTGATGTTGCACTCTACTTCTTGTTTGAACAGCAGACTTGGGGTTACCAATTATTTGGCTTTTGGGATGAATGGTGTGGATCCTGAGAGTGGGGGTTGGACTTACTTCCACTTCAGTGGGTAAGTTGTTGAAATCAGTAATAATACCTCCTTCATCATAGGAAGCCCCATCAAAAACACCTTCATTAGGATTAGGAAATACTTCAAGTTCTGGCATCTCAGAATCAGCACATTCAGTATTTGAAGAAAGGTCTGGTAGAACATCACTACCAGACTTAAAAAGTGAAGTACTGATAATGCTAGGGGATTTGACTTTGCCAGACTTAACTTCAGAGTCTGTTTTCTGAGGGGAAGAATCCTTGATTACTGCTTCAGCTGCATCAGACTTGTTCTCTGTAGATGGAATCACAACAAGCTCAGCCATATCATCAATGTTCCCTGAATTTGAGGAATCTTTGGTACCTGCAATGTTAGTAGCTTCTTGGGTACCTGCAATAGGGTTAATTTGATTCTCCTTGGAGACAGGAACATAATTCATAGAATCAGTCAAATAATCAATATCAAACATCCACCTATGACCAATTCCCTTGACATTGGGTTTTTCCTCAAGAAAGTTTACATGCAGATTTTCTTCTACTTTCTTGGATACTAAATTGTAAACCCTAAAGGCTTTACTGTTTAATGCATACCCAAGTAAAAACCCTTCATCAGACTTTCCTTCAAATTTTCCAAGAACACTTAGAGTATCAAGAATGGTAACATGACACCCAAAAGGTCTTATATGGCTAACAACTGGTTTGTGGCCAAACATAAGCTCATAAGGAGTTCTATTTTGAGGCTTGGTCACTCTAACCCTATTAAAGATGTAGCAGGCATTGCTGACTGCTTCAGCCCAAAATGTAGTAGGTAAAAGTGAATCTGCAAGCATAGTCCTAGCTGCCTCAATAAGTGTCCTGTTCATTCTCTCAGCAACTCCATTTTGCTGAGGAGTTCTTGCATTACTGAATTGTTGCTTAATTCCTTTATTACCACAAAAATCTAGCATGCTCTTGTTTTTAAATTCAGTGCCATTATCACTCCTAATGATTTTGACTCGTTTATCAATAAGGTTTTCAATCTGTCTAATGAAATTTTGAATCAAAGGGGTAGCTTCATCCTTCCTAGACATAAAGAACACCCAACAATATCTAGTACAATCATCTGTAATGACAAGGCAATAGCATGCATGATTAATGCTATGGACAGATGTAGGGCCAAAAAGATCCATATGTAAGGTATGCAAAGGTTCAGTGATTAATCTTTCTAATTTAACCTTACAGGATGCCCTATGTTGTTTTCCCTTGTTGCAAGCCACACAGGTATGATCATTTTTAAACAATTTTGAAGGCAAACCTCTCACAAGGTTATTCTTCACAAGTTTATTCATGTTTTTGAAATTCACATGGCCTAACCTTCTGTGCCACAACTTAGATTCATCCAATGTAGCTTTTGCAATTAAACAGGTAGCACCTTTTGCAGGATAAGATGCTTTCATATCAAAACTGTACATTTTGTGTTGTCTGGGAACTTTAAGAAGAATTTGATGTTCTTCAGGCATTTTAAAGTCCGGAGTCAACACAAGACAATCAGTTTCAGTAAAAAGCACTGATGCGTGGTTTTGTAACCTTACAACAGGTTTTACCTCTCGAGGGATCTCAAGAGGCTTACAACCCCACCAGGCAGTGTACCTGACCGATGTAGTATAGTGTAGTGGTAAGTACGGGGGATTGATCGTTCTCCACAGGGAATAGTGTTCGTTAGGTATGAAAGGCTACTCTAATTAGGTCTAAGGGTTGAGGAAGATTCTTTTTATATTTTTATAGTTTTTATGAAAGCAAGTAAAATCTCGGGTTTGAAGGAGTGGGCGGAATTAGTTGCTAGTCAACTAACCCAAATTACTACAAATGCAATAAAATAAATAACAAAAATGAAAATGTGGTGAGAAACTTATGTGTAGAGAAATGTGTTTACTTAGATTTCCTTACTCCCTAACTATCTTTTACCGGTTAATTAGTGTGTATTAGTTGCGTGGATGACGGGTGTATTCCTTAATACCATTCGTGGGGTGGCGTACTTACTTCCCCAAACTCTACAAGCTCCTACTTCACTCCTATGTCGAGCCGGCTAGGAAGCTCCTAACATGGGATCACTAGAATTCGCTTGTGCATTAAATACAACCATAAAAACCTTTAGTACGCGTTTGGTTCATGTTTCTTAAGACGTTCAAGCAAGTTACCGAATAGGAAGTTAGCCAGTTTTCTTAAGCCTAACATAGATAAACAATCATCCAATACAACTAACAACACACTAACAACCAATAATCAATAGCTAGGTTTCATTAGATCTAAGCAAACACAAGATAAAATTAGCCTAACATGTTACACAAAAGACAAGCATAAGATAGAATCAAACAACACATAGACATATTGAATGATTAATTGATAACTTATCTTTCAATGAAACATGGAAGATCTCAAGGCAAAAAGCCCTGAAAAAGTAGCTAAAATCGTCTTAGGGTTTTATCCCAAAATTCCACACACTAAGCTCTCCCTTAATGACAAAAAATTAGAAAACTATATATAGATTTTTGGATCTGACGGCGTCACCTTATGCATTGTGACGCCGTCACCTCGCCGCTTTTAGGGTTCCCGGGTGACCTTCTTGACGCCGTCCCTCTTTAGCTCTTCAAAAATCCATTCTGGCCTATCAAGGCTTGACGCCGTCGAACATTGAACGTGACGCCGTCCCCTTATGATTTAAGCCGTGACGCCCTTGATTTAGTTAAAGCGTGACGCCGTCAGAATTCTCATGCTAACTCACTGGCCCGTCATGAGTAAATTTCACATCCAACTTTTCTTGCCAAGGCATGACGCCGTCAAGAGATGATTCTGACGCCGTCAAAGGTAAATTTCAGCCGATTTTGAGACTTTGTCGTATTCTTCACTTTAATGCTCCAAAAACGTCCAAAATGCCTCCTTTTCCAGATTTCTCCTCAAAAGTACCTAAAATGACAAAAGGAACGATTTAGGGCAATATTTGATCAAATAAATACGATTTCGGGCTTAAATGACCCCTTAAAAGCGGTACACTTTTCGCCTCATCAAATACCCTTACACTTGAGATTTGCTTGTCCTCAAGCAAATGCGCTTTTATTCTAATCAAAATACAAGTTAGGGGTCATTTAATGCTAACATAAAAGTAATTACAACAAATAATCGTTCCACTTCAATCATAATAAGCACGGAGATTACATACTAGCACCTCACAAGTAGTGTTTAGATACTCACATCTCTCAAGTGTCATCAAAATAAATCTCATAAATGAAAACGGAAAATATCTCTCACTACCTGTCATAGCAAATAGATTACCATAGGCTTGGGAAAGGATCGAAAACCTCCTCCACTAGGCGTAAGCACCTAAGATAAACTATCAAAGAGGGCTTTTAAATGGGTTATAACGTTAGGTGTAGGGAAAAGGAAAACACGGTTTTGTTGGATACGGGATATTTTACTGGTGGCGAGTTAAAGATCTTGGTCAATTACATGTACTATACAATGTTGCTAAGCCAAGACTAGACTCGATCTTAAGCTAGAAACGAAATAACAAAATAACAAGAACATAAAACAAACATAAAATGAAACGGGATGGTAGTCCGTATGTTTTTTCTATTTTTCATTTTCTCATTTTTTTGTGTTTTTCTTGATTTTTTTTTTTTTTTTTTTTTTTTTTTTTTTTTTTTTTTTTCATACACTCTTGCCCTACCATCCAAAATAATACATCATAGGGGCGTTGCATTCCCCTTACACTTGAATTTTTACATAACTTTACAAATACTAATCTAATGACTCGAATTAAGATAATTGAAAAACTTGGAGTACTTTTAAAACATTTAGCACATATGGGGGTAATAAATGATGTTCTTCCCCATTACTCCATTATACTAGTACTTTACCCATGAGTCCCAATCGTCCCAAAACAATATGTACAAGGATATGACTCGACTTAGCAACCATGTAATCAACTAGATAATTAACTTGGGTTTAAACAAATGTTGTAACAATAATGCACTAAAAATGAGTGCATACAGGGTAGGCTAAGGCGATTTGGGTGTACATTTTAGTGGGGTGTAACAAATTCTTCCTTTAAGTAAAATGCTTAAAGGTCGAAACGAAAAGATAGGCTCTGAGGGGTGTACTAGGGGTATCGTGTACTAAAAATGAGTACAACGCAAAGGGTGTGGGAGAATTACTTGACCAATGTAGCCGAAGTAATTATAACAAAAACACAGGTGTAAAACAATGGGTTAATCCTAATGCCTCTTATCATGTAGTAAATCTAACTACACGAATGTAGTCTCACTTGTGGCCTCGGAATGGTCCTAACGCAAGTTCTAGAATCTAAGTGCTACCGGTACACACATCATAGCATAAATGCTTTTCCTACCAATTCTAGGGGCGAACCTCACATATTTGGGGGTGGAAAATTTTTTAGTGGTACGGTTTTTGTGCTAGTCATATAACTCCTATCCGTGAGACGCTCATTAAGATCAAAGTTTCACTCCTATATGTTGTAAAAAATTTTAAATTTGGCACTAAAATTGCCCTAACAAGTATTTATCTCAGTTTTATTACACATCTACCATCAAACAAACAAAAATCAAGCGCAATTGTATTCTCTAAAATCGTACTTTTACCCTCCCCTTACACTTAAGATGAACATTGTCCCCAATGTTCAAATAACAAGATGTAAAAGAAAAAAAGATAAAAGAATGAAATCAAATACTCCCCTGATTCGCTCGTTGGATAATGAAATTACACGGTTAAATCTTCTTCCAAGGTAATGTTGAAGCTCCATGATTAATGCATCGCCATAAGCTTGATTCCATAAACATCTCCTTGTCCAAAATAACCTGTTAAACCTGAGAAAACAAACACGAAAACCTGCATAACATCGGCGGGATAAAATCTATATATAAGGATATAATGCTTGTGGAATGATAATTTTGCAGATTCCTGGAGATTATAAGTTGGAGATTTTAATAAAAACTTTTTAAAAACAAAACTTTCAAAAATTTCTGAAAATTAAATCTGACGCCGTCAGGTTATAACCCCTGACGCCGTCAGAAATGACCTGACAAAAATTCTCATGTTAAGTTTCCGGAAAATTTCTGGAAAAACCTATACCTCATTTCCTGGAAATCCTGCAAAATATCATTATGACTCGATACAAGCATTTGACTCAAACAAATACTAACATGTATGTTAATTTAATATTATTAGGATTCATGTTCATTTGTTCTAATAAACCGATTTGACTTTCCCTTACACTTATCTTTTGCAAAATACCTTTATATGTAGTTAAGACGAAGTTAAAAACAAAATAAAGCATTTTCACAATTTTAGTTTTGAACATGAATCAATAATAATAAAAATTAAACATACATACGGAAGCAAATAAAATCAAACAAACAAATAAATAAACACACAAAGCAAATAAAGCTTGGGTTGCCTCCCAAGAAGCGCTTGTTTTTGTTCGAGTCATGTGCCTGACTCTACCCTTATTTAACGGAAATAGGGGAGGTTTTCCCTACACTTAGGATTAAGTGTGGGTGAAAGTAGCGATACACACCCTTAGGGTGGAAATATGCCACGTGAGGAAAGAGTGACGGGTGAATTATATACTCAAAGGTGCGGGATCCTATCATCATAACCTTACCTAATTCAATTGGGTTAGTGGGCGGATTAAGATTTTCTCCTAGAAAGGGATCATCTTCTATCAACTTCGAGAGACTCCAAGTTAAGAATCCACTTTGTCCTAATAAACCCGGTTTAAACCCATAGTGTTTCTTGTGATTAATCATGAATGGGTGATGTAAGTATGAAAGGTTATGGTTCACTCCTATGTCAGCTTCCTCTCTACAAGGCTTAGAGTCTACTACCTTCAACATAAAACTACCCGGACTATATGGTTTGATGGGTGGGTCGGGACCTAATTCAATTCCTAAGTTCACATCTAAGGATGGAAGATTAGGTAACGGTTTTGGTTTAGGCTCCGGTTCATCAAAACTAGGAACTTCCATAGAACTAAAAGAAAGGTTATGACTACAAGTATTCAAACCTATTTCTTCTAGTTTTATTTGGTCCAAGGGCTCTACCTCTATTGGGGTTCCTATAGTCTCTTCTACTTCTTTCGGGTAAGTCACGGGCGGTGTATGTGCCTCAAATGATGGTAGGACTTGTGGGGTACTTGGTGGTCTTAGATTTTCTACTCTATCGTCCATCTTATCAAGATCACCTATATCCTCATCATGTGTTTTAGTAGGATCTAACCCTAACATTTTCCCAAGTATCTCAAGTGCTTCTCTAGGCATCTCAACTTCTATGTCCGAATCATAAGGATCATCCTCAATATTCTGACTGCTATATTCAAACTGCCTAAAAGATTCATCATGTGTTTCTTGAGATTCGACGTCATCAATCACAAAACCTAGGTCTTTTTGATCAATGTGATCATGTTCGGCTAAATCCTCCGTCACATCAAGGTCACCTATGTGTTTGTTTTGTACTATGGCATTACATGACAACCACTTAGGTATCTCAACACTAATGTATTCATCCCCAAACAAACTTGTTTCATGATCGAGGAAATTTATATTCAATTGACTTGTACTAACGTTTGTTGGGTTGTCTACCCTATAATAATATTGGGCACAATCTTCTATGGCATCCCATGCTTCTTCAGCACTTAATTCCCTAAAGTCCCCATTGGCAAAATCCTCAATGCGCATTTGGTCATATTGGCCAACACGATAGTAAAAGGTTCGGGTTAGGGATGCTAAAGCGAAACTATGATGAGGGAATTTTCGGAGTAAATTTCTAAAACGAGTCCATGCATCATATATGGGTTCATCTCGATATTGTTTGAAATTCGAGATGTCAATAGGGTAGAATGGCCTTTGTGGTTGGTGGTATGGTGGATTCGCGTACTCCATAATGGTGAACGGAAGAGTCAATGGAAATTACGAACAAACAAACAAAGAAATAAGATAGACTAAAGAAGACCTATAAAATAAGAAGAAAAAAATCTCACTTGATAGGAATCTTGTGAGTAGACCTAATAAAAATAAAATTTCAACCTAAGCAATAACTACTCCCCGGCAGCGGCGCCAAAAACTTGATGCGTGGTTTTGTAACCTTACAACAGGTTTTACCTCTCGAGGGATCTCAAGAGGCTTACAACCCCACCAGGCAGTGTACCTGACCGATGTAGTATAGTGTAGTGGTAAGTACGGGGGATTGATCGTTCTCCACAGGGAATAGTGTTCGTTAGGTATGAAAGGCTACTCTAATTAGGTCTAAGGGTTGAGGAAGATTCTTTTTATATTTTTATAGTTTTTATGAAAGCAAGTAAAATCTCGGGTTTGAAGGAGTGGGCGGAATTAGTTGCTAGTCAACTAACCCAAATTACTACAAATGCAATAAAATAAATAACAAAAATGAAAATGTGGTGAGAAACTTATGTGTAGAGAAATGTGTTTACTTAGATTTCCTTACTCCCTAACTATCTTTTACCGGTTAATTAGTGTGTATTAGTTGCGTGGATGACGGGTGTATTCCTTAATACCATTCGTGGGGTGGCGTACTTACTTCCCCAAACTCTACAAGCTCCTACTTCACTCCTATGTCGAGCCGGCTAGGAAGCTCCTAACATGGGATCACTAGAATTCGCTTGTGCATTAAATACAACCATAAAAACCTTTAGTACGCGTTTGGTTCATGTTTCTTAAGACGTTCAAGCAAGTTACCGAATAGGAAGTTAGCCAGTTTTCTTAAGCCTAACATAGATAAACAATCATCCAATACAACTAACAACACACTAACAACCAATAATCAATAGCTAGGTTTCATTAGATCTAAGCAAACACAAGATAAAATTAGCCTAACATGTTACACAAAAGACAAGCATAAGATAGAATCAAACAACACATAGACATATTGAATGATTAATTGATAACTTATCTTTCAATGAAACATGGAAGATCTCAAGGCAAAAAGCCCTGAAAAAGTAGCTAAAATCGTCTTAGGGTTTTATCCCAAAATTCCACACACTAAGCTCTCCCTTAATGACAAAAAATTAGAAAACTATATATAGATTTTTGGATCTGACGGCGTCACCTTATGCATTGTGACGCCGTCACCTCGCCGCTTTTAGGGTTCCCGGGTGACCTTCTTGACGCCGTCCCTCTTTAGCTCTTCAAAAATCCATTCTGGCCTATCAAGGCTTGACGCCGTCGAACATTGAACGTGACGCCGTCCCCTTATGATTTAAGCCGTGACGCCCTTGATTTAGTTAAAGCGTGACGCCGTCAGAATTCTCATGCTAACTCACTGGCCCGTCATGAGTAAATTTCACATCCAACTTTTCTTGCCAAGGCATGACGCCGTCAAGAGATGATTCTGACGCCGTCAAAGGTAAATTTCAGCCGATTTTGAGACTTTGTCGTATTCTTCACTTTAATGCTCCAAAAACGTCCAAAATGCCTCCTTTTCCAGATTTCTCCTCAAAAGTACCTAAAATGACAAAAGGAACGATTTAGGGCAATATTTGATCAAATAAATACGATTTCGGGCTTAAATGACCCCTTAAAAGCGGTACACTTTTCGCCTCATCAAGCACCTTATGCTGAGTATCACAAATCTGTGATATTGAGAAAAGGTTGAACTGCCCAAGTTCTTTCACAAAAGATACATTGTCAAATTCTATGTTGCCCACAATAATTCTTCCTTTACCAGTTATCTGTCCCTTGCTTCCTCCAAAAGTAACAGAACCTCCCTCGAATTCGTGAAAATCATTAAGATAGTTCTTGTTACCAGTCATGTGCCCAGAGCATCCACTGTCAAGTATTCCTCTATCTTCCATATAGCAAAGTGGATGATCCTGCACAAAAAGAAGAGAAATTAGTTTCTCTTAGGAACCCAGGCCTGAGTAGGCTTGGGTCCGCCTTGTGGATCAATATGCTTGAATTTCTTAATTGAACCTGATCCACTGTTGTTTTGGGATTTATATATGGATTTATTTTTGTTTGAATCCCAAGACATACATGCTGAGGTCTTAACAGCAGAATCCCCATTTCCCTTTAAAGGTTTTGCTGTTTGTCTCCTTACAGGTGAATGAGCTTTGTAAAAATTATTTCTTTTAAAATTTGCATTCACCTGAGGTTTTTGAAAAGGTTGCTTGGGTCTTACAAAACCAGTGTTCACATTAGGTCTCACAGAGTTAACATAACCAGTATTCACTTTAGGCCTCATAAAGTTAACATTTTGCCTATTCACATTAAAGTTTCTGTAGCCAGACCCAAAATTTGGTCTACCAGAATTAACAAAAGAGTTAGGTCTGGTAGTGTTATTTAGTTGAACAGGTCTGGGGACAAACTGGTTGGCATGGTTAACTCTATTAGCATTGTTCCAAACTGGTGTATTTGAACTATGAACCTTATTAACATTCATTCTCTTTTGCTCAGCCTCTCTTTTCATTCTCTTTTCATGGAAGTCACAATCTCTTATTAAATGACTCAAACTTCCACACACAAAGCATCTTTTAGGAGCATAATTGTAACTACTCCTACTTTCTCTGTGAACACTATTGCTTCTAGGTGACTCATTCAATTTAACAGATTCCCTAGGAGTTTTTATGTGATTGACACAACTAGGTTTAACTGTCTCAGCCTTTTGTTCAGTCACTAAAGGTTTAGTAACAACAGGTTCACACTTCTTAACAACCTTAGGTTCAGGATTCTCTTTTTCCTCATTGTTTGACTCAGTCTTAGAGTGATCAGAGGAACCATCAATAGATCCTTCAGAGTCATTGGATTGACAAGAAGAATATCTACTAGATTTGTCCTCTGAGGTAGTTGGTTCAGGCACTTGAGGACCTTTCTTACCATACACAAAGAGTGAATCATCTAACTCTTCTTTTTCAAGAGGAGTATAGTCATCACTCAAAGGTGGTGGTACTCCCTTAAAGTCACCAGTCTTAACAAACCTATTGTACAAAGGTTTATCAGCATAGTCCTCTTCTCTATTCTTAAATATATCCCTATTCTCATTTTCCTCATATCCTAAGCCACATTTTTTATTTGACTTAATTTGAGAATCCCAACACTTAAACAGGTTTTTATTTGAATTGTTCCATTGATCTACCCTTTTTCTCAGCTCATCCCTCTCCTTCTGAATTTTAAGCCCTAATTGTCTATACCTTTTAAGCTTCTCATCTTGTTCATATATCTTATTAGCTTGAAAGTATAGTTTTTCATTTAAAGCAGCATGTTGATTTTGAAGGGTGACCTTTTGTGCCTCTAAAGTTTTTACAGCATTTTTATGTGCTAATAAATTTACTTCTAGATCACCTATTTGTTCTTGCTGCTCATCACACAAAGCCTTAACATGATTATATGAGTCAGTACATAATTTAGAGCATAATGATACCTCATTACCAATGGCCATGAGAGCATGATCAGACTCCTCATTTACTCTTGGATGCTCACCCCAATTGACTCCTCCAGCTTCCATTGTCAGCAGGCTCATCTGATTCTTTTCCATCTTCCCATCTTCAACTCTTTTCTCATCAGCAGACTTCTTCTCTGGACAATCTCTTGAAAAATGCCCATGCTTGTGACAGTTGTAGCATTCAACAGTCCTCTTTGTGTATCCCACTGGTGATTTGTTGTTGAAGTTGATAGTCCTACCATATTGCTTCTGAAATCGTTTGACCCTTAAAGCAACCATGGCAATGTGCCATTTTATATCCATCTCCTCAACTTCAGCATCATTAATTTGTTCAAGGTCTTCACTAATAAAGCTTTCATCTTCCGTTTGATTGGCAAAGAAAGAATGTATCACCTCATCAGTGAAACTTGAAGCAGACCTTTCACTTGAAGGAGTTTCATAGTTACCAGACCTAACACCAGATCTAACCTTGTAAGTACTGCTTTTGTTTTGAGACACAAAAGCAACATTTGATGAACTGGTTGAACCCTGAGTGTTATTACTGATGTCCCTTTCAAACATCCTGAGATTATTGTATAGGTCATCAGGTGTCATAGAATCTACTTCCTCCTTAATCCTCATTGCCACAGATACATTGCCCCATTCTGATGGTAAAGATCTAAGGAATTTGTGATTTGCATCCTCATTCGAGACTGCTGCACCATGAACTTCCAGTTGTGTTAACAGATGTTGAAATCTGTCATAGCCCTTCTCCAAACCTTCAGTCTTTGAAACACTAAATGTTTCAAATTGCTGTTTAAGAACAGCCTTTTGCATCTTTTTGGAGTTAGCATTACCTCCAAATCGTTTCTTGATAGCTTCCCACATCTCCTTAGCATCAAGAATGCCATGAAACCTTTGTAGATGCTCCTTAGGAATAGCCATAAGAAGCAAGGTTCTGGCCTTCTTTTTCCTTCTCCACAGCCCTAATCTCCTCAGCAGATACTGGTGGCATTATTCTGAGCTGCCCATCATTCCCTTGTGAAATTCTCTTCTTAGAATTTCCCTTTTGAATCACCTTCCATACATCACTATCAATGTATTCCAGATAATGTTCCATCTCCATGGCCCATATATCATACTCTTCTCTCTTCAGTAGTGGAAGTTTTATGTTTGAGATTGTGGTTGTGGAAGGGATGGGTTGTTGTTGTGTTTGGGAGTTACTGGTTTCGGTTTTTCCTTCATCTTCATGGTTTGATTGCTCATCCTCACTGTTATGGATTGAGAAAGTTTCAGGCTTATCGAGTTCAGACATTGTGAAGGGTGATTTGAGTGAGAATTAGGTTTTAGTGTTCTACGAATTCAGAGTCTCTCCCAAGCTCTGATACCACTTGTTGGTCCACAAATTGTATATGGATCACTAAGTAGTCTTGAATACCTAGTAGATGGTTAGGATAAATCCGAACCAATCTAAGTGAGAAACCCTAAGTGATTGTTAATGTTAATGCGGAATCTTAACAAGAACAATTAAGAACACAAGCAGGGATATCACTAACTTCGTATATTGATATTCACTATGATCAATTCGTACAACTCACACCCACAAACTAACAAACTTTAGGGATCCTTTTATAACACAAGGAAACCCTAGACGACACAGAAGATATACACAAATCTTCTATAAAGATACATACACGTATTGTATCTTTTCCTAACATAACTCTAACAAACTTTCCTATCTTCACGACCAGACTTAACTTTATAAGTCAACCAGACTTAACATGTACTACCAGACTTAACTTTACATAACCAGACCTAAATCACAAACAGACCTAACTTAGTAAACTACCAGACCTAAGTTGTCTGCTCTTGATACGCATCATAATTCCCAACATAAAGTGTGCATCAAAACGTATAGGACTGCATTTGTTGGCATCATATATACATCAAATAAACATGCATTTGTTAATCTGAAATACATAAGCATTCTTAACAATGTATACATGCAAGGCAAAAAAGGTTAAAGTAAAAAACACAATGAATATGCATGAGTGAGTGAAAATATGATACACACCTCCTCCAAATCTTGCTGATCTCTTTGTTCCTGTTTTTTTTTTTTTTTTTTTTTTTTTTTTTTTTTTTTTCCTGCAAATTTTCCTGGAACAATTTTGTTGGCCAGTATTCTTGGTTTGGTTGAACTGGTGGTTTTTGATAGAAAAGACCATGGTATAGAAAGTTCTATGGTACTATAAATCATAGCAAACATGCAACTGCACGTGGAACCTATACTTGCTTTGAAATCCATTCACAAAACCTGCAGGTTTAGGTAGAAGCCATACCTAAAGATTAAGATAAGGCAATGGTTAATGGCCATGTGTATACTTTGTATACATTATAATTAGCCCTTTTTTTTGTACGACCAAGGTTTTATACGGTAGGTAATATGATTTAAAACAGGCCAGAAAAATTGGGATAGGATTTGATTTGGGACAAACGGGACAACAAAAATGGGCTAAGCTTTGAGGCCAAAATTTGGCGGGAAAACAAACGCCTAAAACGGCGACTTATCCATTCTGTTTTAATATACGTAGTATATAGTAATGAGATCTAATAGACGAGCGCCCTATAACGTGTCTCTAAACACGCTTTATATGTTGTTTTTGGTTCTTGACAGTTATCTATCACCATCGTGAGCTATTTCGGAAAGAGTTGGCTTATGATTATATGTCCGGTCGAACATAACTAGTTTTGGTCTACTTACTAGATATGAAATCAACAGTTAACGTGTGCATTCTTTACGAATTTCACATGTTCAACGTTTGTAGCAGGAAAATCTTTCGAAAGTAGCTAGCTAGTCGTACATGCTCATTTTCATAACTTTCGTTCCACAACAAGCTTAAAATAAAAATCTTAAAACAACTGACTCACTGAGTCAAATTATATTTCATAATCCGTGTGTTGAGTTGTTATTTACTTGCACTTGACTTCATTAGCAACTACTACATGTTTTTCATAGGAAAAAAACATAACCTTATTGTTTTAGTTTTAAGAGATCAAAAAGGTTAAAAATCAATCTTACCAAATACTACAAGCTAGCACGATCTAGTTTACAGGAAATATAAACATCACGAACAAAAAAGAGTGACAAGAATAGAGTGATTTACAGTAACATAAATATATCGTCCGGATAATACTTGTTCCAATGATAGAAATCATCACTCATCGTCATCGATACTCTTTTGCATAAATCGTACAGTTTTCACTTTTAGTTCATCACTCTTTACTTTTGAAAGACCAAAAACGGAAATCACATAAATCCTTGACTATTTTAAGGGACTAGAAGTAAGATTAAGTAAATATTTGAAAAGCCAAATGTGAAATCAAACATTGCAGTCAGAGACTATTGATGAAAGTAGTATCGATGATGGATAATTTTATCTGTTATTTTTCACCAAATCACTTTGAATAATCTATGTGATTTACTCTAAAAAAATATTGTTTGTGAATAAACAGCCTGTCTTGATGATTACCGGAGTGTCGACTTTTAACACAAGGGTCAAGGGGGGTCGGCCTATACCAACTACAACTTAAATGGGTTGGGCCCGTGGTATTATAAAGAAAAACCATATATACTCTTTTTTATATGCTGGTTGTAGGGGTGTTCATCGGTTCGGTTCTCACCGAAGTTCGGTTCGGTTATGGGTCAAAACCGAAAACCGAAATTTTGAACAACATTTAGCTTTACATATCATTTCCTCAAAACTTCACTGCTAGTTGCAGCCTTTAATATTGAACCATAACTTCAAAATACATCAGTTATAACCATGACGGTATGCCAAAATATATGCAAAACGAAATACCTAGACAAGTTTTAACATCTATTGAACACAAAATACCCTAACATCATAGGACCTAGCGGTATGCCAAAAATATCTGCAAAATGACATACCCATTCAAAACTTCACTGCTAGTTTAACTTTTGAACACAAAATACCCATTCAACTACCAACTGGTCAATGTCTTTACATCTTTAAAGCCTTACAATCTTCATTCATCACAGTCTTTGATCTTGAAACTCTTCATTCCATGTCTAATGAAATTTTCACTTAAATAAACATATAACTATGTCCCATAGTTAAATTTCCATATCAATGTTTGGTTACAATACATGCCACCAAAACAAGTTCAACATGTCAACAAAATTGAAATAGCAACAAGAGAAATTAAAATTATCACTTACCAGATCTAGAACTCGATTGATTTTTTTAGAGAAGTTAGCCTCATGGGGATGAATGAGAAAGATAGATGAAAAGTAAAAAAAAAAAAGTTGCTTTTATAGTGTGGGAGATTGAGAAACACCGAAACACTAGGGTTAGTCAAAAGTGTTATTTTTTTAATTAATATATAAAAAATATTAAATATTAATTATAATTCGGTTTTCGGTTCGGTTCGGTTGTCTATATGCTAAACCCATAACCGAACCATAAACCGATTAAAATGTTCAGTTCGGTTCGGTTTTTACCAATTCGGTTCGGTTAAGAATTCGGTTCAGTTATTTTCGGTTCGGTTCGGTTTCGGTTTTCGGTTACTGCGGATATTACCCGATCCATGAACACCCCTAGCTGGTTGATATAAGATACGGAGTAAAACTTAAGATAAGCATCATGTATTTGTGATTATAACATGTGAGAAAGAAGACAAGAAAAACTATTTTGTGTTTGAGGAGACTACTGATTGATGTCACGTACAGAGGTGATCATTTGTGATTATAATAAATATATGTAGGTAGTGGATCCTATGATAACGAGGAAGGAACGCCCCCGCCGCGTTGCGGCGGGGTGGAATTTTTTTTTTCTTTTTTTAAAGGAAAATCCAGCAATAGATGCTAGATAAAAATCTTGAGCTGCTGCAACTGAGTTGACGCAGATAATCTTTCGGCTTGGTAAAATCCGAAACACACAGCCATTTGAGGCTCCAAACTGAAGACATTTCAACCCTCAAACCGGCGTATTTAAGCCGCTGAAGCCTTGCATCTCAGAACTCAGTTCAGCTCCCCAAATGCGAAGCTCAAACACTCGTTCCAACACTCAAAAGGCACTCATTTCAGCCCCTAGTTGACCTCCAAAAATCATCTTTGACCTGTCGCAGAATAAAGAAACAGAATTAAGGATATATGAAGTAGCGCACATATCAGCTCATTGCTTAATGGAATGCTAAAAAGAGCGCCTACTCGTATGGGATGTCAAGAGAGAGGAATTCCAGAAATGATGAATTGTACATAAAAAAAAATATTGAATTCAGATATGTAATCAAATACCTTTTCTTATTGTGGTCATGGTAATAACACCAAGACCGGCTGTTGCGCTAAATGTACCCCAGTTTGTAGTCAGACTCAGCGAATCCTGAAATCACACGAAAGCAACAACACTTGCAATTGTACATAATAATAATTATACTATTAACTGTTAATATGTTAATAACATAGCCTTACCATGTGCAACATGGAGCTTAAACAGGCAGTCAAACTTACATCAGTATGACATCTGATGTTCATTTCCGGAGCTGATCAAGTTATACGTCACCTTCTGCTTTTTTACACGAACTACCTTCTTGCAACGTATTATGAACGTAAACGAAAGCTATAAGGCTATAGAAGTAAAACCTATAAGACTACATACCCTTTTGGGTTTATCATTTTGTTGTTGCATTCCACTTAATTTTACCTTCAAATAGTCTACGAACCTGCAAGTGTAACATAAATTAGCGCAAAACATTAGCAACAAATAATTCAAGAATAAAACAAACCTTGCATAAAAAGACAAGAAAGAATTCCAATATTAAATTTTTTTTATGCCATATTAAACTAATGAACTAAAGCACAGACATTTGCAAGTTAAGATTCTTAAACATCTCCCATCAAAATCTTTACAGTAAAAATTCCAAATTCAGGAATCCTTTTCTCATAGCCACCTTCTAGTGCATCCCATATATATATATTTTTTTATATTTTTTCCTTGCCAGAATAACGCAATTGTTTGGGTCAGCTATAATTAATAACCTGTGTTAACATGTATGACCAGATGGTTATAGTTGGTTCTCATATTGAATCAATGAAGTTTAAAAATTTTTCAGACCAATGTTGTATGTACAGATAAATAGGGAAAAAAACTTACGGCGCCGCCTTTCCATGCCAAAAACAGTGGGTTGGTTATTGATTGCAATACCTATTGGAGAAGGCAGAAAGTTAGGTAATGTTTACACGAATGCCTATAATGTTGGATTGTTTAGTATAAGATTTTTTTAATGTGTAAAAAAACAGTGGGTTGGTTCTTGATTGCAATACCTGTTGGCCTAGAATGTCGGATTTCATACCTTCAATTATCGGACCGTCACCTTCAACACAAACACCAAATAATAAACAAATTAATAATAATAGATTGTTGAAACCCACAGTTAAAACTAAAACTAAAATCTATCGGTGGATTTCAAATGACTTACCAACCTAACTATAAATCTTTGTTCACCAGCAAGATCTGCAGCTCAAAAAACAGCACCTAGCTTGCCGTGTAGCTGTTGCAGGTGTATGCGCAGCTGCTGATTCGGATGTACCTGCGATGACAGTAACATGAGAGGTTTGATAAGAGACGTCAAAAATGAGATGACAGAGACAATCTACAACTTTTATAAACATACTTTTACTAATGCTCACCTGAAAACAGGTGAAAAGGAAAAAGGTGTAAAGTTGTAGTTCGAGTCCCTTTTCGTCATCTGTTGTTTAAGATTAGCATTCTGGAGCAGCTGTACCTACAGTGATTAGAACACAAAATAATTAAGAAAACGCAACGAAGGGCTGCCAGAAAGTTAAGAATGCATGTACATTAGTAATGTAACATACCCGCAGATATTCGGTTCAACCTGCTTTTGCGCAAAGCATATGCACGCTGGCTACTGGGTGTAGTACGCAAGTTACAACCACCATGTCATTAGAGATATGAGTGTACTAAAGTGACAATAGCTGTCAATGGCTGAGCACATCATACCTGAACCGAAAGAAGCCATAAGGTGGCTATATAAGAGTCTGAAAATAAGCTTAAATGAGCTTTTCCACAAAGAATCTTTTCACTTTTAACTAAAAAAACATAAACCTAGAACCAAATCATCCATAAGGTGGGTGTATAAAAGTCTAAAAATAAGCTGAAACAAACATCCCATAGCAATTCCAAATCAACATTTATGCTTATATCTAACCTAACATCCATATATATTTTTTTTTTACTACAATTTTAGCAACAAAATTACAAAAAAACAGAAACATAAGGCATAAGCACTCAAAACATTCAAAGACAGCGAAATATCGTAAACCGACATCAGAAATCTTGCAAAATACAATTAATTATCATAAACCAACAATAATCTAACGAAGAACAAAAACCCATAAATCAGAATATTTAACTTACCTGTTGTTGCAAGTGGGTTTGCAAATTTAGGGCACCATACGCCCACGTTGGTCGCAACGAAAAACCCCATGTAGCTACCCTGCCAAGATACGCAACGTGACAAAAAACGATAAACCAAAAACGGTACACGTCAAGCGGCATCAATCCCGCGCCGTGATCTAATTGGACATAAATTATGTATATATATATTAAAACAGGAATTCGGTGCTAACAGTAATTTACCTCCAACATGAAATACGATATTGGTCACCAAAGCTCACTATCTTCAAGCAATCCCAGTCATGAATTGGATCAAAAAACAGCCACTAAACACAAAAAATATATATATAATCAATAAAAATATAAACTTTTTATAAAAACATTAGCTCTCAATCAAGAAGACAGCCACATACACACTTTTAAAAATGAAGAACGAATTTTGTGAAAGGATTGAGAAGGTCGGCAAGCGGTGGAATTTGTGGATATGATCAACCTTATCTAAAGGTTATAACTATCTTAGAAAAAATGGGCTGCATTGTTCATGGATCACTTTGTGGGCTAGTTACTGGGCTCCTCGAGAAAATAGTAAAAAAATATGACCGACCATGGAGATTACTATAAAGTAGTAATTAGTCATTTACATATGCTAAGGGGTTGTTTGATTTCGACTTAATCGACTTAATATGGAAAAAACTGAATTAATTAAGCCATATGAAAACTGTTTGTTTGTGACTTAATAGAGAAATATGACTTAAAATATTAAGTAATAAAACTGAACTTGTCTGCATTAATTCATCTCTTAATTAACATGACTTAATAAAAAAATTAACATTAACATATGCTAAGTCGAATAAACCATATCTAATTATATAAAATAACTTTTACGAACGGAGATAGATTTTTATCTTAGTGAGTTTATTTTCTTCGTAAAGTTTGATTGCTATTTAAGATGGTGAAGACACAACCGGCGCTTTTAGTGGTCGTTCTTGATAAACCTGCCCCAAGTTGTATTGCCGAAATGTACGCAACTAAGGTACTCAAGGACCACAAAGCCTTTAACGATGTCGAGATACAAGAGGAACAAGATCACACAAACTGAAGTTTGGCTCGTTTAACGTGTGACTTATCTTTTTTTATTGTGGATTCCCATGGTGAAACAACAAACAATTGTGTTTTAGCTTGTATACACGTAAGTTAAGATACAAGTCATTATAAGTAACTCTAATACTCTAATTAAATACCATGAATTGACCTCAAACTTAAACAAATCATCTATACTACTTTATAAAGGGTTTGAGACTTTTTAAATAAAGAAGTCTTAAAAGTATTAAGACCAAAAACATTTCTTTAATAGAAATTAAAATTAACAAGCCAACCTTCAAATGTAAACTAAATATCTTTAATTGTAACAACTTTAATATTCATAAAATTCATTGACTTGTGAGTTGTAAGAGCACATTTAATTCATTATCATCATGTAATAAATGTTTTGATGGATTAGTAATTGGACTATCCGAAATATGGAACATTAATAGGCTTATCCAAATATACATAGGCGGGTAGTTTTATCCTTAAAAGTTATGGTAAATGTGTTTATGGATTAGTAGTTTAGTCATTTTATTTGAAGTTTTATTTGTACTGTTTTTAAATGTATTTGAATTATTATATAATGGTTGAAAAAAATGTTGGAAAAAAAATGTCGGTCGCCTTGTTGTGCTTAAAAGGTCACATGAAAAGCATTTGTTCGTCAAAAAAATAGTTACCGCGGTACCCGCATCAGCGGCGGATACCCTTCTAGCATTCTATGAATAATGGATGTTTATTATACTGCCAATTGCTTCATAGAAAAAACTAAATATTAGTTAGATATCGATGGACCAACTCCAAAGTTGACATCGTATGACCTAACTTAAAGTTGATTTTTGGGATAATGTCGCAAGACGCAAATAGTACCATAGTCTTAACTTGTATTTGTTGTCTTATAACTCTATATAAGTCTGTTCATGGCTTTAGAGTGAGGGATTTGAGTTCCCAAAGAAAAAGTACCTTGATTTTGATTGTAACTTAAGCCCAAGAAGATTGTGAAGCAGCTTATTGGCGTAGATTATGTTTTAAGCTTTTGATTATTTTTGTATGCTATCTTTTATTTATTTATCTTTTACCTTGCAATAACGCTTTTATATATGTTTTTTTTAATAGAACGGCATGATTTTATAAAAAAATGATAGCAAGAAGCTAGAACCGAGAACATTGCAAAATTACAAGTAAAGGATTCTCAAGCCAATCCAACCAAGTGATATTACGCTTAGCTCTCGAGTTACACCACATAAAAGAATGTTGAAGTAATTTTCTGCAATCACTTCGGACAAACGAATGAGGCCTTTCGGACGAACTAGGTGAGAGTTCCTCCGAAAGGTTGGGGTGTTGATCTCTTCTGCTTTGGGGGGTCCTTCGGATATCTACACACAACAGCAAGCGTTAGGCTCGCCCCGGGTGTTATCCCAGGACCCACCTCCGACGTGAGAGTAAGTATCGGATATACCAAGAGACTCTAAACAGTAATAGAGAGTAAATATGGATGGTAAAAAGTTGGTTGAGTGTAGTAAATGAGCTGGGTATTTATAGCACCCAGCCTAGGTACCTGAAATGGCGGCGTCGGATTTTACGGGAACATGTCGCAGACATAATCCCGTAAATCCTGGGATGGCGGCTGTTGGTCTGCTGCTGCCATCTGTCCACTGGGTAATGCCACCTGTCATTAATTATAGTTAAAATAGCCGGATGATTCGGGTGCCTTTCGGCATTCTTCCGAACGATCCAATGTTGTCCGGACGGCCGGACGGGAAGGACCGTTCGGACACATACGCCAACATGTCCCCCCCCCAGTATCATAGTATCGGTTTCATCGATATTGTGATACTTTGAAAATTTTGAAGTCCTGCTTTACCAATTCCGTGAGGTCTAGCCTGTCGGAATTCGATGAGCGGGTTTGATGTGCAATCTGCCAAAAATCATTATTACCCCTTTTTAAGGATAGCCGTCATTTTTTACTGGGGTTCTGGGATGTCGACACGTGTGCGTATACGCATCGTATGGGTGAGGAGGTGCCACATCATCAGCTGACAAGGCACGTCGTTTCATATTCTTCCTTTTCGCCTATAAATAGCGTCATTTCTACCCTTTTTTTACCACTGTAATTTCTGCTCTGACAAACTTTCCGTAGCGTTTTTTTCGAGCGAGTTTTTCTAAATAGTCCGAGTGATTTATGTTCATCCGATTGACTTTGCTTTGTCATTCGGTTCGAGAGTGCGTTCCGGATTTTCACTATTTCGAATTATCTTCATTACCTGATTATACCCTTTCCCCTCGGTTTAACTATGTCAAATTCTCCCTTTTCCATTCATGAGGAGGACGCCCAGGAGGCTGGGGGATTTCTTCCCAAGTTTGACATTCAGAAGTACACCTCCAAAATGGGCGAAGGAGAGTTGTATATTGTGACGACGGACATGGGTATTCCCGCGGACCTGCATCCGAGGTTACCTCCGCCGAACATGACGATGGATGAATTGCCGGATGATGCCATTGGTTTGTACGTGGAGTACTTTTATGAGGGCGGTCTTAGCGTGCCTTTCTCTACTTTTTTGTTAGACATCATTAAATATTACAAGGTACATATTTCTCAGATGGTTCCGTTGGGCTTGCATCGCGCTACCCTTTTTGAGGTGTACAGCCGAAGCTTGGATGTCGTTCCCACCACTTCTCTATTCCGAGCCTTCTATAAGTTGATTAAGCAAGGGCATTGGTTCTCTTTTGAGAAAAGGGGTGGCAAGGAGAAGAGGGTTTGTTTTAGGGAGATTCTGACCAGTTTGAAGGGTTGGAAGCATAACTTCTTTTTGATAGATAGACGAGCGATCCCATTTGCCATGCCGTGGAGGCATCATGATTCTGACATCTCGGATCCGTTTTCGGAGGGCGAGTTTAATGCTGCGGATGCCGAGAAGCTGGCCGCCAATGTGATTGATCTCATTCCGATTCCTCCAGGCTTTCTTTATGCCGTGGGGCTGACTTCTCATTGGGCACACCCCGGCCATCGTGTCGTGCTTAAGGGCGCCGAAGGCCAAGGTATAGCTTCGTAGCCTTTATCTTGCTTTCTTGGTCGATTTGTATCTGTGCGTACTCGTCCCTAACTTTTTCGCGCTCTTAGTTTTCTAGTTGTACCAATGTCCGAGTACCTGATCAATCCCCATGTCCGTGAGGGTGTTTTCATGGTCGCGGAAGATGAATATGGTGAAGATGAGATTCACGAGTTGCACGTGACCGCACCCGCTCCGTCTAATGCCAATATACCTGAGAAAACGGCCGAAGAAAAGAGGGTCGAGCAAGCCGACAGACGGGTTTTGGAGGCCAAGCGTAAGAAGCAAAGGCAGGCCGCCACCCGGGAGGCTCTAAAGGCCCAGAGGGGAGCGGGGGTTAGCAAGACGCGAGTGCGTGTTCAACGCGGCGAGGGAAGCAGCGGCGCTCCTTATCCAGCTAAACGGAGTAGGCCCACAAAGGAAACTCCCGTGGTGGATCTGGAACATGATTCGCCGGAGGTCGAGGTTATCCCGAATCCTTCCCCCATCCGGTCATTGCGGCCGGAAGATATTCGAAGACAACAGGAAGGAACGGACTTTGCATCCGGGACAGCTGGCATTGGTAAGTCACTCGGATTTGTTGAATCATTCGGACATGTTCACCTTGTGTACATTATTATTAATATCTCTCTTTTTTTTTTCTTTTTTTTTTTTTTTTTTTTTTTTTTTTTTTTTACTGATAGCGATCATGTTTTTCTCTTCTTTCAGGGGGTTCTTCTGTAGCTGCTTCCGGTCGTGGCAAGATTAGGGCCACAGTTGAGGGTGATCCGGCAGTAGTGTTTGTTCCAGAGTGGTCCGTTAGGAAGGATGATCGTTTTGATAACTGGAAAGTCTGCAAGGACTTAATGTTGAACTTGCCTACTCCCCGAGAGGATCTCTACTTCGAAAGCTTGGGTAATGCGGAGGCTGTTCAGAGGGCTTGGAGGCTGCTGGGCCAGGGAGCAACGTCTCAGTCGGACATCTTGTTCCGATATGAGTCCCTCCGAGAGGATTACAAACACTTGTACTGCACCCATGAAAGGTGTGGAGATGCAATTCGAGAGGCGGAGGAACTCCGAAAGCTAAAACATGCACATACAAGCTGCCTGACTAAAAAGTCAGACCTCACGGGCCGCCTCTCGGATCTGGAGAAGGAGAGGGAGGAAAGTAGGAGGGTTTCTGGGCAGCGGATCAAGGCCTTGGAGGCCAAGCTGAATGAAGTTAAGGGTAAACTAGCTGCGGAGGAGAGGGAGAGTCTTGAACTCCAAAAAGACAAGACAGAACTGGCCGTTAGACTGGGTCAAACGGAGATCGAACGGTTCAAATTGGTAAAGGACTTCATTCCGGAGATGGTTCGCCGGCTCTTAAATAGTCATGAATATAAATAGAATTTGGCCGGTCCTTTTAGTTTATCCTCCCAATCCGGATTTCTGGAGGGTGTCACCATAGGCCGCAAGTCGGAAGATCTGACCAAGGTTTCTTGCGGAGGTGTAAGACTTAGACATGGAAGCTGGAACCATGTTCTCACCTCTGTACGATGGACTATTTGCTGCAGAGTACCCTCATGTTCAGAGGGTAAGCAATGCCTGGGATAAGCCTCTTCCGGAAATCATGGACCTGTTTCCTGATCCTGCGCCGCCCGAACCTGTGGCCGAAGGGCCTTCTGCCGACGGTTCAGCTGTTGAAGAGAATGTCTCCGCTCCTTGAGCAAGTTATTTGTTAACAACGTCTGGGTGTCTCCGTTTTGACTATGGATTTGAATCACTCCAGATGTTGCATGAACCTTTTTAATCCGCTATTAATTTGACAACAATCATAGAAGAGTGTAGGGCCTTTGGGCCGTTAGATTAGGCTTACGAACAGTTAGCATAGTTCGGACAAATGTAACAAATTATGAACTGCGTGGTTTGAACGCTATTTTGTATATCTTTGGAAATCATCTTATGCCAGTCGTTTCGTCAATTACAAAATGCCTTTCTCTTTTTTTATATATATTATTTGCATCATATTATCTGCGTCCCGCAATGACTTATCTCTTTTTGAATATCGTCTGATCTTCCTGCCATGATTGTGCGGCAAACCCTTTTTGGTACAAACCATTTTTGAACATTGATCACTAATCTCCGGAGGGCACGAACCTCTCGGAGGGATCACTTTCGACTTATGTCCAAAAAATAATAAATGATTATGCGGCCACCCCTTTTTGGGTGCCGATTGGCCTTTTTGCCATAAATACATGGCAACCCCTTTTTGGGTATGAACCATCTTTGAACATTGACCACTGACCTCCGGAGGGCGTGAACCTCTCGGAGGGGTCATTTTCAGCTTATGTCCAGAAAATAATGAACATTGATCACTGATCTCCGGAGGGCACGAACCTCTCGGAGGGATCACTTTCGATTTATGTTCGGAAAATAATAAATCGATTGGCCTTTTTTCCGCAAATCATGGCAACCCCTTTTTGGGTATGAACCATCTTTGAACATTGACCACTGATCTCCGGAGGGCGTGAACCTCTCGGAGGGGTCATTTTCAGCTTATGTCCAGAAAATGAACATTGATCACTGATCTCCGGAGGGCACGAACCTCTCGGAGGGATCACTTTCGACTTATGTTCGGAAAATAATAAATCGATTATGCGGCCACCCCTTTTTGGGTGCCGACTGGCCTTTTTGCCGTGAATACATGGCAACCCCTTTTTGGGTATGAACCATCTTTGAACAATGACCACTGATCTCCGGAGGGCGTGAACCTCTCAGAGGGGTCATTTTCGGCTTATGTTCAGAAAATAATGAACAACATGAGAGCATGATATATAGAGAAAATCGTTCCCCTTTAACTGCGGGGCAACTGCATTTATCATTGAAACAGTCAAACAACTCCTTTCGGATGTTACATTAGACATTAGTAATTCATTTTAAAAAAATATTTTCTAAGGTTAACGGCGTGCCAGGTTCGTGGCACTTCTTTTTCCTCCATTGTTTCCAGCTTATATGATCCGGTCTGGTATGCTTCCACGACCCGGTATGGTCCCTCCCAATTGGGTCCTAGCTTTCCTTGGTTTTCGACCCGGCTTGCCTCGTTCCTTCGGTACACAAAATCACCTACCTTTAATTGCGAAGGTATTTTCATTTCTTACGTTAGTCACAGCATAGATAAGTTATAATTGGAATGAAATAACCAGGTATTTGTAGCGGCATTTCATTTTAAAAGAGTTGTGTGAATTTTTACTTACCTTAAACGATTCGGCACGAACCCTTCGGTTGTAATACTGCTCTACCTTTTTATTATATTCCGCCTCCCGGATAGCAGCCATCTCCCTTCGTTCTTGCAGGAGGTCGAGGTTTAAACAGATCCCTTCATCGTTTTCGTTTTCCTCGGTTACCATGGTCCGAAAGGTTGGCATCCCTATTTCGGCCGGTATGACTGCTTCACTTCCGTACGTAAGGCTAAATGGCGTTTCTCCATTGCTTGTCTTCAACGACGTGCGGTGTGCCCACAAAACATTCGGCAACTCATCCACCCATCCGGCCCTTTCCCTGCCGAGCCTGGATTTGAACCCCTTCATCAGGCTCTTGTTCACCATTTCTACTAATCCGTTGTCTTGAGCATGGGCTACAGCGGTGTTTATCTGGGTTATATTCAAGCGCTCGCACCAGCTTTTGAAAGGGTCGTGAATGAAATTGCTCCCGTTGTCCATAATAATTACCCTCGGCAATCCGAACCTACATACTATGTTCTCCCAGACAAACTTTTTGACTTCTTTTCCAGTTGTGCGAGCTAATGGCTTGGCTTCCATCCACTTGGTGAAATAGTCAATGGCCACGATGACAAACTTGATTTTCCCCGGAGCTTCCGGCAGAGGGCCCAATACATCCATGCCCCATTGATAGAAGGGCCATGGGGCCATGATTGAAGTCAATTCGGTTTTTGGGAGCCTCGGCACGGGCACATGTATCTGATCGCGGCCCCGAGTGCATCCCGGTGCATGGTCGGCCAGTAATATCCCTGCCGCATTAGTTTTGCCACGACGGATCGCGGCCCCGAGTGCATCCCACATGCCCCTTCATGCACTTCCCGGATGATGTAGTTGGCCTGCAGTGGTCCGACACATCTCAACATTGGGCCCAGATAGGATTTTTTGAAAAGCACATCATCCACCAGGGTATACTGGTTTATTTTCATTCGGAGAACCCGAGCCTCGTTTTGATCTTCCGGCCAAATGCCTTCTTGCTTACACCGAATGATTGGGGTCATCCAGTTTTCTTCTTCCTCCTCCACAATGGCGCCGACTACTTCTTCTTCCGTTGATGGTTTTTCTAAAACTTCCACTAAGGTTTCCTTTGTCAGGTGGTCGAAAGCCATGGACGCCAGCTTGCTGAGTATATCTGCTTTCTGGTTTTGTGTTATTGGGATGTTCCGGATTTTAAACTGATCAAAGCATGCAATATACTCTTTAGCTTTGGCCAGGTATCGTATCATGCTGTCCTTGGATGCTACGAACTCCCCATTGATCTGGCTTGCTACCAGATTGGAGTCCACTCTAACTTCCAACGCTTGGATCTTCATTTTCCGGGCGACCCTCAATCCGGCTAACAAGGCTTCATATTCGGCTTCATTGTTGGTGCTTTTAAAGTTCAACCGGATGGCGTAGGTGTATTCCGTTTGATCAGGGCTAATCAACACCAAACCTGCTCCAGCGCCTGACTTGCTGGACGCTCCATCGGTATACAACACCCATTGTTCTTGGCTGGAGATATTACATATCTCCTTGCCACCCTCCTTCACAACCTGGTCGGATGTGACCAAGGGTATTTCCGTTATAAAGTTCGCGAGGACTTGTCCTTTGATCGCGCTTCGGGGTATATAAGTGATGTTGTAAGCTCCTAATTCCACGGTGTATTTAGCTAGTCTCCCGGATGCTTCCGCCTTGTTCAGTATTTGCTTGATGGGCTGATCAGTGATGACTTTTATTGGATGGGCCTCAAAATATCTCCTAAGTCTCCTCGATAAGTGCTGCAGAGCCAGAGCTAACTTCTCTACCGGAGGGTAATTCTGTTCGGCTTCATGCAACGTTCGGCTAACGTAGTGTACCGGGATTTGCTTTCCCTCCCTTTCTACCAAAAGTACCCCGCTCATTGCCCCCTTTGATGCTGCTAGGTACACGTACAAGTCTTCTTTCGGTTTTGGGGTTGTTAGGTAGGGAAGCTCAAGGATCATCTTTTTCATTTCTTGAAAAGCTATTTCGGCCTGTTCCGTCCATCGGTATTCGTCCTGGTTGTCCTTAGTGATATTTCTCAATGAGTCGAAGAACGGAAGTGCCCTTTCTGCCGACTTGGACAAGAAACGGTTCAGTGCTGCCAGCTTACCACTTAAACTCTGCATTTCTTTCAGTGATTTCGGAGACCGCATGTCCGCAACGGCTCTAGTTTTCTTCGGATTTGCCCTAATCCCCTCGGACGTTACCATGTACCCGAGAAACCTTCCCTCTTCTACCCCGAAAGAACATTTCTTCGGGTTCAACTTCATATTGATCCTCCGGAGGTTATCGAATGTCTCTGCTATGTCGACCAACAGTTCTTTTTCGGTTTTGCGTTTTATCACCATGTCATCCACATATGCCTCCAGGTTCCTCCTTATCTGTGATCGGAAGGCCGAATCAACCAATCGCTGGTACGTGGCTCCGGCGTTCTTTAGACCAAACGGCATTTTTGTATAACAGTATGTCCTGTGTTCGGTATAAAAGGCCATTTTCTCTTCATCCTCCTTCGCCATTTGTACCTGGTGGTATCCCTTATAAGCATCTAAAAAGCACTTGTATCGGAACCCCATGACCGACTCTATCTTCCAATCAATCTCTGGCAACGGGTAATAATCCTTTCGGCAAGACGAGTTGAGGTTTTTGAAGTCGATGCACATCCTCCAACTACCATCGGATTTCTTTACCAACACAGGGTTTGAAATCCACGTAGGATATTGCACTGGCCGGACTATTCCGGCTTTCACCCATTCTTCCACTTCGTTGGCTATGACCTGGTTCTTTTCGGCCGAGAAGGTTCTTTTCTTTTGTGCTACCGGTCGATCTTGAACATCTACGCTCAGCGTGTGTTCGGTAATTCGACGGGGTATTCCCGTCATATCCGAAGGTTCCCAGGCAAATACATCTTGACTGTTTTTGAGTAGTGTGATTAGTTGCCTCCTGCATTCCGAGGAAAAATTTCCTCCAATAGTTACTAGTTGGTCCGGGTAAGCCGGATGTATCATCACTTCCTCTGTTTTCCCAGTGTACTCTTGCGTCACTTCGGCATCCTGAGGCTCATTCTTTGCCTCCTTCTCTATCATCTGTTTCTCCTCTAGTTTGCGACATTCTGAAACAATTACCGATCGAGTAATTAAGGTCGCTATGCCTCTCGGAGTAGGGAACTTCATCATCGAGTGGATGGTCGAAGGGATGGCCCGCAACTTTTTTAAACCTGATCGTCCTAGAATGATGTTGTATGGAGAAGGAGACCTTATCACGGCGAACTTCATCATAGTCCTATGATACAAACCTTGGCTCCCAAAGCAGACTTCCAATTCAACCTTCCCCAACGGTTTTATGGACTCCCCCGCGAATCCTATCAATGGAGTGTTGGTTTCTTTCAGTCTAGCCTTGATGGATGGGCACAAGTGCTCGAAACAGTGTTCATACATTACTTCTACCGAAGCGCCCTGGTCTACGTAGACCGTTCGTACCGTATAACCTTCCACCTCAGCCTCCACTATCAAAGGCTCGTCCGACACATCACCCGGAAGGATGGGCGGGAAACTGATCGGGGCATTCATCCACTCCTCCTCCGTGTCTGTCATCTTCCTTTTTTCGGAGGTCGTAGGGTTTCGAATCATATTCACAATTTTTCCTTTTTGTGGTGTAGGACCAGCCATTCTGAACTTCGGGTAGATCGAATAGTTGGTCCCACGGATGGCGCCAATTTGTTGAAGTAATTTTCTGCAATCACTTCGGACAAACGAATGAGGCCTTTCGGACGAACTAGGTGAGAGTTCCTCCGAAAGGTTGGGGTGTTGATCTCTTCGGCTTTGGGGGGTCCTTCGGATATCTGCACACAACAGCACGCGTTAGGCTCGCCCCGGGTGTTATCCCAGGACCCACCTCCGGTGTGAGAGTAAGTATCGGATATACCGAGAGTAAATATGGATGGTAAAAAGTTGGTTGAGGGTAGTAAATGAGCTGGGTATTTATAGCACCCAGCCTTGGTACCTGAAATGGCGGCGCCGGATTTTACGGGAACATGTCGCAGACATAATCCCGTAAATCCTGGGATGGCGGCTGTTGGTCTGCTGCTGCCATCTGTCCACTGGGTAATGCCACCTGTCATTAATTATAGTTAAAATAGCCGGATGATTCGGGTGCCTTTCGGCATTCTTCCGAACGACCCAATGTTGTCCGGACGGCCGGACGGGAAGGACCGTTCGGACACATACGCCAACAAGTTACACCCCATAAAAGAATGCAAAACTATACTATCAAAAACAACATCTTTTCTCGGGCGCTCGGGCTTAAAAACCATCTTGTTGCGAAACCACCATATGTGTCACCAAGTAACAAAGAAAATGCCCTCCAAATAATCTTTAACCACCTTTCGAAACTTGAGAGAAATGAACCACGTAAGCCAATCATTGTATGAAGAGAACATCACGACCGAAAGACCACACCATTTGAAGATCCTTCCGTAAATCTCTCTAGCAAGTATGCATGAGAAGAACAGGAGATTTGCTTGCTCAACATTCATCTCGCAAATCGGACAAGAGATGGACTGAATATCCATACCACGCAAGGAAATATTGTGCCTAGTCGGAAGCTTGTTTCCCTAACAGATGAACAGAATTGATAACCTCCATGCTAGAACATTAACCTTTATTGACACCAAATTGATCCACCTTGTAGGGAAACCTTCCAAGCACACAAGACATCATCAATATACCGTCTAGCCGATGTTACCGAGAACAAACTGTTAAAACAAATAATGTTAAAAACGTCATTTGCATTATTCGGTCTCTATACGTTTTTATAATCACAAAATATAAAAACACGTTATGTAAAACTACGCTTAATAAGTTTTTGATCGAGAAAACTCGTTTCGACAACGTCTCGACTACAACATCGCTTAAGGTTTGAACAAAAACTATACCAATTTAGTTAAGTGATCAAAGAAAATATTTTTCTTAAAACCTCACATTTATATGTGACAAAACATTTTTTCAAAAGTATTTTTGTAATTATAAAGAAATGTTTTAATAAGAAAATATATTTGAACCTCATTCTTTAACAGCTAGTTTTCCCGCCCAAAATCAGATAAATTTTCACCAGATAAACTTTCACCACACCAGGACAAAAATAGCAGCGTATGTCGGGACGGTACCGTAAACATGGCGACGGTCCCTTATATATATGGGACCGTCCAAGGTTTAAAGGACCGTCCCCGCTCATCTTGGTGCCTATAAATACTGAACTATTCCTGCAGAAAAATCAATCCCACTAGGCACAAAAAACATTTTGTTCCTTCTTTCTTCTTCTTTAATCACTATAACGTATTGATATGTGTTTATAAGTGATCCCGTCATCCTCTATATCAAAGTGCAAGAGAAGAACGCCCGTATTCGTCAAGAAACGAAGTGTTATAGATTAGTCATCACACACACGTAACTAGTGTTACGATTCTCTCCTTCCTCCAAACTTTCTCATTTGTGTATATTGTATATTAGTGTATCCGACTTGTGTGTGAGTCGAGATTAGGTGTGTTAGTGTAGATTTGGACTTGGTGTGAGTCCTTGTATTGGTGTGTGAATACTTGGACGGTGTGTACGTCCGTGTGAAGATTTGGACGGTGTGTACGTCCGTGAGAAGACTTGGATTGTGTGTAAATCCAAGTGGATATATAGTGTATGTCCGTGTATTGCCGTATGTCGGTGTATAGATTGATTCTAGCTAGGATTAGGACTCGACATTTCGCTTAGTGTCGTAAATTGTTGTAAGCGTTGGTGTATGGTTTGCTCCGCCTGAATGGAGTGTGTTGACATAGTGATTGCGAACTCTCGAGTGTGATACTCGAGGAGTGGAGTAGGGCGAAGAGTGAGCTTCGTACCGAACCACTATAAATATCCGTGTCTCGGTTTGGTTGTTTTCTTCCTTTATCTCTTGTCTTTACTTTTGTTTATTTCATCCATTATTATTGTGTTCATATACATTCAATAGATATCACATAACTACGAATATAATGTTTTTCTAAAAGAAACAAAAAGGAATTAAAAGTCTTAAAACTTAATTGTAAACGGTGAAACTATTCAACCCCCCCCCCTTTCTTTCTAGTTTCTACAATTGGTATCAGAGCAAGTCTCTCAAGAGCTTTAAAATATACTGTATTTTAAAACTTGAATCGATCTATGGAGTCTGAAAGATATCTAGAAGGGCACTCTTTGAAATAACCACCATTTTTCGAAAACAATAATTTTATTGAGTGGAAAAATAGATTTGAAAGTTATGTGAAATCAATAGATCAAGATCTTTGGCATGTTATTTCAATTGGTGATTTTCATCCAACGAAAAATTTTGAAAATCAAAATGATGATTTTAAAAGAAAATTTTACAAAAATATTGAAGCTAAAATAATGATTTACAAAGCCTTGCCGAAAATTGAATATGAAAGAATCTTATTGTGTCAAACGGCAAATGACATTTGAAAAAAGTCTTTTAAACTTTCATCAAGAAAATATTCAAGCCAAAGATAACCAAATTGATCTTGAACATATATATGGACAATTGGTCACTTCTAAAGACGAATCAGTAGATAGAAATTTAGATAGATTAAATACAAGTGCTACTAGTTTAAATGTTTTCAATGAAGGTAATGCCATCAAGGACTACATGAGTAATTTACGAAGAGAACTCATTGGAGAATCGTGGAGTGATACTGATGAAGAAGACAACGCCTGTCCTGAATACGAAATATGTCGAATGGTTGAAACTTCGAGTGATGTACATTCTAAAATGGAACATTTTTCTATGACACATTCATTCTAGAATTTTCTAAGTTAGAAAATGATTTTGAACATATTTGCAACAGCAGTCTAAAAACATTTTCAGAAAATGAGTCTTTAAAATCTTTTGAAAGAAAATTGGAAAAAGAAATTATTTTGAAAGATAAAATGTCTAGACTTGAAAGTGGTATGGAAATTGAGCTAGAATGTAAAATGTGTCAAGATCATAAAAGTGAAATTAAGAAGCTTAAGGAAAAGGCTGATAAGTTAGCTAAATTTGAAAATAGTTCTCGGTCTCTTAAAGATTTACTAAATAGTCAAATGGCATTTGGAGATAAAACGAGCTTAGGTTTTAATTCATGTGAGTCATCAACGAGCAAATCAAAACAAATTAAATTTGTGAAATCTCTTAGACAAATCTAGATTTGTTGTTTGGAAAATTCATTTTTCTAAAAATCTCGTCTATCACAAATGAATTTTAAGTAAAACATCTTTAAATAAAATCTTCTATATCTTTGAATAAAATTCAACTAGACGTGTATCTATGGGTATTTTTGTTTCCTAATGACATCCTCATCTTGTGCATGTAAATGCAAAGTATTTTTATTACTAACCATCTCGGACCCATGAGAAATTGGGTACCAAGTTTTTCTTCTAAGTTTTCTATTTAAATGCATAAAGGAAGCAACTTAAAGATATGAATTGCTATTCATACTCTCGTCAAATATGGGATAATTCGTCATTACCCAAACCTTGTTTCACTCATAACATCTCTCACACTAAGGTATCCTTAGGAAATGTTATTGGCAAAGGTACGTTTTCTCAAAACCGTGATAGTCCTACGTGCTACGTACTTAAAAGTAAAATGTTAATTGTTTGACTGAAATTCTATGAGCTTTAAATCTATATGTGCTAGATAGAATTTAGGAACTTAGACTCTTTGCCTAAATGCTTATCCCCCGTAGGATCTTAGTAAATTTTTGGAGATAATAATCTTATTACAACCACTATCAATAGCCGACTACGCACGTCTATCAATCACTATGTATGACACACACTCTTAACGTCCTCGACATCTCTTCTCTCCTCTATTTCTCGTCTACGACTACTATTCTATTCCTCTCATTGTCTTTATTCGTCATAGACATGATTGACCTCAGAACAACCCGATGTAAGTCTCGCACGTGATTCCCATTCTCATCTATATCTCTTCTATTTCTTCGGTCTCGACTCTATTCCTACTCTATATTCAGCGTATCTTCAACCTCCTCACCCAAAATGAGTCTCTCCTACTTCTTCTGTCTCGATTCTCCTCAACACCCATTCCCTGAAACTACTCGTGCATGTCTTGTTTCCTCCATTCCTCCTACTTCGTGTCTAGTGTTTCATATCATCTAAAATACTTGATCCTAAGCGTCATTAACAACTTATTTTTCATAAAACTTTAGTTAAAATTGGTCACGAAAATTTATATCTCTAAAAAACTACTTGCTGGAGATAGTCCCTCAAACACCGACAGTCCCAAGGACGGTCCTCTACATTTAAGGGGTTGTCACCATCTTTTCATGTAGTATCCCGCTTTTCCTTCACATTTGCACGTCTTCTAGCAGTAGCAGTGGCGAAACGAAACAAAACACACCAAAACCCTTAATTCTTCCACTAAAACTTAATTAACCACTTCACAATCCAAGGTTATCAATCACTCTTACATTAATATCATCAATTGTAAGTTAATTCATCAATTTCTTTGTCAATTCGAAACTAGGGTTTATATGAACATAAAATCAAAATTGGGGATTTACAATTTTTTAATTATTTGAAATTAACACTAAATTTTAACAATGTACTATCAATATCACTCGCCTAGATGTAGGAATTGTCCAATTAATTGAATTTTGAAAAGTGTCAAAACTTGTGATAATCCCCAATTCGATTTGTTGTAATTAATCATGCTTGGTAACATAACAAAAACGTAATTATGCATAGTTAATACATGTCAAAAACGTTTTTCAAGCCATGCATTAACATGAGTCAAGTCTATCGAAATAAATGTCATTTTCAAACATAATAAAATTTGAATCTAGGGATGGTTGCATCTACCTTGTAAGATATGCACGTGATATTCATAGTATTTCCTTTTATATAGGCTATCATGTCTCATCAAGGCTTTCACATGTTTGATTATGATCATGAGCTCACTGAAGAATACATTCCTAAAACTTCACTAGAATCAAGTACTTCATCAAGTCATAATAGAAACTTTCGTAATCTTGAGTCTCGTTTCTTTCACGAAGGTCGAGTAGTTGAGTCATCTTTCTCAAACCATGACCACATTGTCACAATGTTTAGGTCCATAAGATTTGATTGTTTGCTCAACATTAATGAGCAAATTTGTCCTCAATTCATTCTAGAATTCTATAGTCGAGTCAAACTTGTATATAACACGGATCAGACTCTTTCTATCAAATTCTCCATATGTAACATTGATGTGTCCCTCACTCTTGAGCAATTTTCTCAAATTCTTGGTTTTCCAAGTCATGGGCAATGTGCCTACACCGAAGGGTGGTCACTTAAATCCCTTAGAAGTCACCTAGAAATGTCCGGACCGTATCACACGTTCATACCTAGTCCTTCCGAAATCAAAGAACGCCTTCCTCAAAAGGTCCATGGGTCTCTTAAGGATAATGGACAAATTGAGTTTCGTGAGTCTCACGTATATGACTTAGATCCACTCAAAATTTGTGTAGATGAATTACATTCTTATCTGCGTAGATGGGTATAAGTCATTCGTGAAAATGTATTTTGTCTTCCCCACAATCGTGAGCACCTCCCGGCATGTTGTGCTCACATTTTGTACTGTCTTGTCACCGAGAAACCTTACAATATCGCCTACTTTGTGGCAAAGAGAATTGTAAATGTCAAGGGTCGACTAGATAAGGCGATACCCTATGGCATGTTGTTGAATCGTTTGTATCACTTGGTCATAAACTCTTTCCCACAACTCCGCAACAATGAATATCTTCTTATTGATCCCGTCATGGCTCCCTTGAGTCAAAATACTTTTAGATCACTATTTTGGGAATGTACATCGACTCATGAGGTTCATAATGATGATTCGGTGTCATGTTATGATGTCTCGTCAAGTGAAGACGGGGAAGAAAGCAGTTGGAGTGGGCATTAGTTAGGGAGAATAAAGTAGAATAGTCTTTAAAATTATTAGGAAGAGATGTGTATATCTCTTAAAGACTTGTAGTAATCTCTTGATATCTTTTGTCGTATTATGCATGATTATTACCTGACTTTGTAAAATTATGATTAGACTTGGTCATTTTATAACATGTTAAATGCTTCCTACTTAATTGCATGATTGTATCTTGTATAAGTGGTTTCATATATTTCTGCACTTATCTGGAATATTAGATAGTATGTGTTACAAGATTGCAGAAATGAAAAACTGGGTGGAAACCTGGTAACCTACTGGTGACGGTCCCATAAACATGGAGACGGTCCCTAATAGATAAAGGACCATCCCCTATTTAAGGGACCGTCCATGAAAGGTCACAGATTTTTTCACTGTATCTTCTTTCCTGCAACCTTGATCTATTTCATGTTTTTCACCACTATTTCCAGGTTTAGTTAAATAAATTTGAGTGCCATTAGAGTCCTAATGCATGCTTTGCCTAAACTATAATCATCCTTGATTATTTAAACCCTTATCTTCTTCTTCTTCATCATCATCCTTCCTCTTCACTTCATCTTCCTTATCCTTCACAATAGGTTCTTCCTCAACCTCATTGTCACTCTCAAACAAATGGCCTAAAATCACTGTCACACCACCAAAAACTACCTTCATTGATCTCACTCAAGAATACACAACTCCATCACCAAAAGCCAAGACCAATTTTCCTCTTGCTCCTAGTGCACCACTCAAAACACCCTCAACCAAAGGAACATCCTCATCCTCCTCAAGGCCGAACTTTTCACCATTCTCATCATTCATTAGAAACCTGTCACCTTTGCTCACTCACTCCAACTCCTCTGCATTCTCACCATTCATAAGCAACCTATCACCTTCTCTTACTCTCTCCAAATCACCACTCTTAACCACCTCGTTATCTCAAATTGGGCCTTTGGACTATACTCCTTCTACTCCACCACCATCTCCAATCATGTGTTATCCTCTTCCATACCATTTTGTTAACAATCATACCATGGATTGTGCATGTTGCTATCATAACTTCCATCTAATCTCATCCCTAAGAGATGAACTCCACTACATGTTTGCCCATGTTGAGCACCTCCTTTCTCAACCCAATGTGCAACCAACTCCTCTTGCCACCATTCCACCTACTCCTCCACCATCTTCTCCACCACTTTCTTCTCCACCTTCTAACTAAACATCTCTATATGTTTAGTTAAAAATAATCAATGATTATCTTTTGGGCCAAGCATGTTCTAAGAACCTAGGTTGTTCTTTTAGAAATAGCTTGTAGTTTAATTAGTTTATGATGTATGAGTCTATGTATGCAATGTATGCTTCTTATGAATGAATGAATGCTTTCTTATTATGATTAATGAAATTATGTTGCGATACTTGTCATGGTTGTCTTTATAATGTGTGATATTAACCAAACTTTAAAATGGCAAATACTGAAATCACAATACTCTGTCCATAACAGTCCCACTGGCGATGGTCCTTTATACAAGGATGGTCCCCAATATATAAGGGACCGTCCGTTTATATACGGGACCGTCCCCAGTCAGGCTTAAAAATGTGATTTCTCTTCTCTGAATAATCTGAATTATCTGTTTCCTGTCTGATCTATCTGATTTCACCTTCTTCTAATCCTTTCCTATAATTTAATCTATAATCTCTATGCTTCTAATCTCTTTATCTATCTTATTTCTCTCCTCGACCCCTCTAATTCTCAGATAAATATGTGTATGTGCATTGTAATCTAACTTGTTTTTGTAGCACAACACCATAGCTCGATTCCCATGTGCCCTCATCTAGGGGGAGCACTAATCAAGGGGGAGCCTTAGCACCATCGATTTCTTTCCTCTCTTCACATCGACGAAGCCTTTTTGATTCTACAAAAAGGGGGAGAAGTAAACGAAAACTCATTAAAAACTTATTAAAACATAATTTTACGTAAAATGAGTTTATATTTTGTAATCATCAAAAAGGGGAAGATTGTTAATAAAAATAATGTCAAAAACGTCATTTGCATTATATAACACCCTAGTTTCGAAAATAGCGTTGTTTCAAAAATTTACTTTATTTAGCAGCGGAAATCCCAATAATACATTGTTTAAATAGAAACGATATCAACAAATCTGGATGTAGAGTTAAAATTATTTAGCAAAGGGTGTTACTTGTCGTTATTATAAAATAAGTGACAAATATAATAAATGTCTGTCTAGCTAAATCTAATTTCTTGAGCTTTTTAATAACTGTGGCAATCTACCCAAGTCCTCACTCTCATAGATAAGACATCCTTCTTTATCAACCTACACGGAATACATGCCCAAAAGAAAAAACAAGTGTCAGGAGATAAAGCATGGCGAGCACAAAAGTTTTATAACAACAAACGACTCAGTATCATTTAAAGCAACAATATCATATTCGCAATCTATATTCATACACAAATGATGTACATATCAACTATATGACATTCTTAAGGCCAACTACAAGAATATTATTCATTGTTCATTAATCTTTATTTTATCTTTAATATTGATCACCAATACTCTTTACCACGCAGGGTGTCCATTGATTATCCGTATACAACAAGGGGTGAACCCGTGACACGAACAATCAATGGGGAAACACCTACAACCAGTGTTTTGAAAGGCTCGAGGCGCACTAAGGCGCAAGGGGGTTAAAGAGCCTCGAGGCGAGGCGCACTCCAAGGCGCGGGATTCATGAATACGAGGCGCACTAAATACATTAAGTTTTTTATAACATATATGACCATTTATGTAGCTTAAATAATACAAAATAACATTAAAATACTTAATACATGACACATATTGTCGTTATAAAGATTAAAATGGACCAGTTGTCACTTCTCAAATGGATCAACTCTTTGGCTCGATGACCTATATAGAGATTAAAATTCATATCAGACTAAATATGCTTGTTTCCTACACTTGCAGACTTACATTTAACAAAGCTCACAATTTAACTCAAAATATCAAGCAAGCAACGTATTTATACTCAAGTCATAATGCCACATTTTCATAATAATATGTAATAAAGAAAAATACTTAATGAAACAAAGTAATTTCTTAAAGAAAATTTCAATCAATAAAATAAACATAAAATCAGTTCAAATTTACAAATCATACAAATACTCACCCTATGACTTAAAAGGCCCATGTATATAACTTATAAGGCCCATGTATCTTATCTTAATATTTAGAAAAAAAAAGCCCAAAAACCTGTTACATTGTGGGATTCATGCATGTCGTGAGCCTCGATCCAAAAAAAGCCCCAAGGCTAGAGCCTCGTGCGCCTTAGCGCCTAGGCGCGCCTTAGGCGCAATTTTCACAACTTTGCCTACAACAACTAACTAGATGGAAACACATAAATGTAATTCCAAAATATCGTTACGTCAAAGGTACAAACGGAGCCCATATCTGGTCTTAGGCTCCTCCCTCTAACTTCGAGCAGTACTACTAGTATGTGGACCCCCATATGCCACGTATTGCTCTCGAGTGTGTCGCGAACCTCACACCACGTTGCACAAGACCGTCTAGAATAGTCATGCACCACCTCACACCAAGCCCGGTCATGATCTTTACACCATTCTTCTTTATCTTTATCTTTAATATTTATTTATTATCTTTATCTTTTTTTTTATCACTCAAGTAACTCACAATGACTTATTCATCATAACGCAAACTATATTCTATGGGATCATATAAGCTCTCAAGCAACTTGTAGATTTCTAACAAGTCATAATACTCACCAAAAGAACATGCACATAATCTTTCAACGATTCACAATTTAAAGCAAACAAGTATATAAACAATCATGATACAAGTAAAACTCTAAAAATAATATTTTGACATGTACCCGATTTTCACAAACATTGTACTCACTGTTATCTCGAAGCAAGCTTTCACGACATGTGAATAATTTCTCCTGACAAATATACCATATTCTACTATCAGCTTATACAACACTAACAAATTGGTTAAGTGTTCAAACACATTTATCTAATCAGAGTTCATCATTCAAAGATACTGAATGAAATTTAGTCTTTGTCTATACATTTAGTAAGATCCTATAATATATCAAAACCACCTCTCAAAGAGTAAAACAAATTTTAAGCATTTTTAGTTACTATAAAATATTGATCCAAATTCAATGTTTACAACAAACTATTATGCTAAAATAATGCCAAACCCAACTTTTGGTAAGCTGGTGATCTTAAACTAAAATACCAGGATTATAAAACCATATATATTTTTTGATTCTAAAAACCACTATAATATCACATAAAGACTTAAGCAATTAAGTGATCAAAGTCCATGGCACAAGGGTAGTTTTCTTGAAGTTTAGTAAAGGCCTTTTACTTTATTAAAACCTTGTCTCCATATATGTTTTCTCATCCACATAAGTTGGTAGTTACGAAACATAAATCCAAACTTAATATGCAGCCTAAAATGATTTCAATGTCTTATAACTTCTAACTATATGTTCCCTTTTTTTCACAATTCAGATATACAACCATGCAACCCTCTATTTGTACATGAATAATTCAGTATCTAACATGAAGTTCACCTTTACGTCGTAAACGAGAATCGAAACCAAAACTCAAACTAAATCTCACTCCCTTCTTCTGCTAGAGCTGCTCTTTTTCTCGGTGTTCAATAGATATAGGGTTTCCAGGATTTGTGATTAGGGCGATACGTAAGGGAAGGTATGTATCTATATTTATACTTAATTAACCGATAATTTTGGCAATAATCGAATCCGAATCAAACTTCACCCGTGATATCCTCTAAAGCTATCTTATTCAAGTTTCACTTAGCTCATTCCTAATTGTATATAGTTTTCACAAACAGCCATATAGTTTTCCTTTAAAATCTACTTGTAAAATAAAAGCTTAAATATTATTAATAATTCATTCCTATTGTTCAACGCCTAAAATTATTAGAGAAAACTCAACGAAAGTAAAACGGGATATTACAATTCACCCATCCTTAAAAGGATTACGTCCTCGTAATCTAAGTTTAAGTAAATAAACTATCTTAATGAGGATTCATTCATGCTTTTATTACTATATGAAATTCTCAAGCTCGATTAGCATACATCGCATAAGTCTCATTTCCTTCTCCAGATTCATTATCTACCTTCTCTTCTTCTGTAGTCATGTGAAATGCACGAGCCTTTGGAAGTGGTAAGTCATCTTTTCTTGTGTTTGTTCCACCAGCGTTTCCCACTTTCTTATTAGGGCAGTTGGTGCTAATGTGTCCCATCTCCTTGCAACTATAACAAATAAGCTCTTTACTCGTGCAATCTTGACCAACATGTCCCTTCTTTCCACAACGAAAACATCTTCTTGTCTCCAAAGTGCACTCTTCGGTATGCCTCGAGTTACACTCAACACATTTCTTCTCCTCATTTTTGTTGTCGTACTTCTTGTTGTTTGAATTCCCTTTGAACATCTTAGAAGATCCTGTGTGCCCCTCAGATTTCCTCTTCTCTCCAGATTTTCCAAACTCCTAATTCTTAATGGCAATGTCATCTTCAATAAATTTACTTTCCTCCATAGCTACCTCAAGTGTGGTCTTGCTTTGAACTGAAGTGCAATGCTCATAAGTTAACCCCTCTACATAACGAGCCACTTTTGACTCCTCATCTGGACATAACTTGTTTGCAAATTGTAACTTCTCAGCGAAAGCTGTGTTGTACTGATCAATATTCATGATGCCTTTCTTCAAGTTCAATAAGTCTCCTTCAATCCTTTGAATCGCACCCGGCTACAATATTTAGTTTTCACTATGTTTGAAAATGTCTCCCAAGTCAAGCTCGCCCTAACATTAGCTGAGAGAGTCATACTCACTGAATTCCACCACTGCAACGCCGAACCCTCAAGCATCCGAATGGCATAGCTAACCCGTTGAGCCTCAGTAAACAATCCTGAATCAAATGTTTGCTCCATCTTTAAAAACCATTGAAAACACACCTGTGGATCCGTGCTTCCTTTAAAAGTAGGGGATTTACACTTCATTAAGGTTTCAAAAGTACTTCCCACGCGGTTGCTGTGTCGTCTTGTGTGGTTTTCCAAGCTATCCTCATAACGGTTAAGGTCACTTTCAGCCTCGTCTTCCCTACGATGATTCACAATGTTTCTATTCGGTAATAAGCCACCAGCGATCATTGCTTGTCTCATCTCATCAATCATAGGATCCCTCTCCCTTAATTCTTCATCCAAAGCCTCAATTCGAGTAGCACTATTTTGACTCCTAGAGCTTCCTGCACAAGACCTAGAGTGGGCAATTGAGTCAGCCCGGCCGTTACTATCATTTCTATTTGCATTCACATTCACACCATCTACCGCATTAAGTACCTCGTGACCCTCATCATACTCGTTGCGTTGGCGAGGTGCCCTAGGTGGTCGTTGAACTGGTCTTGCCCCAACATTTGGTGTTTCATTAGGTGCAGTCACACTAACTTCTTGTCTGTCTCTTTGAATTCCCGATTGATTCAAATTTGATCTCCTCGTGTTTGCCATTTCTATACCTAGGTCACACAACCATAAACTTATAAACCATAAGTCGAACTAACTATACTCTGCATGCCGCGCTTAAGGCCAGATATCTTGGTTGCCATAGTTGTTGATCTTCTCTCTATATTTTTTTTCTTTACTTGTTTCTCTCATTATTACTTCTTTCATGCTAAAGCAAAGTTGGCTACTGGCATATATTGTATATACAACGTATGTCCTTGTGTTAAAATACTCTTTAAAGTCATTAAACAGATACAAAGTGTATGTAAATAACTTTCAAATCTTTTCATCAATTAGTTATTTTTATATATAGATATAGGTGGTTACATATTTATGCAAATAATCATCCAACAATACGATAAAAAGAAACTGTATTCGTACAAGCACATCATGGCAACTAATTTCTATACAGGCATCTCACACTCATCCCAACCCACCTACGTCTTTGTCTCGACCATTTTTATATCTTTACCTTTGTTCATAGTTTAAGTCTAAGTACCTACTTAATATACCTAGTTCGCTTAAACCTGGGCTCTGATACCAACTTATAACACCCTAGCTTCAAAAATAGCGTTTTTTCAAAAATTTACTTTATTTAGCAGCGGAAATTCGAATAATACATTGTTTAAATAGAAACAATATCAACAAATCTGGATGTAGAGTTAAAATCATTTAGCAAAAGGTGTTACTTGTCGTTATCATAAAATAAGTGACAAATATAATAAATGTCTGTCTATCTTAATCTAATTTCTCGAGCTTTTTAATAACTGTGGTAATCTACCCAAGTCCTCACTCTCATAGATAAGACATCCTTCTTTATAAACCTACACGGAATACATGCCCTAAAGAAAAAACAAGTGTCAGGCGATAAAGCCTGGCGAGCACAAAGGTTTTATAACAACAAACGACTCAAAATCATTTAAAGCAACAATATCATATTCACAATCGATCTATATTCATACAAAAATATTGTACATAGCAACTATATGACATTCTTAAGGCCAACTACAAGAATATTATTCATTTTTCTTTAATCTTTATTTTATCTTTAATATTTATCACCAATACTCTTTACCACGTAGGGTGTCCATTGATTATCCGTATACAATAAGGGGTCAACCCGTGACACGAACAATCAATGGGGAAACACCTACAACAACCGACTAGATGGAAAGACATAAATGTAATTCCAAAATATCATTACGTCAAAGGTACAAACGGAGCCCATATCTGGTCTTAGGCTCCTCCCTCTAACTTCGAGCAGTACTACTAGTATGTGGACCCCCATATGTCACGTACTGCTCTCGAGTGTGTAGCGAACCACACACCACGTTGCACAAGACCGTCTAGAATAGTCATGCACCACCTCACACCAAGCCCGGTCATGATCTTTACACCATTCTTCTTTATCTTTATCTTTAATATTTATTTATTATCTTTATCTTCTTTTTTTATCACTCAAGAAACTCACAATGACTTATTCATCATAACGCAAACTATATTCTATGGGATCATATAAGCTCTCAAGCAACTTGTAGATTTCATATAATTCATGTCATATAAATATTTATAACAAGTCATAATACTCACCAAAAGAACATGCACATAATCTTTCAACGATTCACAATTTAAAGCAAACAAGTATATAAACAATCTTGATACAAGTAAAACTCTAAAAATAATATTTTGACATGTACCCGGTTTTCACAAACATTGTACTTACCGTTATCTCGAAGCAAGCTTTCACGGCCTGTGAATAATTTCTCCTGACAAATATACCATATTCTACTATCAGCTTATACAACACTAACAAATTGGTTAAGGGTTCAAACATATTTATCTAATCAGAGTTCATCATTCAAAGATACTGAATGAAATGTAGTCTTTGTCTATACATTTAGTAAGATCCTATAATATATCAAAACCACCTCTCAAATAGTAAAACAACTTTTAAGCATTTTTAGTTACTATAAAATATTGATCCAAATTCAACGTTTACAACACACTATGCTAAAATAACGCCAAACCCAACTTTTGGTAAGCTGTTGATCTTAAACTAAAATACCAAGATTATAAAACCATATATATATATTGATTATAAAAACCACTATAATATCACATAAAGACTTAAGCAATTAAGTTATCAGAGTCCATGACACAAGGGTAGTTTTCTTGAAGTTTAGTAAAGGCCTTTTACTTTATTAAAACCTTGTGTCCATATATGTTTTCTCATCCACATTAGTTGCTAGTTATGAAACATAAATCCAAACTTAATCTATAGCCTTAAATGATTTCAATGTCTTATAACTTCTAACTATCTGTTCCCTTTTTTTTCACAATTCAGATATACAACCATGCAACCCTCTATTTGTACATGAATAATTCAGTATCTAATATGTAGTTCAACTTTACGTCGTAAACGAGAATCGAAACCAAAACTCAAACTGAATCTCACTTCCTTCTTCTGCTAGAGCTACTCTTTTTCTCGGTGTTCAATAGATGTAGGGTTTCCAGGATTTGTGAATAAGGCGATACGTAAGGGAAGGTATATATCTATATTTATACTTAATTAACCGATAATTTTGGCAATAATTGAATCCGAATCAAACTTCACCCATGATATCCTATAAAGCTATCTTATTCAAGTTTCACTTAGCTCATTCTTAATTGTATATACTTTCCACAAACAACCACATAGTTTTCTGTTAAACTCTACTTGTAAAATAAAAGCTTAAATATTACGTATTAATAATTCATTCCTATTGTTCAACGCCTAAAATTATTTGAGAAAACTCAACGAAAGTAAAATGGGATATTGAGAGGATTCGATACACTTGAAAGGTGGTTAGACCTTTGTTGCTTTAGTGTATGTGATATGTTGAGTTAATATGATCAAGTATGCGGAATCTACTTAACCACACTTAGAAGGTTATTTGGTTTATGGAAATGGAAAGTAATGCTTTAGTAATAAACAATGAACATGCAATGTTAACACCAAACGATTCAATATTATTCAAGATAATACGAGTGATCTTCACTATCACTAGGGTTACAAAGACCTTGAATCTTATGTTTCTATGACTTATGATATTGTTGTGTTTGTTCTATGTTCTTAACAGTTATATTCTAAGCACTTAATTAGTCACACATATATCTAGTCTAAGATCTTTCTTTTATAGATCAAGAAAGATCTTTACAATATTGTTAAATCTTATCAAACTACTTGCTAACTTATCTTGAGTGTGTCAGTACATAAGATACAACATGTATCTGTGTACACAACTTGTTACTGATCACTTTGTCAAAAGATATTATCTACCGTATATACTTGACTTTAGTACACAAATATATTTTCAATACTTATCCAACCAGCAGTGGTATACGTGACACTTATCCACTCAGCAGTATCGACTAGCTGTACCTTCTTTGTACTACCAGTACTAACTTCAGTTAGTACGGTTAGTTATAACTTGAGCAGTACTAACCTTCAATACTTGTAATTCTTGATACTTAATCTTCAGAACATTTAATTCCCAACAGATATAACACATTATTCGATCTCTATACGTTTTGATAATCGCAAAATATAAAAACACGTTACGTAAAACTACGCTTAATAAGTTTTTGATCGAGAAAACTCGTTTCGAAAACGTCTAGAATACAACATCACTTAAGGTATGAACAAACACTATACCAATTTAGTTAAGTGATCAAAAAATATTTTTCTTAAAACCTCACATTTTTATGTGACAAAACATTTTTACAAAAGTATTTTTGTAATTATAAAGAAATGTTTTTATAAGAAAATATATTTGAATTTCAAATTCTCTAACAGCTAGTTTTCCCGCCTAAAACCAGATAAATTTTCACCAGATAAACTTTCACCACACCAGGACAAAAATAGGAGCGTATATACGGGACCGTCCAAGGTTTAAAGGACCGTCCCTGCTCCTCATGGTGCCTATAAATATTGCACTATTCATGCAGAAAAATCAATCCCTCTTGGCATAAAAACATTTTGTTATTTCTTTCTTCTTCTTTGATCACTATAATGTATTGATATATGTTTATAAGTGATCCCGTCATCCTCTATATCAAAGTGCAAGAGAAGAACGCTCGTATTCGTCAAGAAACGAAGTGTTATAGATTAGTCATCACACACATATAACTAGTGTTACGATTCTCTTCTTCCTCCAAGCTATCTCACTTGTGTATATTGTATATTAGTGTATCCGACTTGTGTATGAGTCGAGATTAGGTGTATTAGTGTAGATTTGGACTTGGTGTGGGTCCGTGTTTAGGAGTGTGAATACGAGGACTTGGTGTGAGTCCTTGTATTGGTATGTGAAGACTTGGACGGTGTGTACGTCCGTGTGAAGATTTGGACGGTGTGTACATCTGTGAGAAGACTTGGATTGTGTGTAAATCCAAGTGGATATAGTGTATGTCCGTGTATTGCCGTGTGTTGGTGTGTAGATTGGTTCTAGCTAGGATTAGGACTCGACATTCTGCTTAGTGTCATAAATTGGTGTAAGCGTTGGTGTATTGTTTGCTCCGCCTGAAGGGAGTGTGTTGATATAGTGATTGCGAACTCTCGAGTGTGATACTCGAGGAGTGGAGTAGGGCAAAGAGTGAGCTTCGTACCGAACCACCATAAATCTTCGTGTCTCGATTTGGTTATTTTCTTCTTTTATCTCTTGTCTTTACTTTGTTTATTTCATCTATTATTATTGTGTTCATATACATTCAATAGATATCACATAACTACGAATCTAACGTTTTTCAAAAAGAGACAAAAAGTAATTAAAAGTCTTAAAACGTAATTACAAACGGTGAAACTATTCAACCCCCCCTTCTAGTTTCTACAAAAACCTGAAGCCTCCAATAACCATATCCAAGTGTCTGACTTACGTGAAAGAGCAACTCCATCCACTAAGTATCTAAGGTTATCCATTTAAGAACTCTCTACACCTCCTCTAGGCAATCTTCTAAGAGAGGCTGAAAGACCCAAATTAAACTTGTCACCCACTGAAACTTGTTTATTTCCTCCACTACATAAACTCTTGGAAATTTACAACCGAAAGGAACATCTTCCAACCGAGGATCAAGCTAAAATAACGTATCTTTTCCATCTCCAACTTCTTTGTGAACAAAAGACATAAGATCTACCCCTTTTTTCTTTAACTGGTCAACACTTTTCAAGCACTCTAGCCATGTCGAAGAACGATAGTTACTACCAATGTTTTCTATGCCACCATAATCCCCATGAATCTATTTCACCACCTTCACCCATAGAACGTCTTTATGAATTTTGAACCGCCACACCCACTTAAATAAGAGAGCTCTATTCATCGCAAAGAAGCTATTCACCTCGAGACCTCCATTTTTCTTATTAGCCAAAACCTTATCCCAACTAGCCCATGCTATATTCTTATCATGGTCATTTGCGCCCCAAAAAAAACAACTCCTCAAAGATTCAAGTCTCTTCAACACCAAGCTCGGGACTTTAAACAAAGAAAAATAGTAAGTTGGTAAAGACCCAAGCACCGATTTGATAAGAGTGAGACGACCACCTATAGACAATGTCTGAGCCTTCCAATTTGAAAGTCTATAGACTACTCTTTCCACGACCTTATCCCATGCACAAGAACGAGACATACGATCTCAAACCACAACTCCTAAGTATTTAAATGGAGGTTTGGCAGCCTCACACCCAATCAATCTAGCTACTCTCGTTACATCATCACTTGTGAACCCACCTACTCCCATCAAACTACCCTTATGAACATTAATTCAAAGGCCTGACGAAAGATAAAAGCATTATAAAATACTTACGATATTTTTAAAGTTTGTATCTTGCCACTCTCAAATGAAAACTGCATCGTCCGCATAAAAAAGATGTGATATCGAAACCTTATGATGAATACCGATACTCACACCTTTAAAGAAACCATGTTCCATGGCATTAGAAACTGAGATGTGTAAGACTTCCATAACCAACAGGAACAAAAAGGAGAGAGCGGGTCTCCCTGGCGAAGACCATTTTGAAAATGGAATTCCTTTGTCGGGTTCCCATTCACCAAAATTGAACCCGTAGATGACTTTAGGCAACCTACTATCCATCCACGCCACCTTGAACCGAACCCAAATTTGTGAAGAATATCATCCAGAAAATCCCATCTAACCGAATCAAATGCTTTTTCAAAATCGACTTTAAATATCATGGTTCTTTCCTTCTTGTTATTACACCAACTTAACATCTGTTAAGAATCAATGGGCCATCCAAAATTTGCCTTCCTTTAATAAAGGTGGACTGCTTTGAGCTAACCAATTCGTCAATAACCACAGACAATCGATTCGCTAAGATTTTACCCACAATCTTATATTGACAACCAATTAAACTTATAGGCCGAAAATCTTTCACAAACTTAGCATCTGAGATCTTAGGAATTAAGGCTATGAACGACGGATTACAACCATTTGGGAACTTACTTGATGCAAAAAATTCCTTAATGGCTTTACACATGTCCTGCCCTATTAAATCCCAAAAGTGACAAAAAAATTCAAACGTAAATCCATCTGGTCTAGGTGATTTATCAATAGCGCAATCCCACATAGCCTTTTTTATTTCTTGATCTGTAACCACTTCTTCTAAGGTGGCTGCTTGTTCATAACTCAACGAACGAGGGAAAGAAACCTCAAAAAGAAGACGATTGGCATGAGAGTTAGAGAAACGAGAAGCAAAGTGGTCGTAAAACTCCGTTTTGACACGCTCTGGATTTTCAATCCACTCTCCGTTCACAAGCACATCGCGAATAGATCTCTGATGTCATCTCTTATTTATTATACCATGAAAATATCTCGAATTTTCATCCCCTTCAATTGCCCACTTAAGCTTGGCTTTTTGAGTCAATTCCATGTCTCAAATCTTATCTAAGTCAAGTAAGGATTTGAGCAAAGAAACCCGGCTGTTGGTTAACAAAGCACTCAAGCAACCACTATCGATCTGTTTATCCAACTCATGAATCTTTGATTGAATGTTGAGCCATTTTTTCTCAAGATCCTTTCTGGCCTCTGGACCCCATCCCCGTATTTTTTGTTTTAACAGTTTGAGTTTCTTTTTCAAGTATACCATAGAATTCCTTTCATCCACTTTATCCTCCTTCCATGCTTGTCTTACAAAAGGATCAAACCCTTTAATAAGAAACCAAGAGTGATATAGTCTAAAAGGAACCGGACCATAATCAACTTGTACTTCATGTAAAAAAATGGGACGATGGTCCGAGAGATGATTATCGAGAACTACTCCTGTTAATGAAGGAAGAGAAGCTAGCACGCCTTTCGAAACAAGAAATCCATCTAGCTTACTCATTTTATCTGCATCCTTATGAACCCAAGTAAACGTGTAACCACCTAAAGGAATATCATTCAACCCAGAGGACATGATAAAATGATTAAAAGCATCAGCACCAAGTTTATAAAAAACTGACCCATATCTTTCAGCAGCCATCCTCACCTCATTAAAATCCCCTATAACAATAACCTCTCCCGACCAACGAGAAATCACACTCATGTGAATACCCCCACAACATACGTTTCTCCGATAAAGCTTGCAGGGCATAAATTGCAATCATTAAAGTCTTAGACACCGAGCACTTCCACTCCCCTTCCACAAGAACAAAATAGTCCGAAACCGAAAAAATTTCCTTTATTAACATAGATTTATGCCACACACACACCACCCTTCCCGAATAACCAACTAACAAACTAAATGCATAATCAAATGTTGAGTTCCCCACAACGATTTAACCAAAACCTCATCTACCTGTTCCACTTTAGTTTCTTGTATTGTTAAAAAAATTAACTTTCCTACTACTACACAACTCCCTGACCCATTGTTTTTCTGCTTAGAACCAACTCCTTGAATATTCAATGAAAGAACATTCATTGTAAACCATTTACAGCTCTATGTTGATTGATTAATTCTTTAATATTACTTAAACAACCCTTCATAGAATAGCCCATCGCTTGTCCAATCTCTACAAAATCATTTAATTTTTCAAGCAACGACGACTCCTTCCTAGGTTTATATCCACTCGGCACTGAACCCTCCACAAATGACCTGCTATCACCGAAACCTTTCTTTCTAGACCTACTTCTACCTTCTGACTCGACATTCGCTTCGGCTTGTTTCTCTACCACACTTTTTGTTTCTCAATTCTTCGACCCCAACAATGATTCTGTAGATATGTCATTCCCTTGTGAGTTCACTATCTCCCCTTCACTAGTCTGCTGCATAACCTCATTTGTTACTCTAACTTCGGACCTTTTGGGTTTGGAAAGCTTGTCACTCTCTTCCTTACTATTTTCCTGATGATGATTACCCTTCTTCAAAAGATCACAGAACCCGAACGGATCATCTAATTGGTCCCCTTCTTTTTCCTTAACTTTCTGTTCCAAATCAGCATCTATACCATTCTCTGCCTTATCCTCTAAACCCAACTCTTTGGATGCCAATGTAAACTCACTTTCAACTTCCGATTGTGAGTATTTCTCATTATCCTCATCGATGAACTCCGGATTCCATCCTATAATTTCTCTCGCTCGAATTACTGAAATCTTGCCTTTAATTATTATCTTGAAAGATTCCATTATGAACCCATCCCATTAAGTTTTAACATACAATCTTTTCAACCATAAATTGTTATCGTTTGGATCCTCTATAAACAACAGTTCTCCCCACCTTTGTGCAATTTTTTAAAAAGTTTTAAGAGTCCTAGCCACTGACGGAGCCCCTTCAATATTTACCCAAGACACTCGCTCATCCACTATAAAATCTTTAGACCATGGTCTTATCGACGTAAACCATGATGATGCCCCTACATGGTTTTGGAATTGATCACGAGCATCGACTTGCATAAATTCCAATGCCACCCAGAATACCCGTAAATATCGAATATTCATGTTTACAAAACCCTCCAGATTAAAATAACCTCAAATTAGGAAGGGACTCGAAGCTTTTCACCTTGGCCACAAGTGTTAGATCCATATTTTTATCAATGAAGCATTCCTCGTCGATAACCATAACCGGAGTTCCTCATGTTGCATTCGCCCCTTCTACTTTATTGTTTAGGATTGATGCATAAGATTTATTACTCATCCTAGTATGTATCTTATCAGGTATATGTTCCTTATGCTGGTTTGTAGGAGGTTTATCCCCTCTTTGAAACCTCGCTAGGTTAAATCGTAATCGGTAATTGCCCATCCAATTTGTGTTTAGATTCCCAATTAATCTTTCAATATTTCAACCTTCACAAAACGTACAAATGCAAATCTCTTACCCGCCTTGGACAATCGTGACGGAATGAATGCGTCCACAATGTGCCCGTAATGCTTACATGAATCCCATATTTGTCGAGCAGTACATCCCGATGGGAAGTTGGTTACGAAAAGGGAGTGTGATACCTGAGTTAGTAGATCCGCATTACTTCTTCCTTTAGCCGCCATTAGGCCTTCCTTCCGTGTCCTGATTGGATGGTAAGGGTTGTATTTGAGTGATGGTGGTGGTGGAGGTTGATGTTTGGGGGGGGGGGGGGTTGACGGATGGAAGGTGGTGGTGGTGGGGGGTTGGTAGGTGGAGGTTAAAACTTCCTTTTATATATGTTAGTGCGAAGCTGTGAGTTTTAGGGGTTTCCCTTCGCGGGTCTCTCCTAGTGGTTCGGGTCCCGGGGCCTGCCCATTTGGAAGGTTTAACTCGGGGGTCGGATTTTAAGTGTGGTGCCATTCTAAAAAAAAAAAAACATTTAAATATGTAAAATAGTTAGAACTGAGAAGTATACTCATGTCATATACATGAAAAAGTAACTGACATGATATAATATACGGACATATCTATATAATCATGTCAATTAAATATGTTCGTAGTCTTAATTTAATTATCTATACTTCTATAGTTGTAACACCCCCATCCGAGAACGGGTCAAATGTCACATTTATGGCGTCAAACAGAACATACGCAAACGAAAGACTTTAATAATCCAATGTTTACAAAGGTATTCTAAGTCAAAGATAAAGTACTAAATCTAAACATTACAACTTCCGAACTAAAATACAAACTAAGTCCAAAAGAAAACTCTAAATGCATCTCTAATCCATGGGAAGCTATCAAGGTGTTCCACTAAGAGCTCCTATGCACTCGTCACTCGAATCCCAGCCTCCCTCTTAGATGAGTGTCCAAATACTCATCATTTCTGTCACATTTAGACTGCAAAAACATTTAAAAACATGCAAATATGCTTCAAAATGTAGAAAATATCATTTGATTGTGTTTTTATGTGTTTCATGTGCAAAATGATTAAAAACAGTTGAAAAACGAACAAAGTTTGCATAAATTGACAAAACTAGTCCCTGAACAATTGTTTTGAAAGAAAAGTCAACCTAAGGCATTTAAAAATCAAAAGTTATCAAATAAGATCCTTAGGTGAAAATTTTGGAAAAGTTTCAAGTTTGGTCCCTTAATTTTGCAAAATGTCAATTTTAGTCCCTGGGAAGTTAAACTTGGAAAATTACATCAAAAGTCCTTGTGGAATTACAATGTGGCAAGTTTTATCCTTGGAAGGAGTTTTGAAGGTTGGCAAATCAGGTCCCTAAGTTTTCAGTTTTTACACAATTGGTCCCTATGAATTATTTACTTAATGGACCTTCGTGTATTATATAAACCAAACAAACCCAACCCTTTTTAATTATAAACCCCAACACAAATAGCCCAGTCCACCTTATAACTCCCTAGCCCATTCCCTTTGCTGGCCCAACATACCCCACAGCCCACTCCACAAAAATACTTCACCCTTTATTATCCCCAGGGTCAAACAAATGTTGACCTAGCCTTATCCCTCCTACAAATACTTCCAACCCGTGCCCTGCTCCTCCCTGCAACCCTACTACCCCTGCCAAACCTCCATCATCACTACTACCTCTCCCACACGCTAACCCCCTACACTACCTTTCCACCACAAAATAACAAAACCCACCCCCCTACGAAGCTATGTCTGCCAAGTTGCAAATTACTCTTTCCCGCCAAAATGAAAGAAAGGCCAAGATTGAATGTCAGTGATCCAACGGCTCCAAATACAAGTGGGAAAGTGACAAAGGACCCCAAGAAACCCTAAAAGTCATATATAAAAAGAAATGAAGACCAAGAAAGAGGGGTTGTCAATGTTTTAGACCATTTTTAGTGTAATTTTAATTTCAGTCGTGTTTAAGATTTTAAATTTCATTTAGATAACTTTTAAATTTTCATTATTGTTTGCTTCCAGTATTGTAATTTTGAATTCTCAGTTAATGCAATTTCTAGTTTTTATTAAAAAGTCAACATTAGTCAACAAAAAGTCAACTAAGGTCGAATCTGCTTATCAGCTTATTTTTGTGTTTCATTTTCAGTTTTTATTGCTTCTTTAATATCTTTGTGGCTTTTAATTCAATTGTATGTAGATAATTCAGCTTTAAGTTGGTTTTCTTAGCTTAAAAATTAAAACAGCCTAAGTAAAAGGTTGTTTGGCATAGTGGGTTAAAGTGGATCAATTGGTGTGTTCACTGTTGCATTACCATTTGATCAGTCTCAATTGAGCTTATTATAGCTTGTGAAAGTTGTTTCAGCATAACTTTGCGTATTTTGAAGCTTTTGGATAGGTTGGAGTGTGGTAATGCAGTCATAAGCTTGTGAGCTGCCCTCACAAGCTCCAATAAGCTCAGGCTTATTTTGGAGTCTCTTTTACCATTTTACAGGTTCTTTCCATTCCATTTTCAGTTTATATTAGATTCCCTAAGCTTGGTTCTCAGTTTTTACCCATAGCAGTCACATTTAGCTTAGCAGTCATAATTTTTGACTTTTCACAGTTTTGCAGAACTTTAAGAATTTCTAGAGCTCTCATTTTAAGTAGTCATAAGTTGTATTTTTGGATTTTGAATGTTCACCAGCTCATATAACTTTAGAATTTTTTGCATGATTTTAGGAGTGGCTTATAGTAGCTTTTTACAGGCTTGAACTAAGCCTTATTTGCCCTGCACACTAGGCTTATCAGTAGACTGCCTCAGCTTATTTGGTCCCTCTTTAGTGCTTTTTCTGCTCCCCCAGTGCTTATTTCAGTTTCTACAGCTTATTTAGTTCACCCTAGGATGCCTTAGTTCTTATCTTTTTATCCCCTAGCTTTTTTATAAGCTTAACAGCCTATTAGAATAAGCTTGGTTTTTGTTTTCTTCATTTTCTTAACTGTTATCATTTACAGCTTAATTTCCAGCTTATTTGTATTTTTTAAAATCATTTTCTTTTTAAAAGTTGTTTACAGTCATTAGCTTAATAAGTTTTTACAATAAAATCAAAAAAATAAAATAGTTTAAAAAATATGTAGCAAGTGTGATTCGAACCTGGATTAGCCAGGTAACCAGACCACCACCCAACCATCTGCTCTACGCCCCTTTTTATTCAACATTTGCTTTTGTTTTTTATTTAAGGCCTTTTGTTTTAATCCATTTTAAGCTTCTACAAGCTGTTAAGCTGTAAACAGCTTATTCCAATAAGCTGTTCCAAGTTTTTTCATTTTTACTAGTTCCTTTTTAGTTTAAAGTATTTACTATAAATTTCTCAGATTTTTGTTAGTTGTTTAAGTATTTTTAAATCATTTATTTTCTTAAATTAGTTTTTAATTCGTATTTAAATAAAAAAAAAAAAAAAAAAAATGTAATTCTTTTTTACAAAATTTTATTTTATCATTTAGGATTTTAGAAAAATAGTTTGGTACCCGTAGAGTTAGTATTTCGTCATTTTGACATTTTTTAGGTTCATTCGTCGTTCCCGTTTTCTTTTAATTCGCGTTTTTTAGTTCGTTCTCGTTTCTAATTGCGTTAGTTTTTCTTAAATTGTTTTTCTCATCTTTTAAATCGTTTTTATTTTACGTTCACATATCGTAGCTTAGAAAACCCAAATCACATCTTATTCATCATTCAAACACGTGCACGATTCGAGATCACAAAATTCCATTCAGCCTTCGTTGGGGATAACGACCCGGGAATACAACTTCCGTTGTACTTCCTTTGGTTAAAAATAATGACTTGATTCCAGCGAATCAAATTTTGGCGCCGCTGCCGGGGAAGGCTGACGCGAATTTTTAAATCTCGTTTATCGTTGTGTGTTTTGAATCTCGTAAATATTCTCTTATAAAAAACCCAAAAAGATTTTCATTTCAAATTTATTTTTCCTTTTTCCTTTGTATTTTTTTAAAATGTTTTTAAAAATCCAAAAAGATTCTTCTTTACCCTCTTATCCGTTTAATTCCTTTTCTCACCCTCTAAATGTTTTATTCTATCTTCTTAACCCTCTACACGTTTAATTCTTCTTCTCTATGTCTTCATCTTACCATTATGGTTGTCAATGGTGTGGCGGTCCTCATAATGGTGGTAATTGTCCCGGTTGTAGCACGGTGGAATCGGGAAACGGGTTTGTCTATGACCAAAACCCTTATTCTTACCATGAAACACCCGACTATTTCAACCAGCCACCACACCATGAGATGGAAACATATTCTTGTGAATATTGTGGAGATCCACACCCGAGTTTTGATTGTCAAGCGAGGAATACGTTTGTCTATGAACAAGTTCCTTGTAATCAGAACTTTGTGTATGACCATTATCCACATACTTCACCGAATCAGTCACAACAAATATATTGTTGTGAGTACTGTGGAGGCCCGCACTTTAGCTTCGATTGTCAAACAAGGGACCCGCTTGTCTATGAGCATGTCCCTTGTAACAATTTTGACTATTCATATCATGACGAACCTCCACAGTGCCAAATGAATCAAACAACTCTTCAAGAAACTTCGCAAGACCTTTGTCTAAAGGCTCTTGAGATATTAAAAGAACTTAAGGAGGAGTTGAACAATACAACACTTCATAATGCACCCAGTGTTTCTTGTGTATATTGTGGGGGTCCTCATGCTGATAATCAATGTCATTTTCACACATCAGCCGAACTACGAGCAGCTAGAGCACGTGCCAATTTCCGCAATGTTGTTCATTTCGATGACGATGAGGACGATGATGACGAGGAGAGTACTATTCCTTTGAGTGATATTATTTCTCAACTCCCTCAGTCTATTGCAATCACATCCATCCCTCCCTCTCAGTCTAGACCCGAGGACTCTCTGATTATGGGGGATGAGCCTCTTAGCACTGTTCCTGAAAAGGAATCGGACGAATTCATAAAGTCTAGTGCTGAGATCCTTATCCCAATCCCAAGTGAGTCTGAGGATATATCGGACAGTGATTGTGATTCATCTATCTGTAGTGATCATCCTCTTGACACTACTGATGATTTTTTCGGGACGTTTTCTAACCCCCTCTTCAATTCAAATGATGATTTCTCCTCCAGTGATGACAAATCACTTTCTGATGAGGACGTTTCAAATGAAAGTCTCGAAGTCTATTCAAATTCTCTTTTTGAATTTGATGACGAGTACTTTTCTAGCAATAATCCTCTCTTTGATGAAGAGTTAGAGAACGATGAGGTCAAGGACTTTATCAGTCATAATCTTGATGATGTGACCTCAAATGTCAATCCCGACGTTCTTTCTCCGACATATGTGATAGTTCCTTCTGTGGATCGCCATTATGTTGATTTCACATATGTCGTTCGAGTCTTTCTACCTTTTTCTTCCTATAAGGTAGCTTGTCCTCTCATTCTCTCGTTTGGGAATGAGGACAAAGTTTTTGACCCCGGCATCTCCATTTATCATTCGTTGGTGCCGGATGTATCTCATCGGAGTGGAACTTTCAAGTACTTCAATGTTTATCCAAACATTTTGAATGAAAGTCCGATGGAGATTTCCTTTTCCACATGCTTCCCCAAGAACAAATGAATGCGGGGTCGAGTCAAGCTAAGTGACTCGGTGATCAAAAACATAAGCACACCATATGGGTTTTCACCCATATTTCTGACTTCTTTCTCTTTTCTAACACCTAAGTGTGGGGGAGATGCCCCACATGTTGTATATATGTAAATTTCAAAAAAAAAAAAAAAAAAAAAAAAAAAAAGTGTGAGTGTATATAAAATAAAGGCTATTAATATTACCTTTTTACGTTCTAAGTGTTGGTTTAACAGCCGGTACTCTGAATATTGAGGGCAATATTCAGTTCTAAGTGTGGGGGGGAATTCTCGCGAATTTGATCACATATTTACCCTATTTCCCCCATTTTGGCCAAAATTTTAAAATTTTTTTTTCTCACTTAGAACTTAATAAATGGTTATCAGTCCACCATGTCTAACACACAAAAGGATTGGCTAATCCCGGAGCAAACGGCTCTGGGTAAAGATTTCTCAAATCCGTTGATGGCTTGCAATTTGCCGAAAATTGTATGGTATTCGACTCACCATATCCTTAAAAGTGAAGAGTTGGCTAGCCCGCAAGGTTATGGCTTGTGGTAAAGGCAGTGGAAAAACCATAATTGGTAATCAGCTCACCAAAGATAATATTGATAATTTATCTAAGAGTTGGCTAGTCCAGAAGCAAACGGCTTCTGGTAAAGACAAATCAAATCCGTTGACAGCTGGTGATTTGCTCAAAATCATATGGTTATCAGTGTACCATAGTTCTTACTTGAACTGAAACATTTGGCTACTCCAGAAATGATGGATATCTGGTAAAGAGAAAAATCCATTAAAAATTTTCATAAAAGATTGCTAGGGACTAGCAATAGTTTAGTGTGGGGGATTGATGAGTGTCCAAATACTCATCATTTCTGTCACATTTAGACTGCAAAAACATTTAAAAACATGCAAATATGCTTCAAAATGTAGAAAATATCATTTGATTGTGTTTTTATGTGTTTCATGTGCAAAATGATTAAAAACAGTTGAAAAACGAACAAAGTTTGCATAAATTGACAAAACTAGTCCCTGAACAATTGTTTTGAAAGAAAAGTCAACCTAAGGCATTTAAAAATCAAAAGTTATCAAATAAGATCCTTAGGTGAAAATTTTGGAAAAGTTTCAAGTTTGGTCCCTTAATTTTGCAAAATGTCAATTTTAGTCCCTGGGAAGTTAAACTTGGAAAATTACATCAAAAGTCCTTGTGGAATTACAATGTGGCAAGTTTTATCCTTGGAAGGAGTTTTGAAGGTTGGCAAATCAGGTCCCTAAGTTTTCAGTTTTTACACAATTGGTCCCTATGAATTATTTACTTAATGGACCTTCGTGTATTATATAAACCAAACAAACCCAACCCTTTTTAATTATAAACCCCAACACAAATAGCCCAGTCCACCTTATAACTCCCTAGCCCATTCCCTTTGCTGGCCCAACATACCCCACAGCCCACTCCACAAAAATACTTCACCCTTTATTATCCCCAGGGTCAAACAAATGTTGACCTAGCCTTATCCCTCCTACAAATACTTCCAACCCGTGCCCTGCTCCTCCCTGCAACCCTACTACCCCTGCCAAACCTCCATCATCACTACTACCTCTCCCACACGCTAACCCCCTACACTACCTTTCCACCACAAAATAACAAAACCCACCCCCCTACGAAGCTATGTCTGCCAAGTTGCAAATTACTCTTTCCCGCCAAAATGAAAGAAAGGCCAAGATTGAATGTCAGTGATCCAACGGCTCCAAATACAAGTGGGAAAGTGACAAAGGACCCCAAGAAACCCTAAAAGTCATATATAAAAAGAAATGAAGACCAAGAAAGAGGGGTTGTCAATGTTTTAGACCATTTTTAGTGTAATTTTAATTTCAGTCGTGTTTAAGATTTTAAATTTCATTTAGATAACTTTTAAATTTTCATTATTGTTTGCTTCCAGTATTGTAATTTTGAATTCTCAGTTAATGCAATTTCTAGTTTTTATTAAAAAGTCAACATTAGTCAACAAAAAGTCAACTAAGGTCGAATCTGCTTATCAGCTTATTTTTGTGTTTCATTTTCAGTTTTTATTGCTTCTTTAATATCTTTGTGGCTTTTAATTCAATTGTATGTAGATAATTCAGCTTTAAGTTGGTTTTCTTAGCTTAAAAATTAAAACAGCCTAAGTAAAAGGTTGTTTGGCATAGTGGGTTAAAGTGGATCAATTGGTGTGTTCACTGTTGCATTACCATTTGATCAGTCTCAATTGAGCTTATTATAGCTTGTGAAAGTTGTTTCAGCATAACTTTGCGTATTTTGAAGCTTTTGGATAGGTTGGAGTGTGGTAATGCAGTCATAAGCTTGTGAGCTGCCCTCACAAGCTCCAATAAGCTCAGGCTTATTTTGGAGTCTCTTTTACCATTTTACAGGTTCTTTCCATTCCATTTTCAGTTTATATTAGATTCCCTAAGCTTGGTTCTCAGTTTTTACCCATAGCAGTCACATTTAGCTTAGCAGTCATAATTTTTGACTTTTCACAGTTTTGCAGAACTTTAAGAATTTCTAGAGCTCTCATTTTAAGTAGTCATAAGTTGTATTTTTGGATTTTGAATGTTCACCAGCTCATATAACTTTAGAATTTTTTGCATGATTTTAGGAGTGGCTTATAGTAGCTTTTTACAGGCTTGAACTAAGCCTTATTTGCCCTGCACACTAGGCTTATCAGTAGACTGCCTCAGCTTATTTGGTCCCTCTTTAGTGCTTTTTCTGCTCCCCCAGTGCTTATTTCAGTTTCTACAGCTTATTTAGTTCACCCTAGGATGCCTTAGTTCTTATCTTTTTATCCCCTAGCTTTTTTATAAGCTTAACAGCCTATTAGAATAAGCTTGGTTTTTGTTTTCTTCATTTTCTTAACTGTTATCATTTACAGCTTAATTTCCAGCTTATTTGTATTTTTTAAAATCATTTTCTTTTTAAAAGTTGTTTACAGTCATTAGCTTAATAAGTTTTTACAATAAAATCAAAAAAATAAAATAGTTTAAAAAATATGTAGCAAGTGTGATTCGAACCTGGATTAGCCAGGTAACCAGACCACCACCCAACCATCTGCTCTACGCCCCTTTTTATTCAACATTTGCTTTTGTTTTTTATTTAAGGCCTTTTGTTTTAATCCATTTTAAGCTTCTACAAGCTGTTAAGCTGTAAACAGCTTATTCCAATAAGCTGTTCCAAGTTTTTTCATTTTTACTAGTTCCTTTTTAGTTTAAAGTATTTACTATAAATTTCTCAGATTTTTGTTAGTTGTTTAAGTATTTTTAAATCATTTATTTTCTTAAATTAGTTTTTAATTCGTATTAAATAAAATAAAAATAAAAAAAAATGTAATTCTTTTTTTTACAAAATTTTATTTTATCATTTAGGATTTTAGAAAAATAGTTTGGTACCCGTAGAGTTAGTATTTCGTCATTTTGACATTTTTTAGGTTCATTCGTCGTCCCCGTTTTCTTTTAATTCGCGTTTTTTTTTTAGTTCGTTCTCGTTTCTAACTGCGTTAGTTTTTCTTAAATTGTTTTTCTCATCTTTTAAATCGTTTTTATTTTACGTTCACATATCGTAGCTTAGAAAACCCAAATCACATCTTATTCATCATTCAAACACGTGCACGATTCGAGATCACAAAATTCCATTCAGCCTTCGTTGGGGATAACGACCCGGGAATACAACTTCCGTTGTACTTCCTTTGGTTAAAAATAATGACTTGATTCCAGCGAATCACTCCCTCTTAGAACCTGCCGCAGGAAAAGAAAATGCGGCTGAGCTTAAAAAGCCCAGTGAACAGATATATACAAATGGATAACTAAAGCAAAAGAATAACAGAAATGAAATCATAAGGATTTGCTGGATAAAATGATATAAGTCACAATAAGTAATAAAATGAACGGATAAGTGAAACAGAACCACGAGAACCTGCTGAATAAGATATCAATGAAATATGGGATATATGATAATGGAATCAAAGCATAACAAGGAATATGAAATAGATAACAATCATAACAAAGAAATGCCCAAGTAATAAACATATATCATATCATAACAGATATACATATACAAGTTCGAGACTGTGCATACGTACGTTAATATAATAATAATAAATATGGCGGCCATATTTGCTATATAGCATAAGTGGGAACGCTGTGGACTAAAACCAACCTCCACAGATAGTGTCAATAACATTGGTGCATCAATGGCACGACCATGGACTCCCCATGTCTGGCTACAAATATGGGCAACATAATAGGCATAGTACATGCAATATAATGTTAAAGGGATAATTATAAATTATCCAACTCAGATAATAGCTATGTGAATAGAATATAGCATGAAACGAACAATCAAACGAATACAGAACAAATATGGATCAAAGCATATCAAATAACAAATATCAGGGAATCAACGAGTCATGAGAAATCTTAAGGAATAGATAGAGTACAAATAGGTTAAATAATTGTGAAAATCATTTAAACACTGTTTTCATAAACGTATTCTTTTGAAACAGTTTTCATAAAAGTCATTAAACCTTCATATAAAAGTGGTATCGCCTCGGTTTCATAGCAATCATTTTAAAGCAATTTTTCTCAAATCATAATCATGATTTATTTAAGAAAGGTTTTCACACGAAGTTATAATATTAAATGGGTTACAAAGTATCAAAGGATTCTAATACGAATATTGAAGTCACAAGAGAGAACGGATGAATCAAACCATATCAGACAGAATAACCAAACGAATATTAAATGAATCATAACTCAGAATAGCAAATATCAAGGAATTAAAAGTCATGAGATACCCTTACTGAAAAAGGGTGGAATATTTGTACCTTTACGCGTATGAAAGGAAAGCAAACGAATGAATGAACACAAGGAAACAACATCGCGCCTCTTCAAATGATCTACACGAAATAGGGATCACTTAATACTTATATGTTTATTTCATAAGTTACAAATGGTTTTAATGATTTATACTTATAGTTATACTCATAACTTATTATAGGTTTATTTTACAAATTTGGGTCAGTTTCTTATGAATTTTAAGACACATCAAATTAACTCCATATACTCTCCCAATTTTTCCTGAGGTTCCCACATGAGTTAAGTAGTTAATCAAATTTTTGCAGATTTTATTAATAAGTGTAAGTACCCTTTAAAATTCATCATTCCAGACCTACCCAGAAAAATAACTGTACAGACACCCAGAAATTTTGCCCTTGACTAACCCATTTCAACCTTTTAGAAAAATCCAAAATTCCAGTAAGTCATATACATCTTAAAAATTATCCCTGTCAAATAAGACCTCTTAATTCCTTATGGTTTGAAAACTAAAAATCAAAAACAACAACTGATTTTCAGACATCCAGAATGCAGTTTTGACACTTAATCTTATAAAAATCAAAAGACCATCCTCCCGACCTCTAATGGCTATAAAACTTATTATACAGAGAGTACACATCCTAAACTAAGTTTTAGACTTAAAAATCAGGTTAAAGCTCATTGTTATCATCACATTAGACTCTCTTGAACCCGACTCAATTTCTGGACAGCATGTAGTGAGACAGAAAACCAACCGCGACTTAATTCTTTTAACCAGTTTTAAAAGCATGTTTCTATAAGGTTTAAAACACCATTCGACACTACCTCACACACACACAAACACAATGTTGGGAATTAAACTTAAGCAGTTAGTACGGATGAAGTATACAAGAATAGTTAGGACTGCTGATGGAAGAGCAGTTAGGACTGCCGAAGGAAGAACAGTTAGGAATGCTTAAGAGATCAAGGTGAAACCGTGTGAAGATAATTATAGAAAAGATATGGTATATATCTTATTTGTATAGAATGATTCGGTTAGATGTTTAACGTGTATAGGACTCTTTGCATTATAAAAGGAGATCCTTAGATTAGGGTTTGAGATAGATATCGAATACATCTAATACCTAATATCCTTCACGTTCATATTGTAATCGGTTGATATATTGAAGTGATAGTTTGGTTGATATCGTTTTGTGTTCTTATTTTTTACTTAATCAATCACTAAACACAAACTCATATTCTTCTAAGTACTTGGTAGTAAATTCCGCGTGCTATCAAGTATACACTCAAAGTATCCCCAACACAACGTGTGTGTTTAGATCCGGTCAAGTGGTATCAGAGACAGGTTTCTGATACTTTGAGTCTAGAAGAACCAGAAGTATTTACTCACTAGCAATCCAAGAAGATGGACATGGAGACACCTCAAACCTCAATCCTTGCTAAACTCCCCATGCTGAAACAGAATGAATACGATTTATGGCGGCTCAGAATAGAACAATATTTCATGGTGCAAGACTATGCATTATGGGATATTATTATCAATGGTGATTCCTTCAAACCAGTTGCTGTTGAAGAAACACGTGCTGATGGTTCCAAGGTCACAAAGCTTAACACTGAGCCAGTTACAAACGAGGAGAGAATCAAGAAGAAGAATGATCAGAAGGCTAGGAATTTGTTACTAATGGCAATTCCTAATGATCAAGTTCTGAACTTTAGCCATTACGAGTCGGCTAAAACTCTTTTTGAAGCAGTGGTGGAAAGATTTGGTGGCAATGAAGCTACCAAGAAGGCACAGAAAACCCTACTCAAGCAAAGTTATAAGAACTTCACTGCATCAAGCAATGAAACTTTGGATCATATCTTTAATAGGCTTCAAAAGATCATCAGTCAACTTACTGTGTTGAAGATTGTGATACCTCAAGAAGACCTCAACATGAAGTTTCTAAATAGTTTACCTGCTGAATGGAACACTTATGTTGTGGTTTGGAGCAATAAACCAGAGCTGGAGAAAATGACAATGAATGAGCTTTACAATAATCTAAAGATTGTTGAGCAAAAGGTCAAGAAGAGTGGTAGCACCAGTTCCAGTTCAGGGAATATGGCTTTTTTATCTTCTTCAAATAGTTCTAATCATGAAGATGAAGAAGCAGTTGGTACTGTTATACCAACAGTTAGCACTGCTAGTGTAAAAACTAGTACTGCTAGGTTGACTGAAGAGACCATATATGCATTTGTGTCAGAATAGTCTGGTGGGTCAAAGATCTTTAATGAAGATCTTCTTCAAATTGCTGAAGATGATTTAGAAGCTATGGATTTAAAGTGGCAGTTGGCTTTGATAAGCATCAGGGCTAAGAAGTATTACCAAAGGACTAGGAATAAGATTACCTTCAATGGAAGAGATGTTGTTGGGTATGATAAGTCTAAGGTGGAATGCTTTAATTGTCACAAGATGGGGCACTTTGCCAGGGAATGTAGAGGTCCAAGACAACAAAGCAACCAGGGTCAAGGGTTTAAGAATCAGCAAGGGTCAAGGAGAACAGTTAATGTTGAAGAGCCTTCTTCCAAGGCTATGGTAGCTGTAGATGGAGCTGGATTTGATTGGAGCTTCATGGAGGAAGAAGAGGAACCAACTAACTTGGGTTTGATGGCTTTCTCAGACACTGAGGTATATAAACCTGAAAAATGTTCAAACTCTTGTCATGCTTTAAAAGATTATGAAAATGTTAAGAAACAGTATGATGATCTTAGAGTTGAATTTAATCAAATAAGTTTTAGTCTGTCAAATCATAAAAGAGGATTAACTGTTTTGGAAGAACAAATTGTGTTTTATAAACAGAATGAGTCAAACTTTACTGATGAGATAGGTCTTTTAAAGAGGGAATTGCAAATAAAAGATAATAAAATGAGTGGACTTGTATATGAACTAGAGAAGCTTAAAAAGGAGAAAGAAAACATCCAGTTAAGTGTAGACACTCTTGAATATACTTCAAACGGAGTTAAAAAGATAGTAGAGAGTCAAATACTTAACAAAGCTAAATCTGGTTTAGGTTATAAGTTAGTTGCACCCCCTTTAGAGGAATGTTTTCTCCACCAAGAATCAATTTAGCTCATACAGGTTTAGAAGAGTTTAAGGATATGGATTTTCCTGGATATGGTGTTAAGATTAGTGAGAATCCTGTTAAATTTGTTAAGGCAGAAGATTCTTTTGTGAGTGCCAGTGATAAATCTCTTTCTGAGGAAAAGATGTCCTCTGATAGGAACTCAGATGCACCAACTATTGAGGAATGGACATCTGATGATGAGAATGTAGAGGTTAAGGAAAAACCTAATGTTGTTAAGGTAGAAGTTAAACATGCTCCTAAAGTGGTTAAGACTGAAAACATAAAACCAGTTAGGAAAAATGTTAGATATGCTGAGATGTATAGGACTAAGAACAGATCATCAAGTTCTCAGAGTAGTCATAGGAACTGGAATCACTCAAAATCTAAGAAAATGGATGATAAGTTTGCTATGATTAGAAAAGTATGTTTTGTTTGTGGAAGTTTTGAGCATATGGCTGCTTATTGTGATTCTAACCCATGGAAAAAGAGGGTTACTGGGAATGCAAGAGTGAACAGGAATAACAATGCTAGGGTAACTCAAAATAGTCCAACTAGATTGACAAACCCTAATGCAAATCATAAGATGTCACCTAAAGCTGTTATGTTAAAGACTGGCATCAAAACAGTTTCAACTACTAGTCAAAATAAGTGGTTTTATAACAAGCAAACTGTTTCAAGTGCAAAACAATTTTCAAATCATGCACAAACAGTTAAAAGGCATTTTTATTAGAAAACAACAATGACTAATCAGAAGTGGGTGCCTAAGATTAAACAAGCAGTTCCAACTGCTAGGTCAGCAGTTCCAACTGCTAGACCAGAAAATCCAACTGCTAGGCACTCAAATGTTAAGGGAAACAGGGGCAATGTTGTCAAGGCCTCAGCACATTGGGTTAAACATTCTACTAAACCCAATGGTGCATCAAAGACCTCAAACAAGTTTTCTTATCTTGATGCACAAGGCAGATCCAAACCAGTGATGGTTTGGATCCCCAAAAGAAACTAACACCTTTATTTTGTGTGCAGGAACATCCCTCAAATGGCAAAGAAGATAGAGGATATTCAGACAGTGGATGTTCAAGGCACATGACAGGCAACATGTCATATCTTTCAGACTTTATTGCTCTGGATGGAGGACCAGTTGTCTTTGGTGGTGGCGTTGGAGGAAGAATTACTAGTAAAGGGGTAATTAAAACTGGTAACCTTGATTTTGAAAATGTGTATTATGTGCCAGAACTTAAGTACAATCTTTTCAGTGTATCACAAATTTGTGATAAACAGAACAAAGTTTTATTTACTAATACTGATTGTCTTATACTTTCTCCTGATTTCAAGCTACCTGATGAAAGTCAAGTATTGCTTAAAATCCCCAGAAAGGATAATACATACAGTGTTGAGATGACTAAACTAGTTCCTAAGGTTAGACTTACTGGTCTTGTTGCAAAAGCCACATTGGAAGAATCAATGTTACGGCACAGGAGGCTTGGTCATGTTAATTTTAAAACCATTAACAATATTGCTAAACATGGATTGGTAAGAGGTTTACCAAACAAAACTTTTCTCAATGACCAAACTTGTGTTTCTTGCCTTAAGGGTAAGCAACACAGAGCCTCATGTAAGCCAAAGACCCAGAACTCTATTTCTCAAGCTTTATATATGTTGCATATGGACTTGTTTGGTCCTACCTCTGTGAATAACTTGAATTTTAAGAGATACTGCCTTGTTGTCACTGATGATTATAGTAGGTTTTCTTGGGTATTCTTTATGAAAACTAAGGATGAGACAAGTGAAATACTTAAGACCCTTATTGTTGAAGTAGAAAACCTAGTTGATAAGAAGGTTAAAATAATCAGATGTGACAATGGGACTGAATTTAAGAATAGAGTGATGGATGACTTTTGCAGAGAAAAAGGTATTAAGAGGGAGTTTAGTGTAGCTAGAACCCCATAGCAAAATGGTGTAGCTGAGAGGAAGAATAGGACTCTTATAGAGGCTGCTAGGACAATGTTAGCTGACTCTAAGCTACCAGTTTCATTTTGGGCTGAAGCAGTTAGCACTGCTTGTTATGTATTGAATAGGGTTTTAGTTCTACAACCTCACAGTAAGACTACTTATGAGCTTCTTAGAGGTAGAACCCCTGCTTTAAGCTTCATGAGACCTTTTGGTTGTCATGTTACTATCCTTAATACCAAAGACCAACTAGGAAAGTTTGATGGGAAATATGAGGAAGGTTTCTTTGTTGGTTATTCTCTGCACAGTAAGGCTTTTAGGGTGTACAATACAAGCACCAAGCAGGTAGAAGAAAATCTGCACATAGAATTTTTGGAGAATAAACCAAATGTTGCAGGTGTAGGTCCAGATTGGATCTTTGATATTGACAGTCTTTCAGATTCCATGAATTATGTGCCTGTTACAGGTACAAATACTAACAATGATGCAGGTTCAGAAGAGGAAGATGATGATTGCATTTTCATACCTGTCATGGAAGAAAGTCCTGTGAATGAGTCTTCTACAAAGAAAGATGATATTCCTTCATCAAGTGGTGTAGACAAAGAGAAAGATGCTGCTGAAACAAGTGGTCAGAATGGTAAAGAAGCTCAAATTCCAACGAGCAGTTCCAATGGAGTTAGTACTGCTCAACCTCAAGTTCCAACTGCTGAGCAAAATATTGATACTGCTGGACCAAGTCAACCTCATCTTGATTCACCAGTTGATACTGCTTCTCAAGCTGATGAGTTTGATTTCTTTGGAGATGGTCTGCAAAATATGCCTACCAGCTATGCAGTTCCTTCTACTCCCCATACTATTGTACATAGGAATCATCCACTTACCAATATCATAAGAGATGTACAATCTGGAGTCAAGACCAGAAGGCAAATATAAGACCCAGATCATCATGGATTTCTCAGTGTGGTTTATGAAGAGAAACATCATGAAGATGAGAATGAGTGTATGTTTGTATGTTTTCTATGTCAGGTTGAACCCAAGAATGTTTTAAAGGCTTTAGAATCATCAAGTTGGGTTGAAGCTATGCAAGAAGAGCTACTTCAATTCAAGATTCAAAATGTTTGGGTTCTGGTTGATCTACCAAAGGGAATGAGAGTGATTGGTACAAAGTGGGTATTCAGGAACAAGAAGAATGAGAGGGGCATTGTGATAAAGAACAAAGCAAGATTGGTTGCTCAAGGCTATACTCAGGAGGAGGGTATAGATTATGAGGAAGTTTTTGCTCCAGTTGCCAGGATTGAAGCAATAAGATTATTTCTTGCTTATGCTTCCTTTATGGGGTTTATGGTCTATCAAATGGATGTCAAAAGTGCATTTCTGTATGGTACTATTGATGAAGAGGTTTATGTTTCACAACCTCCAGGTTTTATAGACCAAGAGCATCCTGACAAGGTTTATAAGGTGGTAAAAGCTCTATATGGATTGCATCAGGCTCCAAGAGCTTGGTATGAAACTCTTGCTAAATATCTTCTGAAGAATGGGTTTCATAGAGGGAAAATTGATCAAACTCTTTTTATTAAAAGGGACAAGGGTGATATTCTACTGGTTCAAGTTTATGTAGATGACATCATTTTTGGTTCTACAAAGAAACAGATGTGTAAGGAGTTTGAAAAGCTGATGAAAGACCAATTTCAGATGAGTTCTATGGGAGAGCTTACCTTCTTTCTAGGTCTTCAAGTACAGTAAAAGTCAGATGGTATATTTATCTCTCAGGATAAATATGTTGGTGAAATTTTAAGGAAATTTCAATTCACAGATGCCAAAGTTGCTAGCACACCAATTGACAAGGAGGCACATTTGTTATTAAAGGATCACAGTGGTGAAGATGTGGATGTGCACATGTATAGATCTATGATTGGGTCTCTGATGTATCTTACCTCATCTAGGCCTGACATTATGTTTGCTGTGTGTGCCTGTGCAAGATTCCAAGTAAATCCTAAGGTGTCTCATCTCACTGTAGTAAAAAGGATCTCCAGATACCTTAAAGGACAGCTTAACTTGGGGCTATGGTATCCTAAAGAGTCTGCATTTGATCTTGTTGCATTCTCTGATTCTGGTTATGCTAGTGCTAGCATGGACAGAAAGTCTACAACAGGTGGTTGTCAATTCTTAGGTCGAAGATTAATCTCTTGGCAGTGTAAGAAGCAGACTATGGTGGCTATATCTACTACTGAAGCAGAATATGTGGCAGCTGCAAGTTGTTGTGCTCAAGTTCTATGGATTCAAAGCCAGATGCTTGATTATGGGTACAATTTCTTAAACACAATTATACATATAGACAATAACAGTACAATGTGTATTATTAAGAATCCAGTTCAACATTCAAAAACTAAACATATTGAAATTAGACATCATTTTATAAGAGACTGTGCTGAAAAGAAGTTAATACAAGTTGTTAAAATACACACTGATAACAACTTTGCTGATCTCTTAACAAAAGGTTTTGATGTAAGCAAATTTCAGTACTTGGTAACAGGTATTGGAATGCTTAATCCTTCAAAAGATTAATGTGAAAATGTTTTTGGATTTTGTACTGTTAGTTGTGCTATTTGTATAGTTGAGACTGCTTGAATATTTTTATTACTGCTTGTGAATTTGTTAGTCAAATGGAATAACTGTTAAAAGAGAATATTGTGTATTGTGTTTTCTTTGGTTTTGGACTAACATTTCAGGTTAAGAAAAGCTTTTTGCTTTTGATTGTGCTTTGAAAAGTATGGTGATTTGGATTGTCAAGTGTGCATGCTTGTCACACAACAAATGGTAATTGATTCACCATGTCTAATCCACATAAGAATCAACTAGTCCAGATCAAACGGTTTCTGGTAAAGACTACTCAAATCCGTTTATGGTTGACAGTTTACCAAAAACTGGTTGGTTATCAACTCACCAAATCTAAGTGTGAAGAGTTGGCTAGTCCATAGCAAACGGCTATTGGTAAAGACATGTCAAATCCGTTCATAGCTGATAGTTTGCTAAAAACTATAAGTGGACAAAAATGTTTTCGAATCCACATTAAAATTCAAAATTGATTTTATCTCTGAAAACTTTTTGCTAACAGTTAGTACTGCTGGAGTAAACAGTCTGAACTGCTGGCTTCACCAGTTTGTACTGATTGTTCAAACTTAGTTCCTACTGAGTTTATGCTCTGTGATACACCTCTCTCAGAAGGTAATACATCTGGAAGTGTTGAGAGCAGTTTGAAACTAAAACTACTGAATTGATGGTAACTTGTACAAATGGTCTTATTGGATGCTGAGCTTGGATGTTTTATGTTCTAGTTCATCTGATGGTGAGGATTCTTCCAAACAGGGGAGGAATTAAAGTTTGTTCTAGTTGCTGTTAAAGATGATTGATGATTATGAAATTCAGGGGAGGAATTAAGAAGTCAGAGATGAATTATAAAGAAGTGCTTAAAGTCTATTCATTATAGAGGTGGATTCATTACAAAGCTTCACACAGGAAAAACCAACAAAAACTACCAACTACCAACAAAACAACCTACACAAAACACAACACAACTACAACTACTCAAGCTTTCCTTTTCCTTTTCCAATGATATCCGGCATGGTTTTGCTGCGGGCTCCTCTGCTACCCATGATATCAGACACCTTCTTGCAGGGAAGTGCCAGTATTACTGTTCTTGGAGATGGAATTTGCTTTTGACTTGGATATGGAACTTGCTTCTTCTCAGGCTTCTTCTTTGGAACAGGGATCTTCACTGATGATGCTGCTTTTTCAAATTCTTTAGTTAGTAAGTCTGATAGTTTTCGAAGTTCATCATCGTCAGATGATTCAGATGAGGAGGATGAATCATCCACATAAAGAGGAAGTTCATCAGAGGAAGGTTCATCGGACGAGGATATTTCAGTCTTTCTCTTTGAAAGATTAACTCTTGAAGTTGAAGAATAGTTTGGTGGAAAATAGTTGTTCCAACCTGAATCTTCAGAGTCTGAAGAAGAGTCAGATGAAATTTCTATGATGTTTGGTGGAGAAGAATTCATTGTGACTGAAGAGTTAAATATTTGTGTTGAAGAGGATTTTGTGTGGATATGTGAGTTTTTATAGAGTTAATGAAGGTTTAATGACATTCAATGCGTGGTTGATATGAAGAATTAACTCTTGGGTTGGTATAAGGAATTAATTCCTTGATGGAATTAAATCAATTTTTGGTAATTTTTGAAGAGTTGACCAAAAGAGTGTGATATGTGAAGATAATTCCCAAAGTGTTTCGTGATTAAAGACAAGTGTTTGAAAGAATCCACCCCATCAACGTAATCAGATGTTTAATTCAAGAAACTTATTGATTTGCATCGAAATCATAAGTTTAGGGGAGGATTGTTGGGAATTAAACTTAAGCAGTTAGTACGGTTGAAGTATACAAGAACAGTTAGGACTGCTGATGGAAGAGCAGTTAGGACTCTTTGCATTATAAAAGGAGATCCTTAGATTAGGGTTTAGATATCGAATACATCTAATACCTAATATCCTTCACGTTCATATTGTAATCGTTTGATATATTGAAGTGATAGTTTGGTTGATATCGTTTTGTGTTCTTATTGTTTTACTTAATCAATCACCAAACACAAACTCATATTCTTCTAAGTACTTGGTAGTAAATTCCGCGTGCTATCAAGTATATACTCAAAGTATCCCCAACACAACGTGTGTGTTTAGATCCGGTCACAAAACTCCAATACCAGTTTAACAAGGCATAAGTATACACTTAAAATCATAGATACCGCAAGCCCTAAACCTCTATTCCAGCCCTCGTTAAATACACCTAGGGTTTTCCCTTTTTAGTTTGCCACATTAAATGTTTAATTACTGATGTTATACAAGTTTTAATGTCATAAATTAGGGCTAGATATCTAGTTTAGGTCGATTAGGAAAAGAAAGGCATGGGCGACACCAAGACTACAAGACTTATGATTTTAGGTAGCATATTTCTTTTACATATGTGATCTTAATCGACACAAGCATAGGAAGCAACATTTTTAATGATTAAGTATGGCTTGATATAGGTTATGTTTTACATATTACAACATATGATGATCAAAAGTGACGACAAGAATGATGGTTAAAATACCTTTAGGGCTGGAATAACGAGGCAAGAAACAACAAGGACAAACGATTCAAGCAAGGCTGAAACACAACTTCAACGATTACCAATGGGGCTGCTACTTGGCTTCTCGGTCTTCGAATGGAAGAACGATCTAATTTTTTTTGTTTAGGGTTTCTTTGTGTGTCGCTTTTTGAGAGGGAGAGGGACAAGGGATTATACGGCGTATGGAATAAAAGAAAACGTATTATCTCACATAGGGAATGCCGTATTTTTAGTTTAGGGAAGTCGTGTGCTATTTTAGGCTAGGAGGGGGAACACATATCTTCTTATATTGGTAGGATACTTGTATTTGATTTGTTCTTATCTTGTAAATAACAAAAAAATATAAAGTTTATAAACACAAGGGAAGGGGGCGGATTTTCTAAAAAAAATAGGATAGATAGGTTTATTTTTAGTACTTAGTTAGACATATAGTTTAGGATTAAATATTAACTCATATGTTTAACATATAGTTCTAATTTCTTATTCCTCTTATTTAAACTATAGGTTATATCCAATGATCAAATAAAATGTGAATTCGGATTTTAGGGTTTTACAACTCTTCCCTTCTAAAAAGAGAATTTCGTCCTCGAAATTGAAATGAAATGATTAAACGGAACGTACTAGTTTACGAAAGGAAATGAAAATGATTTTAACAAACGGAAAGGTTGTTTCTCATGACTCGATCTTGACGATCCAAAAATAGCCTCAGGCTCTCTCAACAGAACAAATGGTAACAAATCTGATCCAACGGATTCGAAACCACATGTGACGGATGATAACTGAGACATCTCAAATGAGATACATGAACTGAAGCATGATATGAACATGAGATAAATACGGAGGCGATGCTAAACACTAGGAATTTTCACAATCATGTTCTAAAATTTCTGACGAATCAAGGAAACGTACAAACGATCAACGAAGTAATTATTGAATTATCGAATGCATAAAATGCATAAGGATAAGGGTAGAATATCCGTAACGATAAGAATGAACCTAAGGACTAACCAATCGCTGAATAAATCTATATATTATGTCAGAACGTCTAACCCTTCTGTACGGAGATACCCCTAGAACACACAACCCCCGGTCTAAAATTCCAAAGTTCCTCTACCACGGTAACTATTCTTTCAGTCACTACAATCAACTCCGAATCTTCAATAAGCAGCCACTACAAAAAAATAGGCTTTCAGAGACTGAATTTCTAAGGACTGATATATCAGTCGCTGATACATAGCATCGGTAACTGAAACATCAGTTACTGATACTTTTAAGGACTGACCTTTTATTGACTGATTGCGGCGACTAAAAATTAGTCTTCGATTCAGTGACCCCATATCTAAGACTAAATTTCAGTAACTAATATGCCTGTACGGGAAAAAAATTTGGAGGCAAATTTGTTAGTGACTGAATAAGGGTGACAATTCAGTCCCTAGTACATGTACATCATATCTAAGACTAAATTTCAGTTACAAATATATTTGTGCAATAAAAAATTTTGGCGGAAAATTTGTTAGTGACTGAATTATAGTCACAGTTCGGTCCCTAATACATGGAGATCATAGCTAAGACTAAGTTTCAGTTACAAATATGTCTACACAATAAAAAGGTTTGGAGGGAAATTTTTTAGTGACTGAATTTCAGTCACAGCTGCGTCCCTATTACATGGAAATCATACCTAAGACTAAAATTCAGTTACAAATATGTTTGCGCAATAAAAAAAGTTTGGAGGGAAATTTGTTAGTGACTGAATTTGAATCACAACTCAGTCCCTAATACATGGACATCATAGCTAAGACTAAAGTTCAATTACAAATACGTATGCAAAATAAAAATAAAAAACTTTTGAGAGAAAATTGTTTATGACTGAATTTTAGTCCCACATAAACCTCTTATACATGGGCAACATATTTAAGACTAAAATTCAGTTACAAATATGTCTACACAATAAAAAGGTTTGGAGGGAAATTTTTTAGTGACTGAATTTCAGTCACAACTGAGTCCCTATTACATGGACATCATACCTAAGACTAAAATTCAGTTACAAATATGTCTGCGCAATAAAAAAGGTTTGGAGGGAAATTTGTTAGTGACTGAATTTCAATCACGACTGAGTCCCTAATACATGGACATCATAGCTATGACTAAATTTCAGTTACAAATACGTATGCAAAATAAAAAGGTTTGGAGAGACAATTATTTGTGACTGAATTTCAGTCCCACATAAACGTCTTATACATGGGCAACATATTTAAGACTAAAATTCAGTTATTCATTGGAAACGTGGACTTATATTGTGACTGGTATATATTTAACTCCGTTCATTAGCAAGGTTATTGACTTTTACCTATTATCACGAGTAACTAATTCACAAATTTCAATGCTTTTGGCCGTATCCAGTCAAATTTGTAACATGGTGAAAGTAAGTCAAGTATGTATATGATTAATATATTTGTGAAATAACGATATCACAAAATGGGATGGATCTATTGTCATTATACACAAAAATACGTTAACACTAGTGTATGTATATGATTAATATATTTGTGAAATAACGATATCATCTCGACTCGTTCGTTTAACATCTCATTTATAACGATATCATCTCGACTCGTTCGTTTAACATCTCATGTATAACGATATCATCTCGACTCATTCGTTTAACATCTCATGGATAATGATATCATCTCGACTCATTCGTTTAACATCTTATGTATTACCATATCATCCTGACTCATTCGTTTAACATCTCATGTATAATTATATCATCTCGACCCATTCGTTTAACATCTCATATATAACCATATCATCTCGACTCATTCGTTTAACATCTCATTTATAACGATATCATCTCGACTCATTCGTTTAACATCTCATATATAACGAGATTATCAATGATCGGGACTTTGACTATGATTATTTTGGATTTAAAACCCTTGAGAGATCTTATCTCTTGAAGATTGAAGGGAAGGTTGTTGAAAGGCCTCAACATATGCTAATGAGGGTTGCTGTTGGGATTCACAAGGATGATATTGCTCCTCTTCATGACGATGTTGTTCACATAGTTGTAATGTATAACATTTTTATCTATGTTGTTTTGTATAAACGCGCAATTTTCTTCCGGATTGTTATGCTTGTTGGCGTCTATATAAAATGTTAAGGTTTTTAAACATTGTTTGGGTTTGGTGTAAATAAAATTGTTTCGGTTCATTGGTGTATTTTTTTAATTTTGTTTGTACATAGTGTGTTTGGTTACCAAAGCCTTTTAACAGAGAATGATTTGGTGATGATTTGAAACTAATTTTCAGTCACCAAAAGTAGCAAATCATAGACTGAAATCGTTTGTATTCTGTGACTAACAATCAGTCTTTAAAGCCTTTCATCGGAGACTAATCAATTTTTAAATCCTATTATTAGAGAATGATTTGGTACGGTAATCTACAAAACAACGAAACGTATTAGGGACTATAAACAATGTTTATGGACTAATTTTCAGTCCCTAAATCCATGTGTTAGTAACTGATCTAACATAGTATTGGTGACTGACTTTTCAGTCGCCGATAATATGCATTGGGGACTGAAATAACATGATACCAACCAATAGAAATAAGGACTTACTTTTTTATTTTGGAGACTGATCTCTGGTCCTCATTGGTTCGATACAACAAGGACTGAATTTCAGTTGATAACGTCACTTTCCGTAACTAAGCTGTTGTAACTGATTAGTGACGAGCAAAATCAGTCCTTGATAGACCATTCGTAACTGATCATGGTGTATTGGGGACTGATTTTTCAGTCTCTGAAAGCCTGTTTTTTTGTAGTGAGCTATCTAACCCCCTTCCAACAAAAGATGTTCTATATTTTCATCCCTACCAAAGTACAGGATCCTAACATATCTTCTAAAGTCCAAATAGTCCATTCCTTCTGTCCATCTATCTGAGGGTGAAAAGAAATCTTAACTTGAGTCTGATTCCTCAAGCCTTCTGTAGTTCTCCCTGGAACTGTGAAGTAAAACGCGAATCTCTAACACGATCACTGCTGCCAACTCCAAGTTATGTGTTGGATATTCCGCCTTCTACGGTTCTAGTTGTCTTGATGCATAAGCGATATCCTTCCCATGCTGCCAAAGTGTATAACCAAGTCTCTTCTTGAAATCATTCCCAAAATTGGTACCCACTTAGAAACTAATTCCTATTTTAGCTCTTCAAACCCAGTTCTCGTTCCTCATCTCAACTAAACTTCTCCTCTCTTCTTATACGCTTCATCAACGATGACGCCAGTCGTGAACATCTTCCACAATCCTTCTGCAAGACTCAAAGGTTCTAACCCCAGTAACTGTCCTCGGTCTTGACCATTTAGTGATAATCCCAATCTTCGCAGGATCCAAAATGATACCATCTGCTAAGAACGTCTCTTGTCCCAACCACAATATCACCCTTCGAGAATTTTGTTTAAAGCTTCTTCTAACGCAACATTTCTAACACATTACGAAAATGATCCTCATGTTTCTCCTTCATCTCTGAATACACCAAGATGTCATACTATGACAAATTTGTCCCAGTACTCACGAAAGACACGATTCATCAAGTCCATAAACAGTCAGAGCATTAACCAATACTGTTGGCATCACTAACACTCGTAGTGGCCGTAACGAATACGAAAGGCAGTTCTAGGAATATCTTCAAGCCATAAATCCATCTAAAGAAAAACTTCGCATCCTAAAATTGATCAGATACATCGTCAATTCGAGGTAGTGGATAACGGTTTCTAACAGTCATACGGTTCAGCTTCTAGAAGTCAACACATAATCTCCTACTACCATCCTTCCTCTTTACAAATAAAACTGGTGTAGTCCACAGAGGTGTACTCGGACAATTAAAACCACTTACAAGCTGTTCCTTCAGTTCTTCCCATCTAAATGGTGTCATTCAATATGGAGTTTCAGATTCAGGCAAAACGTCGTTCCATACGGATAGAGTTCTGTCTCATCAAACCTTACTGTTCCGGCACTTCTCAAGATATCTTATGCTCCCAATAAGTTCAAGTTATATGATGTTTGTATTATCACGTTGATCAGGCGTCATAATACTTGCATCATATAATCATGCCTTTATTGGTATCATATTCCACCTCGAGTCGTGACTAAACAATCTCTTAGTACCATGTCATATCAACTTCACATCCTGGTGGAAATCTTGGTAGTTCGTTCAGGAATTACATCGAGAAAATTCAGATTGCAAAATGACTCTCAAGGGAAGATACATCCAACGATGTATTAAATAGGTGCTAGAAAAACCTTCACACCGCGAAGAATAATGTACGAGTTTTTAGGGTAGTAATGATAACAACGGTTAATCAGTCGGAAATCATGGTAAGGAATTCAGGATTGTTCAAAACGCCAAAGGTGGGACGTAGTATGACAGTAGTTAGCATCTAAATGTTCAGTCCACCGGTCCATACCAGAATGACATCGAAACCGTATACTTCCAAAGGAAACAATTTAGCAGAACGAATCCTATTGTCAGAACGAAATGGACAATTTCCAATACACGTGGTTACTCACCACCAGATTTCTCATAGGAATGGAAAGGGCTAAGGGATAACTTAATAGTGTAGAGGGGACCTTAATATGCTTAACAAAAGCAAGGAAAATCACCGAATGTGTTAAACACATCATGGTCATCAGAATCCTTTGAATGGTCGAAGAGGCATCTAAATTGTCACACCCCCAAATTATCTGTTTTGCAGCGGAATGGAATTCCAGGGGTGCAACTGTCATAGCATCTTAACTGCAGTTATATTGAACGACCTAAAGTGCCGTTTAGAAAATACATCGTTTGATTAATTAGACCATTCAGAGTTTACAAAGCGAGGTCCCAAAAGATGTTACAAGTTTGCGGAAATAAAGTTTACACCGTTCAAATGATGGTTAAGTGCATAAAATATAAAGTGAGACGCGTCGACACCGCGACTCCATGATATGCCCAAAATGCAATCCAACATGCGATGCTTAATTACCTGAAAATACATTTCTAAAACGGGTCAACAATAATGTTGGTGAGTTCATAGGTTTATGTAAATGAAATGCTACACGGAAACCACAAGTACAAAGTTTATGACAAACTGCCACATGAAAATGATACATTAGCTCTTAAGCTCATGACCCCGAAGCTAGACTGAATGAAATGCCCCAACTGAGTGCTTTGCCAAACACCCTGAAATGGATCAAATGTAATGCGTTCGTATGACAAGTTGGTGCTACCAACCCGAACGGAGGAGTCACCCTCAATAGATCTATTCACACACTCTCGCTTGCTCACAATTAACGGTTCATGATAATAGGGGACTTTAATCTTGGCAAATGTGGTAACTTAAGCAATGTAATGAATTTATATACTTTGGTCCGCATGAAAAATGGTGCAATGTATTCTCCCCCGAGAAATTTGAAATGATGTAATAACTTGAAAAACGGGGCTATGAAAACTCACCTGATGAAATAGCACTATGACAATAATGGATATGATGTAATGATGGCTCGGTCTCTAACCGCAACCTATGATGAATGATGTGACCCAATGTAAGCAATGATACCATGCAACTCATGCAAAAACGTATGTTAACGATACCACTCGTTATTTTTGAAAATAACGTTTTCTGTCGAAAAATATATTTTTGACATCTCGGCAAGTCATATACTATATTTCGTGTAAAAATGTTGGAATAATACTCCACGATCCTCTTTTGGTGTTTTATTGTCAAATAAAATAGTTTCGTCGCAAAATATTACTTTTACAACTGGTGAAAATATGACCGAACGGCCTTGCAAAGCTAGTCGTAAAATATTGTACGTTAAGAGTTAGGAATAGAACTTGACGTTTTTGAAATCCTTGCAACAACATCTCAATGTCGTCTCTTTTGAGTTTTGATCATACACGTCTCGATCATGAAGAAAATCGGCTTTGAATATGGTGTCTTGCAAAACAATTTCCCATACTTAGAAACATTTTCTTGTAATAGTTGTTTTTGGCGATACTAGGAAATTCATAACTTACTCATTATAAGTTCAATCAACAAGCGGTCGATTGATTTGGAAAATAGGCCGGGAATACTTCGTTTCATCTCAAGGAGTTTATGGCTCAAACCATCTCGCTCAACGGGAAAATAGCTCGTAAGATGGTGCCTCGCAAAACTGTTTATACTTAGAAAATATTGGAATTATAGTGAGGCTGTCAAAATAAGTTTTGTTAGTCGGATTTTCAGAAATTCATATCTTGGTCGTTATAAGTCGGTTTTCAACGTTCTTTATATCCACGCGATCGTCATAACATGAACTAACATATTCTCAGTGGCTCGGCTCAGCTAGACTACGGCTAACGCCTTGTTCTGTCCCCTGAAGTTCGGCCAACAGCCCGCATTTTCAGAAAATAATAGTTTTGCGTTGCTAACTTTAAAACATCGTATCTCCTTCGTTATAACTCGGTTTTTAGTGATTCAAGCGACCACGTTTTCGTGTTTGAGAGTACTTTCTAAATATGAAAGCTAAAATAAAGCCATGTTTACTGATTTTTCCAAAGTTTACATTTCTGGACAGCGGGTATATATATATGTTAAAAACTCGTTTTCTTGGTTCGCGGCTTGATCAAACGACTACAACACAACTCCACAAGTACACACATCCTACCATACACCTTCTTAGGGTGTCATGGGTCCTAAACATCACTAAAAATAGTGAGTTTCGCGGGGATGTTAATAAAACATACAGATCTAGGGTTTGAGATAGTTTTAATGAAAAATAAAACAAGTGGTATACATAACATAGGTTTTGCATGGATAGCTCTCAAAATAAATAGGAAATACATCAATATAAGAACAATGGAAGTATGTAAAGATCAAAAATGGTGTTCTTGAGCTTACTTGATGATTGGTGAGCTAGAATGAAAAACGACCACAACCTTGGAGTTTTTATTACAAAACTCTAACAAGGAAGGTATTCGGGACTAGAATGAAACTTGATCTTCAAAAAAAAATGGGATCTCCTTGTTCTTCTTGTTGGTGCCGTGGGATGGAGAGGGAGAGAGGAGAGGTTTTGCTTTGTTTTGCTTAGTTAAAAAGATGTGTAAAATGTTATGAAATTAAATGAAGTTTAAGTAAAGTAAGCCATTAAGGCTTTTTGGCTTATTAGGCCAACAAGGGGGGGGGGGGGGGGGGGGGGGGGGGCGGGCAAGGCTTCCTCAAGAAGCCTTGTGATGAGATTTTTTTCTTAAAACATTTTTAGGATAAGTCTTAGTTAGTTTAGTGTGTAATTTCGGCGTTATCGGGTACCGGGTTAACTGAAAATAAAACGTGACGAATAAAAATAAAATTCGACAAAGTTGTAAAAACTCATAAAATCATGTTACTGATAAGAATCGGGTGTTAAAATAGTGTTCGTGATAAAATATCGCAAACCGATGGGGTTATAAAGCCCTAACCGGGAAAATATTGCAAAAGGTTTCAAAACACCGGGTAAATTAATAATATAAATTTTATATCATTAAAATTAGCATGAAAATATATTAGGATCATAATCGGGAGTATTTGAGTATAATATTAGTAGTAATGACTGAGTGGTAACGTTTACTGAACAACTGAACATACGATAATGAAACTCACACAAACCCGTGCATGACTTAATATGGAAATGATGATGATGTTACTGATGATATGTAGACTAATCTAGTCTATATGACATGTCCTTACTGATGATGCATGAATACGCAGCTAAACCTTACTGGTTACGCGAATTTGAATACTTGTAAACTAGGTTTACTGAATGATGAATGGAAATCATGAATAGTGAAATGGTAAATTGTAAATTGTCAAGGTTCGGGAAATGACCTGAAATTGTGATTTGTCACAGTCGCCCCACCCAAAAAGGAATTCAGTCCCTGAATTCAGCTGGTGTTGGCCTCAGAAATGGCCTCGGTGAAAAGATGTGGGTATTTGAGTCGCATCTGGTCTTCTCGTTCCCAAGTAAACTCAGGACCTCTTCGAGAATTCCAGCGAACTTTCACGATAGGAATTCGACTTTGCTTCAACTGTTTGACCTCACGGTCCATGATCTCTACGGGTTCTTCCACAAAGTTAAGCTTATCGTCAAGCTGAATTTCTTCCAATGGAATCACGAGCGTTTCATCTGAAAGACATTTCTTGAGGTTTGAGACATGAAACGTGTTATGTACATTGCTGAGTTCTGACGGAAGTTCAAGCTTGTATGCTACCGGACCAATCTTTTCCAGAATCTTGAATGGCCCAATGTATCTCGGGTTCAGCTTCCCGCGTTTCCTGAATCGTATCACGCCCTTCCAAGGCGAGACTTTCAACATGACTTGGTCTCCAACCTGAAATTCTAATGGTTTGCGTCGAACATCAGCGTAGCTTTTCTGTCGACTTCTGGCTGTCTTGAGTCTTTCTCGAATCTGGATGATCTTTTCTGTTGTTTCTCTAACCAACTCTGGACCGGTTAATTGTACCTCACCAACTTCGGCCCAACACACTGGAGACCGGCATTTACGACCATACAATGCCTCGAATGGTGCGGCCTTTATGCTCGAATGATAACTGTTATTATAAGAAAACTCGATTAATGGCAAATGGTTAGCCCAACCATTTCCAAAATCAATCACGCATGCCCTGAGCATATCTTCCAGTGTCTGAATCGTTCTCTCACTCTGACCATCGGTCTGAGGATGATAGGCAGTGCTCATGTCTAATTTGGTGTTGAATGCATTTTGTAGTGACTTCCAGAAATTTGAAGTAAAACGACTATCTCTGTCGGAAATGATGGAGACTGGTGCACCGTGCTTTGAGACTATTTCCTTGACATAAAGTCTGGTAAGCTGTTCCATAGTATAAGTCTCTTTGATCGGAATGAAATGGGCTGATTTGGTAAGACGATCAACGATTACCCAAATAGCATCGTAACCGCCTGAAGTCTTGGGAAGTTTAGTGACAAAATCCATTGTAATGCGCTCCCATTTCCACTGAGGAATTTCCGGTTGTTGAAGTAATCCTGATGGCTTCTGGTACTCGGCTTTCACTTTAGCACAAGTAAGGCATTTACTGACATACGTAGCTATCTCTGCTTTCATATTCGGCCACCAATAAAGCTTCTTGAGATCCTGATACATCTTATCAGAACCTGGGTGAATGGAGTATTTCGACTTGTGTGATTCATGCATGATCAACTCTCGTATTCCTCCATAGAGAGGTATCCAACTTCTGTCCTTGAAACACAATACTCCGTCTGACCTTCTCACTAAACCGTTTGCATTATCTTGCATTCCCTTAAGTGTTTCACTTGGTAGGTTTTCTTCCTTGAGCGCTTCAACCTGAGCCTCGAGGATCTTTGATGGTAAAGGAGAAATAATATTCATTCCCAATGATCTGACTCTCAAAGGCTTGGGTCGTTCTTTTCTACTGAGTGCATCTGCCACAACATTGGCTTTTCCTGGGTGATAACGAATCTCACAGTCGTAATCACTAAGTAATTCCAACCAACGACGTTGCTCATATTGAGTTCTTTCTGATCAAGGATATACTGTAAGCTCTTATGGTCTGTGAACACTACACACTTAGTACCATAAAGATAGTGCCTCCAAATCTTGAGTGCGAAAATCACTGCACCCAACTCTAAGTCGTGTGTGGTGTAATTCTTCTCATGCTTCTTAAGCTGTCGAGAAGCGTAAGCTATCACCTTCTCATTCTGCATTAACACTGCTCCAAGTCCTTTATGTGATGCGTCGCAATATACCACAAAGTTTTCAATCCCTTCTGGTAGTGCCAAAACTGTGTGCGCTGCAAAGTTTCTGTTTCAACAACTGAAAAGCAGACTCTTGCTTCTTTCCCCATTCGTACTTCTGGTTCTTCTGAGTCAACTTGGTCAAGGGTTTTGCTATCTTGGAAAACCTTCAATGAACCTTCTGTAATATCCGGCAAGTCCTAAGAATTGACGAATTTCTGTAGGAGTATTTGGTGCTGCCCAATCTTTAACTGCCTCAATCTTTGCTGGATCAACTTGTAGTCCTTGACTATCAATGACATGACCAAGAAATTGTACTCTACGGATCCAAAAATCACACTTTGAAAATTTGGCGTACAATTTCTCTCTCTCGAGCAGTTCCAAGATTGTTCTGAGATGTTCTCTATGCTCTTCTTCACTCTTTGAGTAAATCAAAATATCGTCAATGAATACAATCACAAACTTATCCAGGTATGGTTTGCACACCCTGTTCATGAGATCCATGAACACAGCTGGTGCATTGGTTAGTCCGAACGGCATTACTTGGAACTCGTAATGACCATACCTAGTTCTGAATGCTGTCTTCGGGATATCCTCCTCCCGAACTCTAAGCTGATGGTAACCCGATCTCAAGTCGATCTTGGAGTAATAACTAGAACCTTGCAATTGATCAAACAAATCGTCGATCCGGGGAAAGTGGATAACGATTCTTCACTGTCAACTTGTTTAATTCTCGGTAGTCGATGCACATTCTGAAGGATCCATCTTTCTTCTTGACAAACAAAACCGGTGCTCCCAAGGCGAGGAACTCGGTCTTATAAATCCTTTTTCCAAGAGTTCTTGCAACTGGTTCGACAACTCTTGCATTTTCTGATGGTGCAAGTCGATAAGGTGCTCGCGCAACTGGTGCGGCTCCTGGCACTAAATCGATCTGAAATTCCACTTGGCGAGTAGGTGGAAGTCCTGGTAAGTCTTCAGGAAAGACTTCTGGAAAATCTCTAGCAGTTGGTACGTCTTCAAGTCGCTTCTCCTCCGACTTCTTCTCTACGATGTGAGCCAAAAATGCATAACAACCTTTCTTTATGTACTTTTCTGTTTTGATGCACGATATGATACTGAGTCTGGTTCTACTTCGCTCCCCACGAATGACCAATGTTTCACCGTCGTAAGGAAGATGAACAACTTTTTCATCACAAATAATCCTGGCATGGTGTCGAGATAACCAATCCATACCGATGACGATGTCGAAACTTCCAAGTTCTACAGGCATGAGGTCTATATGGAATGGATGGTTTAGAAAATTGAGAGTGCAACCACGAATAATCGTGTCGGTAACAACTAAGGAACCATTAGCTAGTTCGACATGATAAGGAATGTCTAATGTGGTTGGTTTAATGTTAAGTAATGGGGCAAATGCAGTGGAAACAAAACTTCTATCGGCTCCTGAATCAAATAAGATAGATGCATAACGATTATTGACAAGGAACGTACCCGTAACGACATTCGGGTCTTCCTTGACATCTGCTCCTCCGATCACATAAGCTCTTCCCCTTGCTGTTCCACCTTGGTTTCCAGTCCTCTGATTCTTTCCCTTCGGACAGTCCTGCTTGAAGTGTCCGACTTCTCCACAACCAAAGCATGTTAGTGGAGGTTTCTGATTATCATCCATATATGGAGCTTTGCAACCCTTGGCTGAATGACCAATTTTCTTACAATTCCCACAAGGATTTGGGCAATTTCCAGGGTTATGATGGGTTTGACATTTGTTGCACTTGGGTAGAATACCATTGTAACCCTTCTTCTCAGCTGGACCTGCAACAAAGGCCCTTGCAACTTCCTGTTTCTTCGGTGGTGGTGGTGCGGCATTGTTATTCTGGTTGTTATCCACTTTCTTTTATTGTTGTTGTTGTTGGGATGGTTTCTGTTGTTTGTTTAAAGTTGTTGTTGTTACGGTAGTTGTTGTTGAAATTTCGGTTATTGTTGGTGTTGGTGTTGGTGTTTGGTGTAGTTCTTTCTTCACTATCTGAGCCATGGAGTTTTGAGACACTCTGATTGCCTCATCTATTGTCTGTGGGTCAAAAGACATTACATCACCACGGATGTTGGTAGGTAATCCACGGTGAAGTTTTCTAGCAACTTCTCATTATCTGGAACATATTTGGGCATAGTGCAACTAATCCTTGAAAACCTTTGATATATGTTTCAATATCATTTCTACGGTCACTAGCTCATAGAATTTGTCTCCAACTTTTTTACTTCAGTACGTGGACAAAACTTCTTCGATATTAGTTTCTTGAACTCATCTCAGGAAGCTTCTGAGCATTCTCCCTTCTAGGGTTCGCGTAAGGAAGTCCCATGACATAGCTTCTGCCACAAGGGTACTAGCGGCAAACTTCACTTTGCTTTCTTCTGGACAGTTTGCATAGAAGGAATACAGATTCGTCTTTTCAAACCATCTAATCATAGCAGTGGCTCTCAGTGCCTTTGAATTTCTCCGGATCACCACTTTGAAGCCTTGTGTACATTTCGCACATTAGTCCCATTAGTATTTGTTCCTCAGTTCCTCCAGTGTCTGCCCCTGAAGCAGCTTCAGCAGCAGCTGCAGCCACGGCAGCTCTTTCATTTTCCAATGCTGCTCAATATGTCGGCAAAAGTCTCTTGATCTGAGCGGGGTGTCATAGAAGGAGTACTTTTCTTGGGTGCCATGATTCTTCACAATCACAAAAGAATAACAATAATGGAATCCACAAAGAAAATGATCATTATAACAATATATACAACCACATATGTATATACAACCAAACATGTATAAATAAAATGAAATTCACAATGCACAAGGATATAATACATGAAAATTTTGGCCTACTGGACCGATATCATAAAGTAGCACAACAAAATCCGGCATAGCAGGTCACACTTGACATATTTGTTTGTACTTAAAGCAAAAATAGCAAGTTCTAAATACGTCCCAACCTCGGGATAGGATAATAATGTTACAGCTACATAATAAAAGTCCAAACTAAGCACTCCCTGGTGCTCCTCCTGGTCACGCTGAGGTGGCGGATCTCTCTGTCCATATGCAACTATGATCTCCTCCAAATGCTCCACTCGGAAGTGTAGGTCTGCTCTCGGTTCCCTGATGCTGTCAACCTAGCTGAATGATGTCATCTCACTGGCCATGTCTGTTTGTTTTCCTGTGCCATATGTGCCCTGTCAAACAACTCGGGCATCTCTGCTAGTCGAGTGATTGCTCTGAGCTCTTAGCTGAGTGCCTCTACCCAATGGTAGACACATCAATGGCAACCCTGCCCTGTTCTAATCCCTCATCATCTTATGGCCTCCACTCGGCCACAGGGATCTCCTCTATGTAGCCTAATGCCTGTCCATTGTCCCTGTAGATGAACTAGTCTCGCATCGAGGCAGCGAGTAGTAAGTACCTGGTAGTGCAGCCCTCGAGTCTTCCTATCTCGAATCGGGGCTGGGTGGTATGTCTTGGAGGGTCTGGGAGTGTCTGAAGATGAGAATCAATCCGAGCACGCTTCTTGGCGGCAAATCCGAGGTAGGTATTAGAGTCCTGACATGGATGGTGAGGATTGGTACTACATGTATGGGTATGTGATGGTGTACGAGCAACAGTAGGTTATAGGTGAAAGTGGTCGTGGTAGTCTTCACCCTTTCGCGCAGTCTGGCGGAGTTTGAGCGGCGGACTAATGGAGTCTGTCCTGTGGAGAATAGTGATAGTAGGAGGTGATGGAACTGGGGTACGGAAAGCAACACTCTTTCGCGCAACCGCGCGCCTTGAGTGGTCTGGATCTAGTAGGACATCGGGGTTGCTACCCGAAGCAATGATGGTGATGGTACAAAGCAGCTGGAGATCTGTCTTAGGAGACGAAAACGCTAGCAGCAGTGCGCTTCATGCGCGGTCCATCGGTATATAGACGGTACACATGTCATAGGGTATAAATCTCTCTGGCTGGATAACAGGTACAATGTCTAGGACCACGATGGTATCAGTGGTGACACGGGTGGGGTAGGTGCGATTCTCCCTCCTCAAAGGGCTCAGTCTGTCATCCGACATCACAGGGGAGACTCTGGAGTAGGCTCCACTGACGACAATATGATAGCGGTAATGAAGATGATGATGTAACAGGACACTAGTATGATAGAGGGTAGTGAGGAACTCTCTGTGTCCGATGAAAGGACAATGGGGTGTGAATTGGAAGATCTCTGTGACATTCAATGTGGAACAAAGTAAATAAAATTTACTTAATGTGGGTCATGTGAAATGATATATGTATGAAATCACATGTAATGAATGCGGATAATGATATGCATTTGATGAATAATGGGTTGCTATGATGGTGTCGTTATTAGTCTAGGGTATCGTGAATAACTAGTTCGTATAATTCAAGCTCTGATGGCAATTGTCACACCCCAAATTATTTGTTTTGGCAGCGGAATGGAATTCCGGGGTGCAACTGTCATAGCATCTTAACTGCAGTTATTATTGAACGACCTAATGTCCGTTTAGAAATACATCGTTTGATTTAATTGAACATTCAGAGTTTACAAAGCGAGGTCCCAAAAGATGTTAACAGTTTGCGGAAATAAAGTTTCACCGTTCAAACGATGGTTAAGTGATAAATATAAAGTGAGACGCGTCGACACGCGACTCCATGATATGCGAAAATGCAATCCAACATGCGATGCTTAATTACTGAAAATACATTGCTAAAACCGGGTCAACAATAATGTTGGTGAGTTCATAGGTTTATGTAAATGAAATGCTACACGGAAACCCAAGTACAAGTTATGACAAACTGCCACATGAAATGATACATTAGCTCTTAAGTTCATGACCCCGAAGCTAGACTGAATGAAATGCCCAACTGAGTGCTTTGCAAACACCCGAAATGGATCAAATGTAATGCGTTGGTATGACAATTTGGTGGCTACCAACCCGAAACGGAGGAGTCTCCCTCAATAGATCTATTCACACACTCTCGCTTGCTCACAATTAACGGTTCATGATATAGGGGACTTGAATCTTGGCAAATGTGGTAATTAAGCAATGTAATGATTTATATACTTTGGTCCGCATGAAAAATGGTGCAATGTATTCTCCCCCGAGGAAATTTGAAATGATGTAATAACTTGAAAAACGGGGCTATGAAAACTCACCTGATGAAATAGCATATGACAATAATGGTTGATGTAATGATGGCTCGGTCTCTACCGCCAACTATGATGAATGATGTGACCCAATGTAAGCAATGATTACCATGCAACTCATGCAAAAACGTATGTTAACGATACCACTCGTTATTTTTGAAAATAACGTTTTCTGTCGAAAAATATATTTTTGACATCTCGGCAAGTCATATACTATATTTGTGTTAAAAAATGTTGGAATAATACTCCACGATTCCTCTTTTGGTGTTTTATTGTCAAATAAAATAGTTTCGTGTAAAATATTACTTTTTCAACTGGTGAAATATGACCGACGGCCTTGCAAGCTAGTCGTAAAATTTGTACGTTAAGAGTTAGGAATAGAACTTGACGTTTTTGAAATCCCTGCAACAACATTCAATGTCATCTCTTTTGAGTTTTGATATACACGTCTCGATCATGAAGAAAATCGGCTTTGAATATGGTGTCTTGCAAACAATTTCCCCATACTTAGAAACATTTTCTTGTAATTGTTGTTTTTTGGCGATACTAGGAAATTCATACTTACTCGTTATAAGTTCATCAACAAGCGGTCGATTGATTTGGAAAATAGGCCGGGAATACTTCGTTTCACTCAAGGAGTTTATGGCTCAAACCATCTGCTCAACGGGAAAATAGCTCGTAAGATGGTGCTCGCAAACTGTTTATAATTAGAAATATTGGAATTATAGTGAGGCTGTCAAATAAGTTTTGTTAGTCGGATTTTCAGAAATTCATATCTTGGTCGTTTATAGTCGGTTTCAACGTTCTTTTATATCCACGCGATGTCATAACATGAACTAACATATTTCTAGTGGCTCGGCTCAGCTAGACTACGGCTAACGCTCATTCTGTCCCCTGAAGTTCGGCCAACAGCCCGCATTTTCAGAAAATATAGTTTTGCGTTGCAACTTTAAAACATCGTATTCCTTGTTATAACTCGGTTTTTAGTGATTCAGGACCACGTTTTCGTGTTTGAGAGTACTTTCTAAATATGAAAGCTAAAATAAAAGCCATGTTTATGATTTTCCAAGTTTAATTTCTGGCGGGGTATATATATATGTTAAAAACCGTTTTTCTTGGGTTCCGGCTTGATCAAACGACTACAACACAACTCCACAAGTACACAATCCTACCATACACCTCTTAGGGTGTCATGGGTCCTAAACATCACTAAAATGTGGGTTTCGCGGGGATGTTAATAAAACATAAGATCTAGGGTTGGATAGTTTTAATGAAAATAAAACAAGTGGTATACATAACAAGGTTTTGCATGGATAGCTCTCAAAATAAATGGGAAATACATCAATATAAGAACAATGGAAGTATGTAAAGATCAAAATGGTGTCTTGAGCTTACTGATGATTGGTGAACTAGAATGAAAAACGACCACAACTTGGAGTTTTTTTACAAAACTCTAACAAGGAAGGTATTCGGGGACTAGATGAACTTGACTTCAAAAAAAAAATGGGATCTCTTGTCTTCTTGTTGGTGCCGTGGGATGGAGAGGGAGAGAGGAGAGGTTTTGCTTTGTTTTGCTAGTTTTAAAAAGATGTGTAAAATGTTATGAAATTAATGAAGTTTAAGTAAAGTAAGCCATTAAGGTTTTTGGTTTTAGGCCAACAAGGGGGGGGGGGGGGGGGGGGGGGGGGGGCGGCAAGGCTTCCTTAAGAAGCCTGTGATGAGATTTTTTTCTTAAAACATTTTTAGGATAGTCTTAGTTAGTTTAGTGTTTGTAATTTCGGCGTTATCGGGTACGGGTTAAATGAAAATAAAACGTGACGTATAAAATAAAAATTCGACAAGTTGTAAAAAACTCATAAAAATCATGTTACTGATAAGAATCGGGTGTTAAATAGTGTTGTGATAAAAATATCGCAAACCGATGGGGTTATAAGCCCTAACGGGAAAATATTGCAAAAGGTTTCAAAACACCGGGTAAATTAATAATATAAATTTTATATCATTAAAATTAGCAGAAAATATATTAGGATCATAATCGGGGAGTATTTTGAGTATAATATTGTAGTAATGACTGGTGGTAAGTTTACTGAACAATGAACATAACGATAATGAAACTCACACAAACCCGTGCATGACTTAATATGGAAATGATGATGATGTTATGATGTTATGTAGATACTCTAGTCTATATGACATGTCCTTACTGATGATGATGAATACACAACTAAACCTTACCGGTTACGCGCATTTGAATACTTGTAAACTAGGTTTACTGAATGATGAATCGAAATCATGAATAGTGAAATGGTAAATTGTAAATTGTCAAGGTTCGGGAAATGACCTGAAATTGTGATTTGTCAATAAATGATTAGCAAACAAATCAGGGTTAAGGTCGGAATAAGAAATAAACTCATATAGTGTAAGCATAAGCAAAAATTCTTACTTGGTCAAAACTTAAGCTGTGCAAAAATGATAGGTTTCTAAATCTCTAGAAAAAATGATCTTAAAGGGCTTAACTAAAAAATAGGGGAACGAATCAGAGTGATGCGGAAGCAATATATCTAACAAATGTCTTATCACTATAGTCTACCCAATCCTCACGGTCATATCTTAAGTTCCTCCAGAGTGGAATTCTAAGGAAAATTCTTAAAGGTTGTTTCATAAGCTCTATAGTGCAAACCTAAGGGCCTAATATTCACAGGTCATGATTTTATGTACTACAAGTCGAAGCCTTTGCTCTGATACATATTTGTAACACCCCATCGGAGAAAAGGGGTCAAATGTCACATTATGGCGTCAACAGAATATACGCAAACGAAAGACTTTAATAGTCCAATGTTTACAAAGGTATTCTAAGTAAAAGATAAAGTACTAAATCTGAACATTACAACTTCCAAACTAAAATACAAACTAAGTCCAAAAGAAAACTCTAAATGCAATCTAATCCATGGGAAGCTATCAGGTGTTCCACTAATAGTCCTAAGCAACTCGTCACTCGAATCCCATTTTCCCCTCTTAGAACCTGCCGCAGGAAAGAAAATGCGGCTGAGCTTAAAAAGCCCAGTGTACAGATATATACAAATGGATAACTAAAGCAAAAGAATAACCAGAAATGAAATCATAAGGGATCTGCAGGATAAAATGATATAAGTCACAATAAGTAGTAAAATGAACGGATAAGTGAAACGGAAACACGAGAACCTGCTAAATAAGATATCAATGAAATATGGGATATATGATAATGGAATCAAAGCAGAACAAGGAATATGAAACAGATAACAATCATAACAAGGAAATGCCCAAGTAACAAACATATATCATATCATAGCAAATTGTACATAGGAGCTGCAGACTCCAATAGTACTAGTGTAAAATGGGGTGTATGGCACACACACAATCCATTCACTAAATAACTGAACTAAAACAAAAGTACATAGAATGCATCCATACGCACCCTGCAAAACAGATTTACATATACAAGTTCGAGACTGTGCATACGTCGTTAATATAATAATAATAATATGGCGGCCATGGTTGCTATATAGCATAAGTGGGAACGCTATGGACTAAAACCCACCTCCATAGATAGTGTCAATACCATTGGTGCATCAATGGCACGGCCATGGACTCCCCATGACTGGCTACAAATATGGGCAACATAATAGGCATAGTACATGCAATATAATGTTAAAGGGATAACTATAAATTATCCAACTCAGATAATAGCTATGTGAATAGAATATAGCATGAAACGAATAATCAAACGAATACTGAACAAATATGGATCAAAGCATATCAAATAACAAATATCAGGGAATCAATGAGTCATGAGAAATCTATAAGGAATAGATAGAGTACAAATAGGTTAAATAATTTTGAAAATCATTTAAACACTATTTTCATAAACGTATTCTTTTGAAAGCAGTTTTCATAAAAGTCATTAAATCTTCATATAAAAGTGGTATCGCCTCGGTTTCATAGCAATCATTTTAAAGCAGTTTTTCTCAAATCATAATCATGATATATTTAAGAAAGGTTTTCACACGAAGTTATAATATTAAATGGGTTACAAAGTATCAAAGGATTCTAATACGGATATTGAAGTCACAAGAGAGAACGGATGAATCAAACCATATCAGACAGAATAACCAAACGAATATTAAATGAATCATAACTCAGAATAGCAAATATCAAGGAATCAAAAATCATGAGATACCCTTACTGAAAAAGGGTGGAATATCTGTACCTTAACGCGTATGAAAGGAAAGCAAACGAATGAATGAACACAAGGAAACAACATCGCGCCTCTTCAAATGATCTACACAAAATAGGGATCACTTAATACTTATATGTTTATTTCATAAGTTACAAATGGTTTTAATGATTTATACTTATAGTTATACTCATAACTTATTTTAGGTTTATTTTACAAATCTGGGTTAGTTTCTTATGAATTTTAAGACACATCAAATGAACTCCAGATACTCTCCCAATTTTTCCTGAGGTTCCCACATGAGTTAAGCAATTACTCAAATTTTTGTAGATTTTATTAATAAGTGTAATTACCCTTTAAAATTCATCTTTCCAGACCTACCCAGAAAAATAACTGTACAGACACCCAGAAAGTTTGCCCTTGACTAACCCATCTCAACCTTTCAGAAACATCCATAAAAATTCCAGTAAGTCATATACATCTTAAACATTATCCCTGTCAAAGGAGACCTCTTAATTCCTTATGGTTTGAAAACTAAAAATCAAAAATACCAACTGATTTTCAGACATCCATAATGCAGTTTTGACACTTAATCTTGTAAAAATTAAAAGACCATCCTCCCGACTCTAATGGCTATAAAACTTAATATACAGAGAGTACACATCCTAAACTAAGTTTTAGACTTAAAAATCAGGTTAAAGCTCATTGTTATCATCACATTAGACTCTCTTGAACCCGACTCAATTTCTGGACTGCATGTAGTGAGACAGAAAACCAACCGCGACTTAATTCTTCTAACCAGTTTTAAAAGCATGTTTCTATAAGGTTTAAAACACCATTCGACACTACCTCACACACACAAACACAACTCCAATACCAGTTTAACAAGGCACAAGTACAGACTTAAAATCATAGATACCGCAAGCCCTAAACCCTTATTCCAGCCCTCGTTAAATACACCTAGGGTTTTCCCTTTTTAGTTTGCCAAATTAAATGTTTAATTACTGATGTTATACAAGTTTTAATGTCATAGATTAGGGTTGGATATCTAGTTTAGGTCGATTAGGAAAAGAAAGGCATGGTCGACACCAAGACTACAAGACTTATGATTTTAGGTAGCATATTTCTTTTACATATGTGATCTTAATCGACACAAGCATAGGCAGCAACATGTTTAATGATTAAGTATGGCATGATATAGGTTATGTTTTACATATTACAACATATGATGATCAAAAGTGACGAAAAGAATGATGGTTAAAATATCTTTAGGGTTGGATTAACGAGGCAAGAAACAACAAGCACAAACGATTCAAGCAAGGCTGAAACACAACTTCAACGATTACCAATGGGGCTGCTACTTGGCTTCTTGGTCTTGGAATGGAAGAACAATATGATTTTTTTTTGTTTAGGGTTTCTTTGTGTGTCGCTTTTTGGGAGGGACAGGGACAAGGGATTAGATAGTTTATGGAATAAAAGAAAACGTATTATCTCACATAGGGAATGCCGTGTTTTTAGTTTAGGGAAGTCGTGTGCTATTTTAGGCTTGGAGGGGGAACACATATCTTCTTATATTGGTAGGAGATTTGTGTTTGATTTGTTCTTATCTTGTAAATAACAAAAAAATATAAAGTTTATAAACACAAGGGAGGCGGCGCGGATTTTCTATAAAAAAAAAAGGTTAGATAGGTTTATTTTTAGTACTTACTTTGTAACATATAGTTTAGGATTAAATATTAACTCATATGTATAACATATAGTTCTAATTACTTATTAGTCTTATCTAAACTATAGGTTATATCTAATGATCAAATAAAATGTGAATTCAGATTTTAGGGTTTTACAATAGTAATGCCCAAATTTGGAGTTGCCTTAGTTGTCTGCTGCTATAAGGCTAGTCACAGTCGTGACCTGGGTCACCGGCTGCCATATTAGCTTTCTCTCTCCGGTGACCAGACATGACCAAAGTGCCATAGTCGTTGACCGACCTTTTTTTTTTCTTTTTTTTTCTAATTAAAACATTTTAAAAAAAAAAACTTAAAATTCATTAAAAATAAAAACATTACATAAATTAAAGATCAACAAACTACGATACGATAATGAAAATAAAACTACAAATTAAGAAAAGGAATCATCTGAAACCCAACCGTCTTCACTCGAAGACGACCTAAACTCGCCATCATAATACTTTCCTTCCATTATGTCAAACCAGTTCTTCCTTCGAAGTTCTTCATCCCTGGCTTCCTGCTCCAAACGAGCAACTTCTTCTTGTAGTTCTTGTTCCTCCATTTGTCTCCAGACTTCCTCATCTTACTCTAGAAGTCAGAGTTCATCCTCCGTGAGTCCAAATGCATTGAGTTGTTGTTCGACAACCGGTGGAGTGTTCACCGGTTCATTTTCCGGTT
>CP139506.1:274936447-275135618 GCA_021014915.2 Artemisia tridentata subsp. tridentata
TCTTTGGTAGAAACATCTTCAACAACAACAAGAACAAGATTCCGAAGACGATGAATAAGTATTTGTTTCGTATTGTAATGTTTAATATTCGTATTGTAATGTTTAATATTTAATGTTATGTTAGTTATTAAATAAAGTATTAGTTTTAGTTTAGGGGTTGAATTTGAAAATAGTTGAGTTAAATGTGAGTTATGATAGTGGGTGTTTTTTTGAGTTAAATGTGAAAAAGGTTAAAGCTAATGTGGCGCTAACGTGGCAGTGTGTTAAATTTTAACTCTGTGTTACCACGAGTGCTCTAAGTGTAAGTTTAGTAGAGTATAGGTAAATGATGAGTATCAACAAGCTTGTGGTCTAGTGGTTGAAGCTTAGTTAGTTAAGCGAGCCACGGGTGAGAGTAGTATCGGGTGGGTGACCTACCGGGAAGTCCTCACTTGTGGACCACAAGCTCTGTTAATATTAGGCAATGAAGAGGAGAGCCTGTAAGCCAATGTTGCGCAGGTTCAAATCCGAGCCGCTTCCGGTTTTCATCCGGCCGTTACTCCAGCGAGGAAGTCGTGTGAAGGCGGTACGGTTTCCGGGCGGACGCCGTTTGTAGTCCCCACTACGCCCAGCGTGGATCCGGTTCAGATAGCATAGTCTGGGCATGTGGTGGATGAGGGCCTGTCAAAGTGGCAGGTTGTGACTCCAACCAAAAAATGAAAGTCACCTTAAAAAAAAAAAAAAAAAAAAAAAAAAAAAAAAAAAAAAAAGGTAAATGATGAGTAACGGTGACCATTACAAGATTAAATATGATTAAAAAAAATTATAACATGATGTTGACGTGAAAATATGACACGTACCGTTACATAGTCAAAGGCCAAAAATGACCTTACTCACTTTGGGTACGATTGTAAAAGTCGTAGCAAAAGTAACTTTATTTTCATCTGACTAATTCTCTCTCGGGAGTATTTTGTCAAAAAGGTCATATGAATATTTGTTTTTTAATAAGACCGTAGTTATCTAGTCCTTTGTAATACGTGTTGAAAACGCCATATACATTTTCGAGCACGACATGAATTCTATGTTACTTTAGAAGTAATAATGTCGCTTCAAAAGTTTAGTCTTATTTTAATTAAGATGTTCTTTTTGATATTTTGACTTGTTTTGTTTTATAAAATTTTAAATGGTCCCTTTAGCCTTGATATCTTGACTTGTGTTGTTCTATAACTTACATTACAATATGGTATGGTGTTGTAAGATTATGTAAGTAGATGTCTTGACGTCTAGCAAGTAATTTGGTGTAAAAAGCTGTTTCCAAAATATACAATGTAATTTTAGCATGTTAAAAGCAGTGTCGTAAAGATTGGTTTAGACAGCCGATTAATTAGAGCCTAGGCGTTAGACGGGAAATTAATCGCTTGATTTCAACCTAGTACTTCCCCCGTCCCTAAATAAGTGTCAACTATTAATTTTTAAAGTCTTTCATTTTTAACTTTGACCTTAAATTATTTTATTTGTGTTATGTAATATTTGATGCAAAATATATAAATGGATTGGGTTTTAAATGTATTTTCATTGATATAATTTTCATCAAGTATTACATAACACAAATGAACTAATTTAAGGTCAAAATTATTAAAAAAAATAATAATAATTAAATAAATAAATAAATAAATAAATTAAAAAAAAAAAAAAAAAAAACTTTAAAAGTCAACAGTGGACATTTAGATTGGTAAACAAAATCGCTCAACATACCGATTAATCAGACAAAAATCAGCTAAATAAGGCATAAATCGGCTAAATCGGTCAAACACGGGTCAACTTTTTCCAAAAATTAAAATCGAAGTTTTTTCAATATACCTCACGTTTTTCACAAAATTAGTCAGCACAACATTCAGACACACCTCGGGCAGCGATTTAACACAAAATGTGAAGGTATGCTCGTTTTTGTTATTTCAATTAAATGTTTATGGCACTAATTGAATATGGAAATCGGTATCTAAAAGTTCATTGAACCATTTAAATTTTGAATCCTTTAATATTTTGAAACATTTCGTATATGTTGTACATATAATTTCAGAAACTAGAATTTTTTTATATAAAATTTCCGATTCAATTAAATCTCCGCCTAACTGATTAATCGTTAGGCGGTACCCGGCTGCCCGACTAGCGTCTAATGAGTTTTACGACCTTGGTTAAGAGTATTACGTAGTAGTCTTTAACACTTTGTTCCCGAGTATAAAACGAAAAGAAGATAAACGGAGAGGGGGAAAAGAAAAAAAAAAAGACGATAAGAGGAAAAAATTTTGAGTTTTACTTTTGTGTTCCCGAGTTTGAAAGAAATAAAGCATAAAAATCATCTTCATTCAATTTGAAATAAAAGATTATGAGAGTAAATTTGGTGTAATTTACAATTCTTTACTTTCCTTTTCTCTCAACATCTCAAGAATACATTTTTTTAATGGTTTTTGTATTGTTTGTTTTGTTTCTTTTTGAAATCCTCCTTTTTAACCGTCTTGTTAAGAAGATGAGTTACCGTTTATTGTGTATTTTGTTTGGTTTGATTCCTCAATATATGTTGTCTTTCTAAAAATAAACCGATGGGTGAGTTAAACGTGTAGTGAAGTGGTCTAAAATCACTTGTGTAAAAACCACATATGATTTCTTTCGTGCCAGTCAAGTGGTTTATGTATATTTTCAATCAAATGTAATTTTGTTAGTTCGCACGTTCTCACAAGATTTAATGTTCTCACATGAATCTTTCTTATGAACGGATTAACATTCTCTTATCATTCAAATTTTTATCAGTAATTCGCTGTGTAACATGTATTACATGTTAGTTTTTTTGAAAAGAAAACTGTAACAGTTAAACAAACCAGAAAACTGTTGTGAGGTGTGTAACACTTTTTTTTGCATTTTTTTTTTTTATTTTTTTTTTTATTTTTAGAAAACTGTTGTGAGGTGTGTAATACTGTTGTTTGCATTGTTGCATAATATACCCATTGATCCTACTAAACTGCACTTCATAATTTCCGAAAATGTATTATTCTTTGAATAATATATAGTCAATATACAATATAAATAAACTAGGAAAACTGATGATCAACCCAAAGCCAACCCACATATACATGAGTATCTAATGCATAATTGCATATTGTCTTGTACACTCAGCAGATAACACAACCATTAGGATCGTCTTCAACACTATGAACACAGTATCGTTGGCTCATGTAAGGATAGTAAGGTCTATAAGCTTCCATCCATTTTCTTATAGCTTCAGCTTCAGCTTCCTTCCTCTTTTCTTCCTCCGTCTTCTCTTTCTTATCGTCCTTCTTATCATCTTTCTTATCGTCTTTCTTATTGTCCTTCTTCTCTTCTTTCGCGGGTCCCACAGTGACTATCTCGGTGTGCCACTTTTTAAGTTTTCCAACAACATCCACAGGATCAATGTTGCCGGTCAATGTCATTTTCCTGTCTTTCATGTCCATAGCTAAGGACTCAATCCCTATACATATTTTTGGAAAAGATTAGTTTCGTAAGTTAAGTCAAACTTATAGTACTTATGTGCAAATAGAATGAAAAGTAACAATGCTGTTTTTTTGGAAAAGACAAAAGTAACACGATATTAACCTGATAGGCTCGAAACTGCCTTCAAAGCCTTCCTTTTCTCTTTATCGTCATGTATATCTACTTTAATAACAACTTTCTGTGACAAGATACAGATGATAACAGTTAACGACTAAACGATGAATATATAACTCAAGAAAAAACTGAATGAAATAACATGCCATAGCCCAAACAGTACAACGTGTGTCCCATTAACTAAAAGTTGCGGGTTCAAAAATCAAATGCGTGAGACTGAGTTATTTGCCCCATACATAAAAACAATATGGAATTGGTAAAAAGGGTATGAGCTTTTTCTGTAAAATCATTATAATAGTAGTCAAAACCCGTTAAGAAATAGAGATAAAGATTACAACTATATGAAAAGAAAGCATAAGTTTTGGTTCTCACTGTGTACAACAACAACAACATACCCAATCCCGCCGGGCAGGGTATGTTGGGGAGGGGGGTGTATAATGTAGACAGATCCTAACCCTACTCATGGATAAACCCGAAAGTAGTAATCTATAAAGTCATAAAGACGAAAAGCAAGCATACAAGCATACAAAGCTATAGACAAAAAAAAAAACATCATAAGAACTTAGAAGAATAGAGGCATAATAACATAAAAGCATACGCCGCAAGGATGCCCCGTATATAGAAAATAGTAAAGCACATAAGAGACAAAGGGGGACATAAGCATAGAAGCTAAAAAGCATAAACACAAACGAGCATGGGCACATAAGAATAAACGCTTGCATAAGAGCAATGTTAAAGAAACGTCACATATGATATTTAAGGCATAATATATCCTATCAAGAAACAGCAAACAAAACTGATGATTTAATCAAGATTAAGTCAAAACAAATTTAAGCATATTAATTTTTATTTGCGAATATTTTGGCTTGATCTACTGCATGTGATGTATAGTCAAACTTGTAATAAACAGATGAAAGTTGTGCAGAAAAATTACCTTGCTTTCAGGCATGATGAAAAATGAGGGGTGGTGACTCGGGTCGATTGAATAATGGAATAAATCAAGAGAAAATTTTGAATTCAAGTAGTGGAATGACTTGAGTAATAACTATCAGTTTTGTGTCTCTTTTATAAGGAGGGAAGATGAGGAAGGTACTAGAGAGGAAACTAAGGTTTGACAATTACATGTGGAACAATTGACATTAGAAAATTAGGTAGTCATAAGGCCAAAACAACATTCAATTTTTGCAAGATGGAGAAAAATAAACTTATTAGTAGACTTGGACTAAGCTTGTAAAAGTCATGAACGTGTTATCACACCAGGTCATTTTCTAACGAAATTCCAAAGCATAAATTTTTTATAGTATCATACTGCTTTAATTGTTATAAAACAACTCCTGATTTTCTTTGGCGAGCAAGACTAAACAAATTGTTGTCTTCAATTCATATGTGTGTTTTGAGAATTAGGGTTAGAAGTGGCAACTTCGACTCGTTTATTTATCAATAGGTTGATGTGGGTTGTGATAAATGGTAACGGGTCAAATCAAAAAAATTAGCTAAAAAGGAAACGGGTTGAAACTTGCTTATGGAATATTATTTACTGCTAACATCCTAAATCATTTTATTATAATAAAACCAATTTTTTATTGTAAGAACCTAGTTATCATAATCATCTTTAAGGCATAACCTATTTATAAAATATGGAGAAAAGAAATGTTTGTGGGTCAACCTGATCCGACCAGTTTCAACCAGCACTAAAAACAACCCGTTTTGACACTTTCTCCGACCACCCATTTTGCCAGCTCTAGTTTGGGCTTACAATCCCTAAGTTGTATCAAGAGTGGCAAGTCAATAAGTCTACGAACGTAGAATAGAGAATAGTTGTTGGTCAAAAAAATTTCTAAGAAACAGAGAAAGACAAAAAAAGTCATTTTCAAAATATCACTGACTTCTCTTTTTTAATATGAAGGCAGAGGAATGCGTCTTCTATAGGAATACGTCTTCAAGTTAGGAATACGTCTACAAGTTACTATTAAATTTAGCCCATCTGCTTTACATATTATTCTTTCTAAATCATTGAGCACTCTTTATCATAAAATTTAAAAGCTAGCAATCAGTTTCTTCTAGATAAAAACTTATTTAAAAACAATGAACTTATCAATATATTCAAAAGTTTCTCACAGCAAACCTAACGATCTCAAGTTTTAGATCTTTTCCATCAAATGTGATTATATAGGTTCGCAAACTCAAAAAGACAAATATATATTCATATGGAGATTCTATACAAACTTGTATCCTCTATGTTTGTATACTTCGATTACTTTCAAGGGTCTATCGAAAAGCATGGCATAAAGATAATTTTCTACTTGATATTCTAATTTAGAACCCCCTTTAAGGGCCCATGACACTATGACAAGGTAGCTACTGGCTGCTTGCTAGTTGACTTGTACCAACCAAACAAACTAAACTTTCTTGAGTTTCATATCAATATAGACACATTGTATTATTGATTAATAATTGTACTAAATAACATTTTCTTTGATACATGGGATTTTTAAAAGGCTCTTAAACTATCATAATAGTAGGGTTTGACTACAAGTTAAATATCTAAGATACAAGTTAACAATGACAAAATAGGGCCTTTTTTCGTATACAAATCACCTAAGGAGGAGGGGGCAGGAGGATTTGTACACCATGGACCACAAAGCTGAGTTGTGTATTGTTGCACTGTGTGCTGTTGTTTTGATCATGTAAGTGTACCAATCACATTTAATGGAGCACAAATCAATTTCCACACGAAAATAAAATACTATGAATCTATCATCTAGGAACGTAAACTGAAACTTCGTCAAAACTGTTAGCCGTGTAACTTGATAAGGGTGGAGGGAGTGATAATTTTCAACCCTCCAACCCTCTCAAACTTTAACCAATCAAATCCCTTCACCTCATTTCAACCCTCAACCCAACCTTTTTTACTGGCAACCATCACTCCCAACACTCCCAAATCTTTTTTTTAAATATTCATAATTTATCCTCCAAATTTATAAATTTGCAACATTAACCCTTCACAATTATATCATACTTAAATATGTGGCAGATGAAACCGACTCTTTCCTCCCATTATATACCTCCACCTCTCTTTCTTTTTTTTTTTCCAATCTCTCTTTCACAAACAAACACTTCTGCTACTTCTCAACCTCAACAAAGTAGCAGCAATGAAGAAAACGTTCCAAACAAATTTTCAACCCAACCCCTATAACGGTCAAATGTGCATTGCTTCCTTCCAACTCGCAGCGAGAATAAAACTCGCAAATGGAGCCCGTGATCCCAGCCCGCACAACCGGCAACCACAAGCCCGCCAGCCCTCCAACCCGCAACCCCTAGCCCGCATATCACTCCTCCCACCCTAAGACTATTATTATAGGCAAATCTTCATCATTTATTGTAATGAGCTATAAATTAGTGATAGGTATAAAATCATGTGTGATTAGTCAATCCCGTATTTTATGTGATCTACCCATAAATAGTTCTTGGTAAATCCCTTTATATGCAGGGGCGAAGCTATTAAGGGGGGGGGGGGGGGGGGACCCCCCGAAAAAAAAAAATTCGATGTAGGGGGTATATAGTTTTCGTGTAGAAAAATTTCGGTATATTCGGTTTCGATCCCCCAAAAAAATAGCGTTAGGAAAAAAATAGTCTTAGGAAAAAAAAAATTTAGATCCCGACCCCCCACTGAAATCCTCCAAGCTTCGCCACTGTTTATATGGGAGGTCTTTGTACGAGGTATTCAAGTAATACAAATCATTCTATTCTTTTATCACATAAACACTCTTCAACATGGTATCAAAGCCACTCTAATACCGATCCATCAAGAACCCTAAGTATCTCTTCTTTTTTTTTCTTCTTTTTCCAGTTAATTGGGTGTTGGTGACTTGTGCTAAGGTCACAGTCCACACTTTCAATTGTTGTTACTTGTGCTTTTGAAGGTCACGAGTATAAGCTATCCATTATTGTTTTCTATTCCCACGTATCAAATCAAAACCCACCCTCGTTCCACTTAAATAATAACAGCACTTCATCATGACTGGCTCAACAGAGACTCCCACTGTTTCCCTCTCGGACAAGTTGTCGGCCGTTACTCATCATCATCTCCACACCCTCGTTCCCGTCAAACTTGAGTTTGATGATTAGAACTATGGCTCTTGGCAGTTTTTCTTTGAAAAATTATGTGCCATCAGTGTCTTGGACATCCAGGAAGCAAAGTGTTACGGCCTCTTGTCTCAAATAATTTTTTTCCATGTAATAAGGAGAAGCCTCCTGTGCTTTGCCATGCTTGCCAGCTTGGCAAACATGTTAGACTTCCATTTGTTAGTTCCGATACGGTTGTTAATGCTTGTTTTGACATTATTCACTCGGATATTTGGACGTCGCCAATTCCGAGCATGTCAGGTTTTAAATATTATGTCTTATTCTTGGATCATTATTCACATTTTGTTTGGGTGTATCCTTTAATTAATAAGTCTAATGTGCTATCTAAATTTGTGTTATTCCGTAACTATGTTCATACTCAGTTTAAGTGTGAAATCAGGTCTCTTCAGTGTGATCATGGTGGTGAATTCGATAACCGCGACCTCCACAAACTTTTTGCCGACAATGGAATACAATTTCGCTTCTCATGCCCTAAAACATCACAACAAAACGGCAAGTCCGAACGTATGATCCACACCATTAACAATCTCATCCGTACCCTACTTTTTCAAGCCAATCTCCCGCCTACATTTTGGGTTGAAGCTCTAAATATGGCTATTCACTTACTCAATATTCTACCCTCAACCACTGTTGCAAATGAAATCCCCTACACCCGTCTATTTGGCCAAAACCCAGATTATAGCCTCTTACGCACTTTTGGGTGCCTTTGTTACCCTCACCTATACCCCAATCACAAACTTGAACCGCGCACCACTCCATCCATTTATTTGGGTCAAGCTTCAAATCACCGTGGATATCGCTGCTTTGACTTAACCACCAATAAAATCATTATATCATTATATCTCGTCATGTAACTTTTGATGAAACCGTTTTATCATATGGCACTTCAAAACCGACAGCAGCACCTAATTACACCTTTTTGGAAGATTCACCCGATGTAAACCCCCCATTCATTCCACCCACCACCATTGTTCAACGCCCTGTACTTCAGCCCACTAATGAACCAACCACACCCACAACTCCTCCCACCCTCCAACAGGAATCAGCCCATGAACCATCATCACCAACTCAACCACCAACACCAATTCCAGTCACGGACCAAAACACACATATTATCCCAAAATCTTAACATGCATATGTCTTCGGTCTCACCATTACCAAAATCTTATCGCGGTGCGTTTAATGATTCAAATTGGCAGAATGTTATGCGTGATGAATACACTGCACTCATTAAGAACAAAACTTGGACTCTAGTGCCACGGCCCACCGATACCAACATTATTCGCTGCATGTGGCTGTTTCGTCACAAGTATTTGGCTGACGGCACCCTTAGTCGTTACAAGGCTCGTCTGGTAGCCAATGGTAGTAATCAATTGGAGGGAGTCGATGTAGATGAGACATTTAGTCCGGTGGTTAAACCGGGAACTATTCGGACTGTTCTGAGTTTAGCTATTTCTCGACATTGGCCGATTCATCAGCTAGATGTCAAAAATGCTTTCTTTTATGGTGACTTATCTGAGACAGTTTATATGCATCAACCTCCAGGGTTTAAGGATCCTATATATCCAGATCATGTATGTTTGGTGCAACGGTCTTTGTATGGGCTCAAGCAAGCCCCTCGAGCATGGTTCCAGCGATTTGCATCCTATATCACTCGAGTTGGGTTTTCTTCTAGCCGCTGTGACTCATCATTATTTATATTCCGCAAGGGGGCGGATACTGCTTACTTATTGCTATATGTTGATGATATTGTAATAACTGCTTCTTCTGAGCATTTGTTACAACAAATTATTCGTTCTTTGAACCAGGAGTTTTCCATGACAGATCTCGGACCACTTAATTACTTTCTGGTCATTTCACTTACTCGAGACTCTTCAGGGTTATTTTTATCTCAGAAGAAATATGCTACAAAGATTTTGCAGAAAGCAAATATAATCAATTGTAACCCTTGTCGGACTCCTGTTGACACTGAATCCAAACTGGGGGATGATGGTGATCCAGTATCTGACCCGAATTTATATCGAAGTCTTGCAGGTTCTCTACAGTATCTCACATTTACCTGATATATCTTATGCAGTTCAGCAGATTTGTCTCCTCATGCATGATCCTCGGGAGCCCCATCTTTCGGCTCTTAAAAGGATCCTGAGGTATGTTCAGGGTACTCTAGATTATGGACTAAAGGTCTAAAGTTATTATCCTCCTCTACTACAGATTTGGTTGCATATTCTGATGCTGATTGGGCTGGTTGCCCAACTACACGGAGGTCTACGTCAGGTTATTGTGTTTTTCTTGGCAACAACTTACTTTCCTGTTCCTCTAAGCGACAACCAACGCTCCCTCGTTCGAGTGCAGAGGCAGAATATCGAGGTGTTGCCAATGCTGTTGCCGAAACGTGTTGGCTACGGAACCTTCTTTGTGAGTTACACACCCCATTATCTTCCGCTACACTTGTATACTGTGATAATGTCAGTGCTGTCTACTTATCTTGCAATCCGGTTCAGCATCAGCGTACGAAGCACATTGAGATAGATATTCACTTTGTTCGTGACTTGCTTGCTGCTGGTCAGGTTCGTGTTCTTCATGTTCCTTCACGATATCAATATGCGGACATCTTCACAAAAGGTCTGCCATCGGCTCTGTTTGAGGAATTTCGCTCCAGTCTCAGTGTTCGGTGTCCTCCCGCTTCGACTGCGGGGGAGTGTTAGCCGTGTAACTTGATAAGACCAAATCTTCATCATTTATTGTAATGAGCTATAAATTAGTGATAGGTATAAAATCATGTGTGATTAGTCAATCCCGTAATTTATGGGATCTACCCATAAATAGTTCTTGTAAATCCTTTATATGGGAGGTCTTTGTACGAGGTATTCAAGGAATACAAATCATTCTATTCTATTATCACATAAACACTCTTCAACAAAAACAGGAAAACACATTTTAAGAGTCCAAATAGGGGACAGGACATATTTGGATCATATGCAGTGGGGACGAAAACCAACGAGACAGGGCTTTGGAAAATTTATAAACAAACAACAGAACAGCCATTAATTTGACAATAATGCTTTCAAAAATGATGACCGGCATGCAGGGGCGGATTTACAGCCACACCAGGGTATGCATGTGTATACCCTTGCAATCTACCGAGAAGTGTTAAAAAAAACTAGATTTTCGGTTTGTAACAATCAAAATACAAAGAGTGCATACCCATTAAACCCCATCAAAATTGAGGTGCATACCCAGAATCAAATTGACATTGTTCAATTCTTCAATAAGTAAATAAAAAAAGGAAAACAGATGCAGAAGGACTCCGTGGCTGCACTAACTGCCTGTTAAAGCTGAAGATGATGGAAATATGCTTTGTATTAAACTTACCTTTCCTCTTCGAAGCCCAGCCCACTTGAAATAACAATTTTCTGTTGTTTTTGGATTTAAAAATGCTAATTTAGTCCCATCAACTTTAGCTGCGTTTTTCAATATCGATATTATATACGTTGCCGTTAGTTTCGTGCTTAAAACTAATCTAACATTATAATTTATCAAAATGGTAAGATTTACATTTGATTTCTTTTTAGTGAAAACATTTGATCTTATTTTATTAGCACCAAAACTTAACAAATTTTAGTTAAGTAGCTCAAATAGAAACACCCAATTTAATCTCGAATAATTGACTTGACAAACCAAATCAGTTTTTTTAATATTGGATCCGTTGGAAGAACAAACATGCCTAACCCGATAAAAAACCGGCCCGAAAACAAGAATAAGTTTTTAAATATTTCTACGGAAAAAATGCATACCCTACTCTAAAATTCTAGATCCGCCACTGTCGGCATGCAACCTTAGAACCCTATAGTCCTTGTATGTTGTACAAAATCGTTGATATTCCATATGTGTATCTCTATGTGACGTTTTTAGTACGTAGGCTGCATGTATATGAAGAAAAACTGTAATGGTGGATCCCATGTATTTTATACAAAGAGAAATACAAATGGTACCCGTGATTGGAGAATAAATGAAGATGGTACATGGATCGAGACCTATTCGTTCTCATTTTTGGGTTGAAAATCATTTCTGTTCAAGCAATGTTCCATGAGTTTCACTCAAGGTAGCAAAGTTTGGGATGGAAGTGTCAAATATACAGGCCTCTCCTATGTTAAAAAAGTTTATAAACAACCCATTGTTTTAACAAGGGGTGGTTTAATTAATAATGCCATAAGAATGACAATGATGTTGACTTATAAGTATAAAATGGCTCATAATTCCTAATTATCATCCAAGTCAGCTCAAGTTTGAGTTTAAACCTCGTGAGGCCACACAATTATCAGAATGTCCACGCAAAATATATAAATAGTGATAATTAAAAAACTGCAGACCAACATATCATCAATACCATACATCGGACTGTAGCGAAATAGCAAACAAAACAGCTATCACGTATGGATACAGGCAGAGACCCCACTAAAGCGCTCATAATTAAAGATAACCTATATATTACTGAGGCAAAATATGTCCAACAAATGCAAGTTCATGAATACTAAAAATTGGTACAGTTCCTTTTTAACATTTTACTAAGAACAGCTGAGCTACTCAAAATGATAAAAAAAATTGTGCGACAAACCTATAGATTATAAGCTTAAATGTCATAACCAGATATTGTTCAGTTGTCCTCGTATGTGATTTTGAAGATTTTGAATTTAGAAAGACAAACATAAATTGATAATTTGGAGTTTATAAAACTTCTAACCTTAAATGTTTCGTATGCATTCAAAATTTATCTAAAATCATGACTAATTTTCTACTTAATATCCTAATATAGAACACTATTTGAGGACCATGATGGGGTGGCTACTTGCTAAGTTACCTTTGACCAAGGTATATTTTAGTTGATCTTATACCAACTAAACCACCGATAATCGATAAACTTTGATATTAATTTATACCACAAATTATCATTAATTCATAAACTATACAAAATAGCTTATTGGGTAAAACATGGGATTTTCTAGAAGATTGTTTAACACTCAATACAACCAACTTTTCAATAAAAGGGGTTGACTTAAATATCTAAACTAAACGCTTGCAATGAAAAATTAGGGATCTTATATACTAAAAAGGAGGTGATTGACACCACAAGGATATGATGTTGTAGCCTGTGTTGTTATGGTCTACAAATCACTTTTGGTGATGTACAAATGAATTCCGTACTGAAAATATCAATATTTCGTAACTATTGCTAATAGTAGGAAGGTAAGTTGAAACTTCATCAAAAATGGAAATCACAACTTTTGGTCTAGGAAATCCAAAAAAAGGAAAAGGACATTTTGTTTAAGATGGATGGAGGACAAAACCATAAAACAGCAAGTGTACACACCTTGGAAATTTGAAGGGAAAAACCAATAAGATGAAAACCATGAATTTGATGATAATGTTTTTAAGAAATGATGGTCAGCTTAGAACCTCCACTACAAGAAAACAAAGAACGGGCGAAGATCATAACGCCGACGACATAATGTCGTCGGCATATAACACTAAACGACAAAAACCTGGCTTGACCGAGCCAATGGTGCATTGAATTTTTGCGTTGGTAAAATCCCGACGACACGACGCCGGGATAATATTGAGAAAGTTTGACTTTGCTAATAATGGTCAAAAACTGCGGGAATTTGCCCGCCCAATATATTTTCGACGATATGTCGTCGGTGATGTATAAACCCAATAATTAATTGCAATTAGCGCGTGATTAGTGTTAGATTAAGATTTGTTTTGGCATTGGTGTTATTTTACCGACGACTTGACGTCGGGATTTATTTAGGTCAAATTTTTGACTTTCTCCCGCGTGTTAATAATAGCGAATAATTGGGCGTTTTTACAGTTGGATAATATTAAATGACTCATCTTATGTATTGAAATGGCCATTTTTAAATTTTGATTATTTCGTTTATAGGTACGGCCGACATCGACGGGAAGCTTGCTGAAGCGCAAAAGAAGGCCGAAGAAGCTGATAAGAAGAGCAGAAAAGCTGAGAGGAAGAGCAGAAAACTTGAGAAGAAACAGTTGGCAACTCAGAAGCAGCTCGATTTGGTGATGGGTTTTGTCTCGAGCATGCCGCGATGGCAGGAGTTTATCAGCCAGGTTGGTTCTCGAAGTGAGGTAGGAGGCGGCAGCGGGTGTGGCGCGGGAGGGAGTGGCGCAGGTGGGAGCGCGAGTGGCTCAAGCGGGAGCAGGAGTGGCTCTCGCAGCGAGAGTGGCTCTGGCAGCGAGAGTAGCTCAGGCGTCGAGAGTGATGATGAGGAGGAGGATCGTCGTACCGATGATATGGTTGACGACGAGGAGCCGTAGAAGTATATGTGTTAGGAATATAAATATTCATCTGAAGACTCGGTCACCCCGAGTAGTTATTAGCATTGAATAGCTCGTAGGTTTATCAGTGATATTAATATTAGATTAGTTAAAGTAGTAATAGTTTAGTAGTTAAAGTATTAGTGGAGTGGGTCGGGTCTTTACCCTCTGTCAGCTCACTCCATAACCCACTAGGGGCACCTAAGTAAGAAACTATAAATACCCCTTCCCAAGTGTGGGAAGGGTTGGAACTTCATTCACAATTAACCTAATATACTTCTCTTTCTCTCACTAGAAGTTTCCTCTCTCTCTTTCTCTCTCTAAACCGCCGGCCATTTCACCCTTGATTGTGTGTTATATGAATCTTGAATATCTTACAAATGGTATCAGAGCCAGGTTAGGTTCTAGCTAGTCATATTCAAGAGTTTGTGGTGAGATTTTGGTGGTTTGGTGTTATTTTTAGGTCGTTGTATAATACTTAAGAAAATCATTGTTTGATCTTTGTTTGTGGTTAAATCCGTGGAAATCTTATACTTTTGTGTTTAGTGAACTGTTTTACATCTTTCTTGTCAACATACTACTTAGTTAGTGTTTGTTGGTGGAAGATTTAATGAGTTTCTTGGCAGCGGTTTGAGCTACGGTCGTGTTTTCTTATTAGCGATTTAATGTTCGATAAGACTTTCATTGTAGCGGTTTGCACTGTTTGGGAAATTCTTAGTAGCGGTTTGGTTGTTAGCGGTTTGTTGTGTATTCATTTTGGGAAACACGACAAAAAGTACGGATAAGGACGGGTTGTCCACTTGTGGTAGCGGTTTGTCAGTATTTGTCGCTAGCGGTTTGTCGTTTTGTGATAGCGGCTTAACTTGTCCAGCGATTCAGGTTTTCTAAGGGTTAGATCTTAGCGGTTCTGTTTTCTGGCGGTTTGATTCAAGCGGCTTGACATTCTGTTCCAGCAGCTTGCATTCGAGCGGCTTGATCTTCTGATTTAGCGGCTTGACTACAGCGGTTTGAATAGTGTTTTAGCGGTTTGAATCTAGCGGCTTGACACTCTGGTTCAGCGGTTTAGTAATAGCGGATTGACTTCCACTTTCAGCGGTTTGTTTTAGAGGTTTAGTGTTTGTGTCAGCAGTTTACTATAGCGGTTTGGCTTTCTGATTCAGCGGTTTGATATAGCGGTTTGGTCTTCAGGTTTAGCGGTGAGAACTTAGCGGTTTGCCTTAGAATTTAGCGGTTTGATACTTACTGTTTGAATTGCACTTCAGCGGTTTGTTCTTGAATTTTGTAAAATCCCGCGAAAGAACTTATTTCTCGGTTTAAATCTCAAGAATCGTAAAATCCCGTATACAGTATGGCAACCATTCCAAGCACTGGATCTGATGACATTCAAGCGGCTGGGTCCGATACCCGTCCTCCTATGCTTGATAGGACTGACTATGAGTCATGGGCACAACGAATACGGCTTTACTGCTTGGGCAAAGAAAATGGAGTTAACATTCTTAAGTCAATTGATGAAGGACCTGATGCGTGGTTTTGCGACCTTACAACAGGTTTTACCTCTCGAGGGATCTCGAGAAGCTTGCAATCCCCACCAGGCAGTGTACCTGACCGATGTAGTATAGTGAAGTGGCAAGTACCGGGGGATTGATCGTTCTCTAGGGGAATAGTGTCGTTAGGATTGAAAAACTACTCTAATAGGTCTAAGGGTGAGGGAAGATTCTTTTTTGTATTTTTATATTTTTATAAAAGCAAGTAAAATCTCGGGTTTGAAGGAGTGGGCGGAATTAGTTGCTAGTCAACTAACCCAAATAACTACAATTGCAAATAAAATAAAATAACTGAAAATAAAAAGGTTGTGGAACTTATATGGAGAGAAATGTGTTTACTTAGATTTCCTTAATCCCTAACTCTCTTTTACCGGTTGATTAGTGTGTATTAATTGCGTGGATGACGGGTGTATTCCTTAATACCAATCGTGGGGTGGCGTACGTACTTCCCCAACTCTATAAGCTCCTACTTCACTCCTATGTCGAGCCGGCTAAGAAGCTCCTAACATGGGATCACTAGAATTCGCTCATGCATTAAATACAACCATAACAACCTTAGTACGCATTGGTTCATGTTTCTTAAGACGTTCAAGCAAGTTACCGTATAGGAGGTTAGCCAGTTTTCTTAAGCCTAACATCGATAAACAATCATCCAATACAATTAATAACACACCAACAACCAATAATCAATAGTTAGGTTTCATTATATCTAAGCAAACACAAGATAAATCTAGCCTAGCATGTTAAATAAAAGACAAGAACAAGATATAATCAAACAACACATAGACATATTGAATGATTAATTGATTACTTATCTTCAATTGAACATGGGAGATCCAAGGGTATAAAACCCTTAAAAATGGCAGAAAAATCGTCTAGGGTTTCTCCTCACAAAGTTGCACACTAATGACTAAAAATTATGAAAGTATATATAGGAAAACAGATCTGACGGCGTCACGTTATAGAGCTTGACGCCGTCAACTCGCCGCGGTTAGGGTTTCTTGATGGCCTTCTTGACGCCGTCCCCTTTTAATCCTCCAAAATTCTCTCTGGCTTATCAAGGCTTGACGACCTTCTTGACGCCGTCCCCCTTTAATCTTCCAAAATCCTCTCTGGCTTATCAAGGGTTGACGGCGTCACACTAAGGCTTGACGCCGTCACAGGTACTTTTCCAGCCGATTTTGAGACTTTGTCGTTTTCTTCACTTTTATGCTCCAAAAACGTCCAAAATGCTTCCTTTTCCAGATTTCTTCTCCAAAGTACCTAAAATGAAAAAAGGAACGATTTAGGGCAATATTTGATCAAATAAATACGATTTAGGGCTTAAATGACCCCCTAAAAGTGGTACACTTTTCGCTTCATCAGGACCATATCAGATGGGCACCACCAGAGACGTTGTTACTACTGGTGAAGATGGAACTGTTACTTTGGGAATCGACAGACCTCGAACCTACAATGATCTTAATGAAGAGGAAAAGAAGAGGTATGATGCTGATGTTAGAGCCTCAAACATTGTCGTTCAAGGTCTGCCCAAAGATATCTACAAACTCATCAATTTCAACACTGATGCAAAAGCAGTGTGGGACAATGTAAGAATGCTATTGGCAGGATCAGAACTCACAAAGGAAGATCGCGAGTCACAACTATGCGATGAGTTTGAGCACTTTAAGATGAACCCAGGGGAAAACATCACATACTACTATGTGAGATTCCACAAGTTGGTGAATGATATGAGAATCATCAGAATGATTATGCCCAACATCCAACTCAATTCAAAGTTTGTGAACAATATGACACCAGAATGGGACAGATTTGTCACTGCAGTGAAACTCAACAAGGGATTGAGAGATACAAACTACGAACAGCTGTATGCCTACCTTCAACAACATGAGAAGCACGCCATGTATGATCGTCTGTTGAGAGAAAAACTCAATCCAACTGCACCAAATGATCCACTTGCTCTTGTTGCTAATGCTCAATCTCTCAACCAACCATCATCTGATCAAGCTTATCGACAACCCTATTCGTCACCACCTGCTTTGAGTACACAACTGGATTCGGAGTACTCTCACACCGACAGATTGATTGATAACCTCACAAGCCAAGTGTCCTTACTTGTTCAACAATTTAAAGCAACACTTCCTCAGGCTAACAACCAACTCAGAACCTCATCAAATCCTCGTAATTTAGCAATGGTGGAGGATGGAAAAATTGTGGTTCAGAATGTGCAGGGGAGACAAAATTTGAATCAAAGGAACATGGGTCGAGGTATTGGGCAGTTCAGAATGGGTAATGCAAATCAAGGGCAGGGGAAACAGCCCAAGTGTTATAACTGTGGTGGACTTAGACACATTGCCAGAAACTGCAATCAACCAAAACGTCCTCAGAATGCAGAATACTTCAAGGACAAAATGTTATTGATGCAAGCCTAGGAAAGTGGAGCAGTGTTGGATGAAGAAGAATTGTTGTTCTTGGCTGGTGATGAAGGAAATACTTTTGATGCTGATGTGGACGAGCAGCCGGTTCAGGACCTCGCACTTAATGATCCCAACATCTTCAAGGCTGATGATTGTGATGCATTTGACTCTGATGTGGATGATGAACCAACAGCTCAAACAATCTTCATGGCTAACTTGTCCTCTATGGTCTCATCACCCCAACAGGCTGGTACCTCCAACGCATCTGTGATATCTGAGGTACTAAAATTATATGACACATATACAGTGGTTGATGAACTGCAGATTCCCAACGAAGTACAACAAACAGATGTGATTGAATCAGATAATGTTGACCTGGGTAATAGTAATATTATTCCATATAAACAATATATGAATCATAACAACGTGTCTGATGTACAAGTTGGTGAATCTTCGGTTGTAAATATTGCCTGTGTTGTAGATAATGTAAGTGGCTTAGATAATACTTGTGCCTTAGATAATACCTGTGAGTGGCATGATAACACTGTATTTGTCCCTAATGATTCCCTGACCACTAGACTAAATATATATAAAGATCAAGTGGACATGTATGAACATCGTGCTAAGTTTGAACTAACTGAACGTGAGCAGAAAATGGAAAGTCAAATGCGTACACTTATCACATAGCGTAATATAAGGGAAGAAACATTAAAACAAGAGTTAAATTCTTTGAAAAATCAGTTGGATCAGACTGTTAAACAAAAACAGGAGGCCCAAAAGCACTTAAATACGATAAAACAAGATTTCAAAGAAAAAGAAACACAACTCTTAAATGATTTTTCCAGACTTAAAACCTTAAAGAATAAGCTTGAAGATAAGTTGTACACACAAGACCAAACCAGACAGACTGCCCAAATGATTCATAAGCACAGAAAGTTAAGTGACAAGCATAGTGAAAGCAATGTAGGTGAATCTAAATTAGCTCTTCTTAAGATTGCTAAGGTAGCCCAACCTGCATTATATGATGCCAATGTGATGATTATGCCCAATCATGAACCACCTGAGCTTGTATCCTTGAATGAGGCTGATGAGATAGAAGTGCGAAAAAGAGAAAAAATGAATGAGAAAATGAAAGATCCCATGTGCATAGCCAAGTGAGTTATAGTCAAAACCCATGATTATAATATGGAAAATCGCTTAACTGTGTTTGCACCTCAGAAGAAGTTAACACCTGAACAAATATTCTGGAAGATAGATATAGAAAAAAGAAAAGCTGATGAGATTGAAGCCAAAACCCCATCCCTTAGGAAAATTGCTGCTGCGACGGTGTATTCTCCCAATACACCTAGACATCTGGTTCCTTTAACTCTTCCTATGGAATGTAAGACCTTAATTAGCATATACGTACTCTGTCAACTATTTGCTGATTTTGATAAAACATGCAAGAAGAGAATCACACCAACAGGAATTACTGAAGGGGAAAAAGGTTTCGAACAAACAAAAAGGTGTTATTTAACTAAGGTCATACCATTCTTTAAACTTCTTAAGGAACATTTTGAAGGAATGCAAAAAGTCCTTGAAACTAAAGTTAATGAAATGAAAGTAATGTTTAAAGATATGGAAAATGAGGTAACTCAAAAGGCGATAGAAATTAAGTGTCATGAGATTGAAAGAAAGAATATTTTCATCACAAATGAGAATTTGATTGCTAGATGTATTGCTCAGGACATATTTTATACTGCTACTAATGCTGCATTAACTGCCTGTCAATTTCATGAATACTATATTGACTTGAATGCTACCCAGAATCGTGTTGTTGAGCTTGAGGGGGAGAATTTGAAACTACAAGAAAAAATTCAAAATGATGACCATGATAACATGGTAAAACGTTTTTCAAAACTAGAAGTTGATCATCTTAACTTACAATTAAAATATCAACACGTTGAAGAAAGATGTAAAATATCAAACGATAAGACATCCTTGGATGCTCCTGAGTTTGATACATATTTTGAATTAAGCAAACGTGATGAAAAAATTCAAGCTCACACGAACACGATACGACTACTGAGGGCACAAATTGCCCAATTAAAGTCTAACAAGAGTGATGCAAGTGGCACCAATAAACCTTTGTCTCTAGATTCTCAGAATTTTCAATATCAAGACACCATCAATAAATTACACTATGAAAATGAGTGTTTTCGAGCTGAGAATTCTAAAATTAAACAGCATTACAAAGAGTTATATGACTCGATTAAAGTTACACGAAACAGTCATAACGAAAAAATAACTTCTTTGTTAAATGAAATTGAGAATCTTAAGACTCAGGTGAAAGGAAAAATGCCAAGTATCACTTGTGATTGTGTTGCACCAAAGGTTTCTGCTAATAAAAAGTATGATGTTGATGTTGGGCCTATTCCATTTCCCCTTAGAAATAATAGATCTGCCCATCAAACATATCTCGATCACCTTAGGGACGGCCTTGACACACTTCGTGAGGTGGTAGAAGAGGACAAAATAGAAAAGCCACTCGATAGGGCAGTTGTGTATGCCTGCGTCCTCACTAAAAGGATTCAGGAACAGTTAGAATATGCCATTGGCTCAAATCCTAAGGTTGATAACAAAAGAGATAGAGTTATTGCATCATCATCCACTATTAAGAACAAGCATGTAACCTTTGATCTGCTACCTAGAACATCAGAACCCAGCACATCAAAATCAGGAAAGCATGTGACAGCGAAACAAACTAATGTTCCCATTATTACTTCTACAGGAGTGAAAAGTAACACCCAAGCTAGCGGGTCAAAGCCTAGAGGCAATGCAAGGAAAGATAGGACTGCGCCAGCTAAAAGTGATCACTTGAAGAAAGTAGAAGCCCAACCTAGGAACAATAAGTTTGCAATGAGTAGAATGAATCGTGTTGATTCTAGTATCAAAAGTACTGTAATTAATTCGAATTCTAATGCTGTCTGTAAAACATGTGACAAATGTTTAATTTCTGATAATCATGATGGTTGTGTTGTGTCTTTCTTAGTGTCTTCTGTTTCACCCCATGTTAAGAATGTTAGGATAACAAATACACGCAAGAAAGTTTGGAAAGCAACAGGAAAAACTTTTGATAGTGTCAATTATCAATGGAAACCCACTAGAAGGAAATTCACTTTAGGAAGACAGTGCACCTTACCTAGAATGAATAATCCTAAAATTGTGAAGGTTAAGGAATGGAGACCAACTGGTAGAATCTTGCCTTTAGGATCATAATGCCTTCCAACTAGGTCATGTATTGCCTCTAGTGTAGTTCCCACCGCAATGACAGTAGCATATGTGAACTTTGTGGTTCCAGAATTTGTATGTGCTGACCAAACGGACCCCAACTGCACGTGGGGATCCATATTTTTCAGTTATCCGTCGTTGTCTATTTTCAAATGCAGGTCGTACAAATCGTCCTTTGGTATTTGGACTTAGGCTGCTCAAAACATATGACTGGGGATCGCTCACGGCTTAGAAATTTCGTGAAAAAGTTTATCGGGACAGTTAGATTCGGGAACGACCACTTTGGAGCGATTATGGGTTATGGTGATTATGTGTTCGGCGACAGTGTGATCTCTCGGGTATACTATGTGGAAGGACTAGGGCATAACTTGTTTTCTGTGGGTCAATTTTGTGATTCCGATCTTGAAGTGGCATTCAGAAAACACACTTGTTTCGTCAGAGAGTTGGATGGTGTTGATCTTCTTAAAGGCAGTCGCGGCACCAACTTCTACACCATCTCAATTGAAGAAATGATGAGGTCCTCTCCTATCTGCTTACTTTCAAAGGCCTCCAAGACTAAATCCTGGTTATGGCACCGTCGTTTAAATCACTTAAACTTCGGCACCATAAACGAGCTTTCTCGCAAAGATCTTGTAAGAGGAATGCCTAGATTAAAATTTGAAAAAGATCACCTTTGCTCCGCATGTCAATTGGGCAAAAGCAAGAAACACACCCACAAACCCAAAACCATCAACTCCATCATGGAAGTTCTTCACACCCTTCAGATGGATCTATGCGGACCAATGAGGGTGCAAAGTATCAATGGAAAGAAATATGTTCTTGTAGTGGTCGACGACTACTCCAGGTTCACTTGGGTAAAGTTTCTGAGAACCAAGGATGAAACTCTAGAGGTTATCATCAAACTAATCAAGCAGCTACAAGTAAGGCTAAACAAAACTGTTAGAATCATCAGGACTGACAATGGAACTGAGTTTGTTAATCAACAACTCAGTTAATTTTATGAAGATATTGGCATAACCCATCAGAAAAGTGTTCCTCGCACTCCTCAGCAGAACGGCGTTGTTAAAAGATGAAATCGTACTCTTGTGGAAGCTGCAAGAACCATGCTAATATATTCTAAGGCTCTGATGTTTCTTTGGGCAGAAGCAATTGCCACTGCATGCTACACCCAAAACCGTTCCTTGATTCACACTCTTCACAACAAAACACCTTACGAACTGATTCATAGCAAGAAGCCAGATCTTTCCTTTCTTCGTGTGTTCGGTGCCCTGTGCTACCCGACTAATGATGGACAAGATTTGGGGAAACTAAAAGCTAAACCAGATGTAGGTTTCTTCATTGGGTATGCACTAGATCGCAAGGGATATAGATTCTACAACAAAAGAACCCGACAAATCATGGAAACTATTCACGTAACATTTGATGAGCTGACTGAGCAAACGGCTCCTGGACAAACCAGTTCTGGACCCACACTAATCTTTTGACACCTGGACCAATTAGTTCGGGTCTTGTACAGAATTCCACGCCTGTGGCTCCTTATGTACCTCCCACCAGTGAAGAATAGAAGAAGTTGTTTGATACTATGTTTGACGAGTATTTTGAGCCACCCATGGTTAATCCTACACCGGAAATTCCACCTGTACTTCCTGTTGCTGAGGCTCAAGTTCCACAAAACTCAGAAGGTCCATCAGTATCTGTATCAGTCAGTCTCGATGCACCATCTGCCAGTCAATCACCCTCATCATCAAACATTCAATCTTCTTCTGTACAGCTAGGATCTACAGATAACAATTCTTTTGAAGTTAATCCTTTTGCTCCTATTGATGATGTTCCATTTGAGAATGTATTTGCTCCTGAGTGTTCATCAGATACATCTTCCTCAGGAAATCACAACACGGCAACATCAGTTCAAAACCCACAACCCCATGATCATCTCAGAAAATGGACCAATGATCACCCAATTGACAACATCAATGGTAATCTCTCACGTCCGGTATCTACACGAAAACAACTGGCCACTGATGCACTATGGTGTTTCTTCAACTCTGTACTATCCAAAGTCGAGCCAAAAGATGCCAAAGAAGCAATGACCAAAGACAGCTGGTTTAACGCTATGCAAGATGAAATACACGAATTTGATCGGCTTGAAGTATGGGAATTAGTACCTCCTCCAGAGTGCGCAATGATCATTGCTCTAAAGTGGATATTCAAGGTGAAACTTGATGAGCATGGTGATGTTCTTAAGAACAAGGCAAGGCTAGTTGCAAAAGGATATCGACAAGAAGAGGGAATAGACTTTGAAGAATCATTTGCTCCTGTTGCACGAATTGAAGCCATCAGAATCTTCCTCGCAAATGCCGCTAGTCGGAATATGATAGTCTACCAGATGGACGTAAAAACAGCCTTCTTGAATGGTGACTTAAAGGAGGAAGTCTATGTGAGTCAACCAGAAGGATTTGTGGACGCTGATCATCCTACTCACGTCTATCGCTTGAAGAAGGCCCTCTATGGCTTGAAGCAGGCACCTAGGGCGTGGTATGACACATTGTCCAAGTTCCTTCTAGCAAATGGATTCTCAAAGGGTGTTGTTGATCCCACATTGTTCACTAGGAAGGCGGGAAAACATCTACTCTTTGTCCAGATATATGTAGATGACATTATCTTTGCCTCGTCTGATCCTAGTGAATATGATCGATTTTCAAAAGAGATGAGCTCAAAGTTCCAGATTTCTATGATGGGACAAATGTCTTTCTTCTTGGGATTGCAAATCTCCCAAAGTCCCGGAGGCATATTCATTAATCAATCCAAGTATGCAAATGAGATACTGAAGAAATTTGGATTTGATTTAAGTGATGCAGTTGACACCCCTATGATTGAAAGAACAAAGCTGGATGAAGACCTCTCTAGAATTCCGGTTGATCAAACAAAGTATAGAAGCATGATTGAATCCTTGATGTATATCACCGCCAGTAGACCAGATCTTCTGTTCGTAGTATGTATGTGCACTAGGTACCAATCCAAGCCCACTAAAAAGCATCTGGAAGCGGTGAAAAAAGTCTTCAGATATCTACATGGCACGGTTCACATGGGTCTCTGGTATCCAAAGGACACTGCAATGGAACTCACAGCGTATGCTGATGCGGATCATGCGGGGGTGTCAAGATACTCGTCGGAGTACTTCGGGGGGAGCTCAGTTTTTGGGGGAAAAGTTGGTTGGTTGGTCTTCTAAGAAGCAAATAAGCACGTCAATATCTTCTATAGAGGCCAAGTACATTGCTATGTCTGCTTGCTGTGCTAAAATCCTATGGATGAGATCACAACTTTCAGACTATGGGCTTTCATACAACAAGATTCCCCTGTATTGTGACAACAAAAGCGCTATCGCTCTTTGCTGTAACAATGTCCAACACTCCCGGTCAAAGCACATCGACATCAGGCATCACTTCATAAGGGAAAAAGTTGAAAAAGGGATTGTTGAACTCTACTTCGTGAGGACGGAGTTTCAGTTGGCCGATATCTTCTCCAAGGCACTTCCAAGAGAACGGTTTCAGTTTATTCTCCCACGTCTTGGTATGAAGAGCTTGACACCTGAAACACTCAAGAGTCTTCAAGAAGAAGAGGAGGAGTAAAGGATTGGCTTCACATATCCTTGTATATATTTGTAAATATCTTAAAAACAAAAAGAAAAGAGAAAAATATAAAACCTATAAAAACCATAAAAAAAAATCAGAAAATCACAAAAATACCAAAAATAGCTCTACTAGGCATGTCTTCTGTTTATCGATAACATTTACGGTCTTAGAAATGTCATTCAATAATGACACGGGACTTTAAATGAAGCTCGAGCAGAAGTTATATTAACCAGTTAAAACATGTCTAAATGGCTTGCAGTTACTTCATACTGCAACCCGTGCTATACTATGGGGAAAGCATGTCACCAAAAAGACAGCTGTTCCTCCAACTGGGTGATGTTCACCTGGGCATGGATTATTTGATATCCATTTTTCTTCGATCTGATGTACAATTTAGTGCATCATTTCGTGTATAAGAAGAGAAGTCTTCTTTACATCAAACTCTTCCAGTTCTATGATTCTTCAGGAGAGTTTTGGTGTTTCACAAGGTCGTAACTGGACTTAAAATTTCACAAATACTTGACGCTCAATTGAATGACTACAGCTCTTTAGATAGAAAACGGGTCATTAATTGAGGGGGAGAGTATTTATTCAAATTTCTGACACCTTTTTAAGCATTGTGCAACATCAGCAGTGACACTCTCTCATGGATAAAAGGGGAGCATAGTATGCACCATAATCAGAATATATCTAACCTGACCACATTTTCTAAACTTATTTAAATCAATTGGGATCACAAATCTCAAGTGGTTTGAAATTTTTGATCGGGGGAGAGAATGTGATTTAAATATGAAATTCTGATAAAAATGTGATCTTTTGGAACTCAAGGTCCCTTAAAGGATTCTTGTTTCATTGTCACGGAGTTCAATACGTTTCTATCGTCTATCTCACTCCGAGTTAGACGATATTGAAAAGGTGGCAGTTCTCTCCAGCCTCCGATCACTAAAACAAAACACACAATTGAGTCTAGAGCCAAGAGATCATCAATAAATCTCATTAGGACACAATTCCAATATGCTTGCTGTTTCACACAATGTGAAAAGTAAGAAAATATATGTTAAAGAGTCCTACGCATTATCCTTGTGATATTGCCAGAACATCCGAGTGATGCGTAAAGTATTCACAATCAAGATGGAAATCCCTCTAGAGCCAACATCAAACAAGCTCTTGGTGGGTGACATGTGAGATCCTTCACGGATCAAACTTGTGACAACTGGAATGAAACAATGGAGCTATTCTCTTTTGAATCAATCCTGTTCCAGGAATTGGATTGACGGTCTCATTTAATCAATGAATATAATTCATTGATTCACTCTACCGTGTTGTCTGCTTTGATACGTTCCGGTAAGAGAACATGCTTGTTATGACATGTTCAATGTGGATTCATTGGATGAGTCATTACAACAAGCTGGAAATTCCTGTCAAGGAGAATTTTCTTTAAAGGGAATTCTACCTGATCACAGGTCGGTCCTCACGGAACCGAAGGTTAATCCAACCACACCGAACGAATGACAAAGCCATATTCGTTCTCCAACTTTATTACTAACTGTTTCATTTCAGGTTCATATAAAGATGGTGATGGTGGTTCCTGATTCCAGATGAGGCGCGTCAATTCACGCTCCATGCTCACACTTCCTATTATTCATCAAAAGATATCATGATAACTAAAAGACCTACAACACGCTTCCACAACTCTGATAGGACTTATCATGATCCAGAAAAATGTGAGCATGCGAGTCCAAACAGTCACAACCAATCACATGAAGGCAATATCACAATAGTGGATAAGCTCAGAGATTAACTGTGACTGATGATCTCAAAGAAGGTTCAAAGATCACAACCTCATAAAGAGACGAAGCTGCTAGATGACTTGAAGATACATATTGGATGATAACTTCTAAGACAACTCAAGGATCATCCAAGTCAAGAGATCAGTCATCAAAGATTCACTGCTGAAGGCACAAGACTAAAGATATTGAAGAATCAATGACTACGAGCTACAGAGTCAAGATCAAAAATCGAATGCTAGAATTCAGAAGATTATTTCCGGGGTGACCTCCCTTAGGGGGAGATTGTTAGGAATATAAATATTCATCTGAAGACTCGGTCACCCCGAGTAGTTATTAGCATTGAATAGCTCGTAGGTTTATCAGTAATATTAATATTAGATTAGTTAAAGTAGTAATAGTTTAGTAGTTAAAGTATTAGTGGAGTGGGTCGGGTCTTTACCCTCTATCAGCTCACTCCACAGCCCACTAGGGGCACCTAAGTAAGAAACTATAAATACCCCTTCTCAAGTGTGGGAAGGGGTGGAACTTCATTCACAATTAACCTAATATACTTCTCTTTCTCTCACTAGAAGTTTCCTCTCTCTCTTTCTCTCTCTAAACCGCCGGCCATTTCACCCTTGATTGTGTGGTATATGAATCTTGAATATCTTACAGAGGTATATGTGTTATTTTGTGTTGTTTTTATCTTTGAAACTATATTTTGGCGACCCGAATCTTATTATCTTTGAACATTGCGGATATTGCAACATTTGTAGATATAGCAGCTAGGTCTAGCGATTATAACACCCGTTATGTAAAGTTTATAATGTATTTTGAGGGTGTTATAAAGTTTATCGCCGTTTTGTAAAGTTTATAAGTGTTTAGTGGTTATATATAACCGTTTTAGCCGTTATAAAGTTTATAGCCGTTTTCTAGTGGTATTGGATGTATTGAATGTGTTGGAATGAAATGGCTAGAAAGCAGGTTGATGTAGATTTTTGCTGCAAATTTTTGCGGCAAAAATCTGGAAATTGCAGCTGCAATACAACCAAAATGTCGACGACATGTCGTCGGCATTTAAGTGTGCATAATGTATATTTTAAACTTTACTGACGTCTTGTCGCCGGTAATATGTACAAAATACATTGAATTTGTTGACTTTTGTTGACTTTCTGTGTATATTACCGACGTCTTGTCGTCGGTAATATATACAAAATACATTGACTTTTATTGACTTTTGTTGACTTTCTGTGTATATCACCGACGTCTTGTCGTCGGTAATATATACAAAATACATTGACTTTTGTTGACTTTCTGTGTATATCACCGACGTCTTGTCGTCGGTATTATATTGTAATTAATTAAGTTTGTTAATTAAATCGTTAATTATTCCTTATGGTCCCGACGACGTGTCGGGACAATATTGTCGAACCACAAAAACATTTGACCAGAAAATCGTGTGGGTCCCACTTTGTCGTCGGAATTGTTTGTCGGGATCTTAAGTCCCGACGAGGCATTATCGACAAGTTACTACCGACGACATGACGTCGAAAGGTCACTATGCCGACGTCATGACGTCGGCAGTATGCAAAAAAATTCGCCTGCGATGCTTCTGTTTGTACTAGTGCTCACAACCGTAAAATCTTAGTATGTTTACAAAATGGTCTATATTCACATGTGTATTTCCAAATAAACCTTTCTAAAACTGGTGGAAAAATGTAATGGCGGGTTCCATCTATGATCTATCTGATAACAGGGGACCCATGAGTGGCAAACAAAAGAAGATGGTATAGAATGACACGAGACCACATTCATTATAGCGTTGAACATCATTTAGTTCATGCATTGCTCTAATGGAAATTCTCAAATTGAATCATCACTAGTATGTTATGAAGGGTACAAATTATAGCGTAAAGATGCAAGGAAATATTAATACCCGGGAGGGAAGGGAAGTACGTTACAATTGTTGAATTTTTATAACATGACAAGTTCATAAATTAAACACATAAACATCATAAACATGCGGAGCGTATGATCAATTTAACACATAAAGAATTAACCGAATTTAAACGTAAACATACCTTTGATTCTAGCTAAACAAGAATCAACTTCAAGTATTCTTTAATGGAGATCAAGAACCCTAATTAGGGTTTATAATTGGATTAACGAATTACCCCTTACCGTTTTGTAATTCAATCCAAAATATTAACTATAGTGAGTTAATACCACGTTCTTGTACACACGTACTATTAGCGATTCGATGTGAATGCTAGTTCTTGAATCACAAATAAAGCATCAAACAAACAAGGTTTAGCCTTTTGTTAAATAAATACGGTCGAACCCATTTATTTTCTATATGTCGAACCTAATACAAGAATTAGGAAAAAGGAAGAATATATGCATGCACATGCGTATGGTGTTTGCATGCATGGCATGTACATCATATAATAGGTAAATACCACATTGGCGATTAACGATATATACAATATCAAAAGTGAGGGTTGTTTCTTTTCTTTATTCTCTTCAAAGCTTTATATATACTCCAAACTTGCTCTCCAAGTTTGAGTCCAACACCTCCTCAAGTTCCAAAACTCGACACTCAACCCCCTCCTTTTTCCTTGATCGACCATATAAATATTTGTGATTTAATAATTAAATATAACTATTTATATATTAATTATTTAACATCGATTCTCATACGTAAAGTGTGCAATCCCGTAGTCTCGAGTTCGATCCTAACACATAACTACTAAATTATGTCAACAAAACTAACAACAATATGCTCCAAAATATAACCATCATAGCTTCCTTGGGTGTCCGTCATATCTGAAAGAAGTGAACTCTAATAATTTGATTTGTCATCTGTGCTTATAATGTTATATAATTCTGAGCTGATCCATAACTATGATTAGAATTTACATATAAAATATGGATTATACCATACAAGCCCCCCCTATGATGTCAAATCATAGGGGAGATTCCCTTTGTCCCCTAGACTTTCCAGTATAACACAGTTTTCTGTCAGTTTCTGTTCCGTATTTCTGACAGTTTTAATCGTTTGACTTATTAAACTTTATATTTTCTGTTCCGCATTTTCAGGTTTATAGTTTTTTGATATAAACAAAATTATAAAAATATATAAAAAAATAAAAAATAAATAAAAAAAAGGGGGGGGGGGGGCGCTTGGATAACAATTTTTGGGGGGGCTTGAATAACATGCGCCATAAAATATGGTTGTGTGTGTGTGTTCAGTACTAAATGAATGTAAATACCTTTCTATGATGCTACCAGTTATAAGAATTTAAGCACTTTCAGAAAAGTATATTTTTAGTCCAATGCTACTACAGAACATTACTTATGTAAAGACGATTGAGTTCACCGTTTTCTGCAGATAGGCCTCTCGCTAATAACAGATTACATAAAAAAATATCCAACTTAAAATATTTCAAGCAACACATAACCAGAGCTTTAAAATATACTTTTCTACAACTTACATGCCTAAAATGCACTTATGCATGATAACAGCCTAGTTGCAAACTGCAAGGGAGAACCACATACAAAGGCTTCACCTTAATCCCAGCAAATCCAGCCGTGATGCACTAGCAGGTGCTCTCACACAAGATCAATCATTTTGAAATGGTGCGTTTGGTATGCTACCATGAATCACAATTGGTATGAGTTTGATAGTAGTGGTGGGCCCTTCATATGTGAAAAATCCATACCTTGCCCTTTTGAAGTATATGGAGCAGGGAACATATCTATCATTCATTCCCATATTTGAAAGATTTACATATTAAACAAACACATGATTGGAATGAAAATTCATTCCCTGATTCCCATTCCGGGATTAACTGGCACATTATTACAAAAATTTACAGAAATTGTCAAAACAATCTATTGTTTTAACAAGAGACTGTTCAGCTTGTAGCACCACAAGAATGACGATGGTGTTGCCTCAAAGGTATGAAAGGGCTCATAGATCCATTAATCATACTGCATGTCAGTTCCATTGTAAAAATCAGCCTCAAGAACCGCACACATATCAAAAAGTCAAAAAATAGTAAAGTAATGAAAATTAACAAAATGCACAAACATGCCCATCAATGTTATATAAAATAAACGATATGCAGCATCGGGAAGCCTGTGCAATATTTTCAAATAACCAAATTCTAATTTGTTAAATAATAAGATATCCAAACTCATGCATTTCGTGGCATATATTTTAGTATTTGACTCAAATAGAAGTCTACTATTTGATGCATACAAACAGGCTTCGTATGTAGGGTCAGTTTATTGTTGCACAAGTTGGTATTGAAGCCAATTATGGTTCATAACATGCTTATAATTCACCATAGTGTGTTTATGAATAAAACAGTGTAATGGAAATTCACAGATAGTAAACAATGGACTTTATTGATGTGAATGGATGTTATTTACAGACACTTTCTATCCTATATATACTATATGAAACGACACAAACAGTTAACATGAACCATTGTGTCATTTGGACTCTAACTGCCATAAACTAACTTAACTTCCATAACTAACTTATAACTACTAATAACTGTTATCCTATTTGACCCATAAACGATTACTTGGATTGGTGGCCTTTGGCCCAATCCTTGACCCATAATACAGACACTAACATACATAGCTACTTTGGCAATTACAGACATTATCTTGCCTATATCTCCTCCCTAATGTCTTAATGCCAACATCCTTTTGAATAGCTTCTTCGTTCTTTAAGTAATGAAAGTAAAGTCATTACTGTCTGATGTGCTTTTGCTTTCTCCATCATCTGCAGTTTCATTCATGTTGCCTTCCAATTTGACACCAAAATGAGTTGTCTTGCCATTTCTGTTCTCAATTTCTTCATGTGCATTTCCTACTACAACCTCTGTCCCTTCACAGCCTTGTGGACCTTTTTCCTTGGCATAACCAATGCCACTTCCAACCACTTTAACATCAGGCTCCTTTTCGTATCAGGGTTTCTCTGCTGTCTCATAGTAAACCTGCACCATCTCAATGAATTGCTTGTAACAGTTCTTTACTGCATCCTCATCTTTCTCTGTCAAACTATGTAGTCTAGCAACCTCTTTCCATTTATCGCCAAAGGTGACACTTAGATAACCTCCCAGGCTATCTACCATCTTATGCAGACCAAGCAAATCAATTTCTACCATACCTATAACTGGTGGTATTTGTTCTAACACGTCTTGATTCAAATAAACTAGATAAAACCATTTTATCATATCCAAATACCTCTTTATGAGTACTTCCCAATTCTTGTACACCACACTATCTTTCTTGATCAGATTTAAGAAAGATATAAACCTAGGGAATGAATTTACTTTGATAGCATACAAGGATCCATTCATACTTACGTATTCCTCATCCAAATAATCTTGTACATCATTCATGTCCCACTTTAGTTCTTCCAAACCTTTTACCAGTGAGCATTCTTCCTTTGGATCTATTGACTCAAAGTATTCATCAAGAAATTTGTTGTGTTTTGCAATTACATTTCCTGCTTCATCATTTTCCTTGGTACTTTCCTTTTGTGCTACTTCTGTTCTTGCATTATCACACCTTCTGTCATCAAACATGTAGTGTATACTACATTTATTGTGTCCATACTTCACAATATAACCTTGATCCTCCAATTGATCAATACTTAGAACATTCAATGTTGTTTCTGGTGTGTATAGTACACAAGGGATCACCAAATTCCTATCTTTTGTTTCCACAGTTGCTTCTCCAATTCCATAAGAGAAAATGAACTTCTTCTCAGTTTCTTCTTTCCCTATCATTCTGAATTTATGTTTCAATTTCTTGAATAGTGTCTTTGTTGGACACATGTGTTGCTTGTAAGCACTGCTAACATACCATATCTTGTCCCAACTTCCAAAATCAGTGCCTTCTATCATGTAATCAGTGATTACATGGACTTTCTCAGGGTATTTGATATTTTCTTCAATCTTCTTGACTGTGGGCTTCACTAGTTCCTTCTGATTTTCAATCATAGCATTCTTTTTCTTGTTTGGACATTTCCAGAATACATGCCCACGAATTCTACATATGTAACATCTTGCTCTTTTCTCTTTTTGAGTACTAGCACTTCTTTCTCCATGATCTCTGGCTTTTGCAGATACTTTTGAAGCATTGAATGCCTCAATTTCTTTAACTTTGCGCCTCAACATTTCCTTGCTTTCAGGAGACAACTTTCTCTTTTGACTGTTCCATGGTAACAACCTTTGTGGAGATTCTCTTTGCAAGTATCCTCTAGTGAGTCCCATCTGCCTTTGCCTATGAATTGGCTTCCCCCAGATCTCAGAGCCTTTGCTCTGATACCAATGTTGCACAGGTTGGTATTGAAGCCAATTATGGTTCATAACATGCTTATAATTCACCATAGTGTGTTTATGAATAAAACAGTGTAATGGAAATTCAAAGATAGTAAACAATGGACTTTATTGATGTGAATGGATATTGTTTACAGACACTTTCTATCCTATATATACTATATGAAATGACACAAACAGTTAACATGAACCATTGTGTCATTTGGACTCTAACTGCCATAAACTAACTTAACTTCCATAACTAACTTATAACTACTAATAACTGTTATCCTATTTGACCCATAAATGATTACTTGGATTGGTGGCCTTTGGCCCAATCCTTGACCCATAATACAGACACTAACATACATAGCTACTTTGGCAATTAGAGACATTATCTGGCCTATATTTCTGAGATGAGAAGTGACTCTTGCAGGGAGAGTCTCCAGGTTATCGATAATGTTGATCCTTGAGAGTGTCTCCATTGGCGTAATTCGTTGGGAGAGACGAACAGAGAGAAAAATGCATAAGGGTATTCAAGATTGTGGAGTAAGTTTAAGATGCCAAACCACTCACTTCGAGGCGTGTCACTGTCTAATATCGTGCTGCAATATGCAATCCCCAGGTCTAACAGGTTGTATCAGAGTGAGGTTTGGGGAGGATTCTCCCAACAATAGATAAACTCTACTAAAGAAGTTAATAATAACATTATATCTAATCATGCACACGCACATTTCCGATGCTATTAAAGCACTTAGCTAGACTGATATTCTCTTGAAGAACTAGGTCAGGATTCCCAGGAAAATAGACCAGTAACTTCAGTTTTTTCCTTGAAAAGACAGTTTTGGTGCAACTTACGTATCAAACTGATAATTTTAACTCTAAATACTAAATATCGAATCATTTTGACCAAACTCAAGAGACAACCTACTACGACTTCAAGTATCAATAGTCAGACAACAAATCTAATAGCACATGACAAAACACCCTTTGTTTTATATTGTATTTTCAAAACAGATTTATGAGTTTTCGAAAAGAAGGTCTCAACCTGCTGCAGTTTTCTCTAAGATAAGCATATAATCATTTTTTTCAATAGTTTTGCAGAAAACTAATTTCTGATAATTGTGAATCTTCTCCAAAACGCAATCCGAAACACCCTCTTAACGTAAATTGATAGAATTATACTCGAATTTCAAAAGAGACCTCCTTTTCTTCACCCGAAAGTTGTTTCAGGTCATCTTATCTCTAAGTTCATTATAGTATCAAAATTGTTGGGAATTATTGAAGAACATACTTAAGTCTGCTGGTGACATGGTTAAGTCTGTTTGTGTTAGTTAAGACTGCCAGTACAAAGTTAAGTGTGGTAGACATAGTTACATAGTTAAGTCTGGTCATTCGTATTAGTTAAGTCTGTTTATGTTTAATAGCAGAGTTAGTTAGCTATATGCTAGGAAATGATATAGACGAATTAGTTATCTTATTAGAATATATGTTTATCCTTTCACACGTTTTTGTAACATTAGAGTTTCCTTAGAGTATAAAAGGAACCCTACGGCATTGTGAAGTTAGTAACAATTGTGATATTAGTGAAAGTTTAATAGTAATTGTTGATACAAAAGTTGGGCGTTCCTTGATTCCGTACCAATCAGATCTTAATGCTTGAGACCTGCGCACTAAGAAAACAAAAAGACACCGTTAGGCTTATCGTGGGATTGTCTCCCACGATTATCCTCCGGCGTGAGAGTAAGTAATCGGTTTTTAGGATTTAGTTGAAGAGTTGGGGTTGTAAGTCGTACCTTTGATGAGAGTCGAGAGACTCTTTATATACACACGAAACCCTAGTTGGTTTCGTGCTCCTCACTCCTCAGCGTATCCCGCATAGGTCGGTTTTGATACATATCCCATAAATAAGAGATATCCTATCAAGACCATAAATAACCTCGGGTTTGGGCCAGCGTAAGCCCAAACCGTTATCGCAATAGCCCATTCGTGATGGGTTTGAGCCCATTCGTGATGGACTTGAGTATGGGTCGGGTTCGTGACCCGAATACGGACTATACGTCATCATGTCCCCCCAGTCTAGTGTGCGCAATGCGAAATTGCGGACGCTAGACTAACAACTGTAGCTAAAAAATATTCCTTGATGCGTAGCGGGGAAGTTTCAAGTATTTCCCGCCTAAAAAATCAAATTAATCTAGTCCAAGTACATCCGTATCTCCTTCGTAAATCGTGAAGGGTGGGTGAAAAAGTGCTTTACCTTTTTGCCTCCCAGCCACACGATTAGAGCAAGTGGGGTACATGTGTCGTTCATCCAAGAATGTGTGTAACCCTATATAAAGGTTAGCCGTCTTTTCACTGTGGCTACCACAGTAAAAACCATCATTTTCCGCCATTGTTAAACCTTCGAACAGCGATCAAAAAATCAACAAACAACTAAGGTAATAGCGCGTGCGCTTATAACAGTTACTGAAGGTTAATCATGGTTCTTCAATTGTCCGATTTTAATTCCGATATATCTGAGGATGAACTTCGTCAGTTCACCTCAGATTATCACATCCCTCTCGCATTGCATCCGGTAGTTCCGGCAGCAAATGCGTCAATAGCGAATTTCCCGCAAGGGAAAGTAGGGGTATACACGCGTTTTTTCGAATTCGCTAACCAGCGTGCGCCCATCTCCCTCTTTTTGTGCGATATTCTAAATCACTATCGTCTTCATATTTCCCAGCTGCACTGTATAGGTGCAGCAAAGATAACCAATTTTGAAGTAAATTGTCGCCTGTTGGCGATTGAACCCACAATTCATCTATTCCGCGCGTTTTACCACACGTCGTGGTCAAACGGGTGGGTATCTTTCTCCAAGCGCGCAGGGCCACTGCAGTGCTATACAGAGAAATTAGACGCACTGAGGGATTGGAGAGAAAAATTCTTTTGGGTTGATCGTGCATTTTTCCCCTGGATTTTTGAGTTCTACACTCGAGAATCATTACCGAGAGACGAGCGCCCAGACCCCGGGTTGTATAACGTGGTTGATGCGGATATGATAAATACCAATCGCATACCGATCAAAGCGTACCCAGAAGAGTTTTTGGTGCACATGGGCATCAGTCGCAATTACTTCGGTAGTCCGGAAGAAGTGCCAACATTTTTGGATGAAAATAGCCGGGGTGGGTGCTTGTCTCCTCCTTCCTCTTCGCTTAGTAGTTGTAAGCGTTCTTCCTTTTATAGCTTATCTAACATATTTTGTGTTTGTTTGTTGTTTTGTTGCGCAGAGATGGATTTGTTCGATGTTGTTCGCTTGGTGAAGCCCACTCAGGTGATCGTAGGGGTGCGCCCATTGAGAGATGGAGAGGAGCCAGTACTTCAGGCTACTGCAGGGCGCACGATGGTGATCGCGCAGGAGGAGACAGAGGAGACAGAGGAGATAGGGGAGGTCCCCACAGGTGTCACTATGGCTACTCCTCTGCGTAGCTTTCCCGCTCCTGGGTCGCAGATCCCTGTTGAGTTGTTGCATATAGACTCGTCGGGGAGTGCTATGGATGAGTCTGAGGAGGAGGGTCAAGGGTTAAAGCGCAAGAGATCATCTGGTGATGATGGCGCAGGGACATCAAGTAAGCGCCCTGCTATTTCTGTCAGGCAATCATCTGAGGAGGGTGCGTCATCGCATAAAACTCCTCCCCTCAAGTAAGTACTTGTATCTTTGGATCTTCCGTCCTTTAATCCGCGTTTAATACTTATAGAGTAACTTTGTTATTTGCGTGCAGTGCTGAAACTGCTGTTGATGATGATGCATATGTTGGGAATTCACCACCCAAGACTGGTTCTGGATATGTTGGTGAATTTGTGCCTGAGAGTCCAGTAGATGAGGGAAAATCTTCTGGAGATGCGCCAAGAAATCGCCTTATAGAGGAGTTGGCGTTGGCTGCTGCGCACCAGGCTTCATTGGTTGCGCGGCTACAGGCTGAATATGGTGGTGAGGGTAGCCTGGTTGCGCAGAAAGACAAGGAGATTGACATTCTGAAGGCGCAGTTGGCTGATGCGCAGGCTGAATTGAGGGCATCTGCTATGTATGACCAGAAAATTGCTGATGAGAAGATGTCGCTCATGGCCGAACTGAATCAAGAGCGCACTGGAGCAAAAGAATACAAGGCCTCCTGCCTTTGGGCTTTGAAATATATGGAGCTAAACAAAGGGAGACTCTTCTCTAACTTGGAGGAGTTCCGCAAGGCTGTGGAGAGTTCGCTTGAGAATCAGGAGACCAAGCTGCGCAAGCTCAGCATAGAATATGATGAGGAGTTGTATCCACATTTGGTGTCAACATTGCTGAGCGCAGGTGGCTTATCAGCCATGGCTTGCGTCTTGCTGCCTTGACCACGCTGGAGTCTCGAGAGGTCAAGGACTCATTTGGGGGTGTGGTTCAATGTGCACTGGCACGTGGTAAGGCAGAAGCTATAAAGGAGCTGTGTGCGGCTAAGGTTTTGGCTATGTCTCCCTCCGAAGTACCTGGTTATAATGAGAACGCTTATGGGGAACTTGTTGCTGCTATGGAAAAGTTGAAACTTTTTGAGCTTCCTCATATTGCACAGCTGGAACGTGACCAGGATTACCCCATAAGCGTGATCATGCAGGGTTTAACCTTGGCTAGGCACTCATCCGAAGACGCTGAGGCGCAGCTTGACTACTTTCTGAAGCCGGATGTGTCGCAGCTACATGTGCCTATCTTCGCTCGTCCCCGTGACATCCTCAACCCTTTTGCCCTTGAGAAGGAAATTCCATTGAGGGAGTCTTTAGAAGCCCATGAGATGAGACTTGCCAAGAAGAAGGGCGTGAAGGGGAAAGCTATTATGTGTGGTCTTGGTGCGGCTCACATTCCCAGATCTGATGGGGTGCCCGTTAGCGTGCCAACGGTAGCACCCAAGGATGCTGAGCTGTTGCAGAGGCTTAAAGATGCTGGTTGTGTGGCGCGCCAAGCGGGTAGCTCAGGGCTCAGGCGTACTCGTAGCATGTCTTGGTAGTTTTGATGTAGTGATGTTGTGTGGTATGTCCACTTTTTGTTGTACATATGCGTGTTGAATATGTACTTTTTATGAACTTGTTATCCATAATAAAGTGTTGATTAGAAAAATACGATTGTACGCATATTGTATCAAGTTTGATTGTGGTTACAAGTTTTGTACTTAGTTATTTCGTCTTTGCATAAAAGATGTCTAAGAATCAAACCGTTTGTATAAACACATTTAAAGAAAGTTACAAGGATTTATAATCACTTATATCATAATCGTGTATGAAATTTATGACATAGTCGTGTATGACATGATCGTATATAACATAATTGTGTATGAAATTTACAAGTTGTTGTGTATCCGTCGTGGGGTGCACAAGTATATGGATTGTAGCTTGCTAATAATACCATATTAAGGGGTTAATTGTCTTAACTCCTAATTTGTTAAACGCGCACAGTGTGCATTGATGTGTATCCGTCGTGGGGTACGCATCGAGCTTACTCCAACGTCTTGAGAGTAAGGTGTTTAACAAGGATGCGTGATCCGATGTTGATGGGTTTGCAACCCTCTTACTCAACGAGTCATTTAGTAGGTTTACTCATCCTTTTACCATCGTAGGTTTTTAATTAGTGCATGCACGCCATGTAGGCAAAAGATAATGTAACAAACCATATTGAGACATAAATAATATGTAGACAATAAAGTAAAGTGTGTCGCGGAGTTAGCTAGAAACCGCAACATTTTATTAATACTTGCAAGTTTTTGTGAAAAGATAAAACATTTGTCTAAATGAAACAAAAATGTAAATACACGGATATTTATTGAGCACTTACTAAAGTGCGGAGGTGTTCGTGTATTGGGTCGTAACCTTTCCTAAAGATAGCATCTCTTGAGATTGCAGATATTCCATGTGCGTTGTAGCTCACGGCCATCCATGTCACGCAGCTTGTACGCGCCTTGTCCTAGTGCTTCAATGACCTCATAGGGTCCTTCCCACTTTGGTCCAAGTTTACCTGTGTCTTCTGCGTGGCTTGCATCATTAGCGCGATACACAAAGTCGCCTGGTCTGAATGAGGTGCTTCGAACTTTAGCATCGTAGTATCCCTTCATTTTTGACTTGGTTTTTGCCTCACGTATAGCTGCGCACTCGCGCCTTTCTTCCAATAGGTCCAAGTCTATTCGTCGTTCGTCGTCATTGGTCGCGACATTAACTTCCGCGGTGCGGATAGTTGGCATCCCAATTTCAGCTGGTATGACAGCTTCTGTCCCGTAGACAAGGAAAAAAGGAGTGTCTCCATTGCTAACCTTGATTGTCGTGCGGTGCGCCCATAAGACATGCGACAATTCGTCCACCCATCTTCCTTTGTGTTTGTCCAGGCGCGCTTTAATTCCTTCACCTAGACTACGATTTGCGCGCTCAACTAAACCATTAGTTTGTGGGTGTTTAACTGATGCGAAGTGTTGTGTGATATTTAACTCTGCGCACCAGTCTTTGAACGGGTTATCACGAAATTGTTTTCCGTTGTCCGAAACAATCTCCCCAGGTAATCCGAAGCGGCATACAATATTTTCCCAAACGAAGCGTTTTACTTGATTACCTGTGATTGTCGCTACTGCTTTTGCTTCAATCCACTTAGTGAAATAGTCTATTGCGAAAATAAGGAATTTCAGTCCTCCCGCTGCGACAGGGAATGGACCCGCAATGTCAATACCCCACTTATAGAATGGCCATGGAGAAGTGATAGGTGTTAGCTCTTGTTGTGGTCTGCGTGGGATGGGTCTATGAACTTGGCAGTCGTTGCATTTCTTTATCACATCGCGCGCATCACAGTGCATAGTAGGCCAATAGTATCCTAAGCGCAGTGCTCGCGCTACGACGGACCGTGGTCCTGAATGCATACTGCATGAACCAGCGTGGATCTCTCGGAGTACGTAATCTCCTTGAAGAGGTCCAACGCATCGAAGCCATGGTTGTAGGAATGAACGCCGATATAGGATACCATCTCTGAGCTCGAACCTCTGCGCTGTGCGCCGTATCCGTCGAGCGTCCTTCTGCTCATCGGGCAGTTTGCCCTTACTTATGAATTCGATGATGGGGGTCATCCATGTAGGATCCTGTTCGTCTATCACCGTAGATATTTCCATTTCCGAGATGGATTTGTTCTTTAGGATCTCCACTAAAACTTGTTTTGACAGGTGCGCAAAGCTAGTGGATGCGATTTTGCTTAGCGCATCCGCTTTCTTATTTTCACCTCTAGGAACTTGCTTAATGGTAAACCTGTCAAAACCTTGTATTAGTGATTTGGTCTTGTCGAGGTATTGGACCATGTTATCCTCTTTAGCCACATATTCGCCCAACACATGGTTGGCTACTAATCGGGAGTCCACATTTGCTTCTAGGTTACGTACACCCATTCGATTTGCAATGCGTAATCCGGCGATTAGGGCTTCATATTCTGCCTCGTTGTTCGTGGCTGTGAATTCAAAACGCAGTGCGTAAGTGAATTCCATTCCTTCTGGATTAGTGAGGATAAGGCCTGCGCCCGATCCATCCACGCATGAAGATCCATCTGTGAACAAGACCCATGGTTCTTGTAATTCTACCTTGCTCTGTGGGGGTGCGTCATCGGTATCTGGTTTTTCGATGATGAAGTCTGCTAGTATTTTCCCTTTAACCGCAGTGCGTGGTCTGTAAGAGATGTTATACTCGCCTAGTAGCACACTCCATTTTTGTAATCTCCCCGATGCGTCAGGTTTAGAGATAACTTGCTTGATAGGTTGGTCTGTAATCACTGCTATTGGGTGCGCTTGAAAGTATCTACGCAGTCTTTTGGCGGCAAATACTAATGCCAAGACCAACTTCTCCATTGGGCTGTAATTAATCTCTGTCTTCTTGAGTGCTTTGCTTACAAAATATACCGGTGTTTGTACGGAATTCCTATCCGTCAGTAGTACTGCGCTGACCGCTCCATGGGTCGCAGATAAGTAGACGATTAACTCCTCCCCTGGTTGGGGTGCAACTAGCTTAGGAAGCGCTGCTATATGTTGCTTAAGCTGTGTGAAAGCTTCTTCCGCTTCCGCAGTCCAACGAAAGTCTCCCTTTTTTGTACACTTCTTGAGTGTTTTAAATAAAGGAAGTGACTTATCCGCTGATTTGGACAAGAATCTGTTCAAACCGGCTAGCTTTCCATTAAGAGATTGAACTTCTTTCAACGTGCGCGGTGAAGGAAGTTGGATGACAGCCTCTGTTTTTTCTGGGCATGGCTTAATGCCATCTGGTTCTATCAAATATCCTAGGAACATGCCTTCTGTAGCGCCAAAAGTGCATTTCTTAGGATTCAACTTCATGTTGATCTTTCGTAGTGTTGTGAATGTTTCTTCAATGTCGCGCACCACTTCGTCTTCTGTATGGCTTTTTATTACAAGGTCGTCCACATAGACCTCTAGGTTGCGGCCCACCTGCTTTTCAAATGCATTATCTACCAGTCGCTGGTAGGTGGCGCCCGCATTCTTCAGGCCAAAAGGCATCTTTGTATAGCAAAAAACGCCTTGGCTTGTGTGGAAGGCTGTTTTTTTCTCGTCTTCCTTAGCCATTTGGATTTGGTGGTACCCTTTGTATGCATCTAAGAAACATTTAAAGGGATATCCGCACAGAGATTCCACCTTCCAGTCTATCTCTGGTAGTGGGTAGCAGTCCTGTGGACATGCTTTGTTAAGGTCAGTGAAATCTACACACATCCGCCAACTACCATCGCTCTTCTTGACCATTACTGGATTGGAGAGCCAATCGTGGTAATAGACTTCTCGCATGATGCCAGCGTCCACAAGTTTGTGTACTTCTTCCAGAATGGCTTTTGCGCGCTCTGGAGCCTGGCCGCGCTTTTTCTGCCTTACTGGGGAATATCCTTGTCGGATTTTTAGCTTGTGTTCTGCAATCGAGCGTGGCACACCAGTCATGTGCTTTGGTTCCCATGCGAAGATATCCAGATTCCTTTGTAAGAGCGCGCACACGGCCGCTCTACCTTTGTCAGACAACGATCCTCCAATCGACACTTCTTGCTCCGGGTATTCAGGGTGAATTGCAACCTTTAGGTTTGGTACTTTAGCTGCGCTCTGTTCTGGGATGTGCGTTGTTTCACATGTAATCGTGTTACACTCTTCTGGTGGCGCAGCGTTGTTGTAGATGGTGACAATGCCACCTTCTACTGGGAATTTGAGCATCCCATGCGCTGTGGATGGTACTGCGCGTATTGCCGAGATTCCTGGTCTTCCAATAATGCCATTGTATGATGAAGGAGATCTGATCACCATAAAATTCATCCAGGCTGTCGTGGAGTGTTCCTTACTACCAACAGCGACCAGTAGGCGCAGTTGCCCCATGGGCCATATCTTTTCTCCTGTAAAGCCAGTAAGCGCAGTCGTGGCTGGACTTAACTGTCTTTGTATCTCAGGGCGTAATCTCTTGAAACAATGTTCATACATTATATCCGCTGATGCCCCTCCATCAACATACATGCGGTGGATATCGTGACCCCCCGCATTTATCTCAATGGTGAGTGGTTCTGCCACTGCGTTGTCCGCAGCCAAGGTGGGGAAAGAGATTTCGCCTCCATGAGAAAATTTCTGGCTCACCTTTTGCCTAGTCTTTCGCTGCCATGATTGTATCATGTAGATAGTATCAGCTTTTTCCTTAGGCGTTTCTTTCTTGCCTCCGGTTTTCTGCTTGTCTTTCCCATCCTTAATATTTTTAACGAGATGGTCCAATCTGCCTTCTTTTACTAGTTTCTCAATTAGTTGGCGCAATTGGACACACTCATTAGTGGTATGGCCCTTCTGTGCGTGATACTCGCAGTACCCAGTCCCTACGCGCTGCCCTTCTGGGGTGCGCATTGGTGGGGGTCTCGAAAAGTTCGCGCCTTCCGTTGCAAATATTTCCCTTGGAGTCTTCGTTAATGGGGTATACTTGTCGTTTCCCCGTCCGCCCCCTTGGCTGCGATAGTTTTTGTTACGATTGCTACTCTGGTCATTGGATTGTCTCCTTGGCTCTTCTTGTGACCTATGGTTTGAGTAGCCTTTCTTGCTATCCGCAGCGGCGGCTTCTCCTTGGATGAAGGACCTCGTGCGCTTCATCAGTTCATCAAAGGTTTGGGGAACCCTATCGTTTAACTTTTTTATCAGATCTGGGTTATTGATCCCGTTCATAAACCCTGAGATCTTTAGTATTTCAGGACACGCCTTGACGTGTATGCATTCGTCCTTATAGCGCTTCATGAAAGCGCTTGTGGATTCCCCTTGGCGCTGTTTTACCCTAGCAAGCTCGACAGGGTTTTTGGCGCACTTCTTCCTTTGAGTAAAGTTTAAACGAAACGCCTTTCGCAACTCTTCAAATCCACCGATGCTTCTGCGTGGAAGCTTACTGAACCAGTTGCGCGCATTTCCTACTAATGTAGAGTTAAACATGTGGCACCACACAGGTTGTGGCCAATTTTCGATAGTGGCTGCTGATTCGAAAATTTTTAGGTGATCATCAGGATCACCTGTCCCATCATATGTTTTGACATTAGCAGGCATGCGCCTTCTCTTATTTTCCGAAAAATTGCTGATGCGCCGAGTGAACGCATCAACTTTTTGGCGGCGCCAGGGACGAGACATGTCTTCGTCTTCCTGGTCGCGGTATTTTCCCCTTGATTTCCAGTGTCCTGTTTCTTTATCCTCGTTGTCCGAGGAGTCACTTGAGGATGAGCTTACTCTTTTGCGACGCTTGCGTCGACTATCATTGGAATCCGAGCTTGCTCCTCTGCGGCGCGTGCGCCGACTATCCTCGGAATCAGAGCTTGAAGGGCTTTCACTTGGGGAGCACCGTCGCCCAAGCCTATCATGAACCCTGCGACTACCAAGCCTAGTGTGGACATTGGCGCGCCGTTCCCCATCTTCATGCTCCTCCAGATACTGAAAGTCGGCTGTTTCGTCATCCACAACCTTCCTTCCAATCCTAGTAAACACTGGGTGTTTGCGGCTATCCTTCTCACGTCTTTCCTTTCGGTAGCGCGGTGGGGATGCTTCATGCTCAGGGTCGAAGTTGAGCCTGGCGTGCAGACTTTGACTTGACCTCTTTTTCGCCTCCTCTCGCATGAGCGCAGCCAAGGTTTCGTAGTTCTGGGACACGAAGTCACTTGGCGCTAGTTCAGGCGTGATATGTGTCGTTTTACACATATCTTTTCGTCCAATTTTCGAGTCAAAACAACCAAAAACACTTTAAAACGATCAAATAATGTTAAAAATATCTTTGAAATGTGTTTTTGTGTTTTCCATATGCAAAATGATTGAAAAAGATTGAAAAACAAACAAAAATTGCATAAATGGCAAGTCTAGTCCCTCAAGCTTGAAAAAAAATAATAAAAAATAAATTTTTGGTCCTTGGAATAACAAGCTTGGCAGTTTTGGTCCTTGAAAATTACTAAAGTTACATCTTTAGTCTTTGTGTTTTGAGCATAATTTGTCCTACAAACCGGACCAAATTGAAACCCACAATTTCCCACAGCCCAACTAAAAAAAACCCACCAAGCCCGTATTATTTTTTTAGCTAAAACCTAACCCCGGTCAACAATTTGGTCAATACTCTCCTTAACTAAAAACACACGGGTCTTACCCCTTTTCCCTCCAGTCAAACCCTGACCTCCACTTTATCATCTTCCCCATAAAAAACCCTAAACCGCCAAATCAACCCTCTTCCCCAAATCCTCTCCAGTCACCATCAACCCCACCTCACTCCTTCACGTGATACCCTATTTCAAGCCACGTTGGCAATCTAAGTGGGACAAAATGGGCGCCAAAACGATTCAAGGGCTGAGATGGCTCGAAATTAATCCAAGGGTGAAGAATTGAAGCAGAGAAGCACAGAAGAGAGAGGAAGGAAAACCCTAGTATTTTGAATTTTCTTTTTGTATAAATAGTGTAGTAGTGTTTTAGAATTGGCAGGTTTTATTTTAGCTAGCTCTCGGTACGTTTTTTTAGTGTAATTTATTTTTTATTGTAGTTTTAATTTATTTTTAGGAAATTGTAAGTTTTAATTTCAGCTTTAAAATTCGGTAAGGTCTTAGTTTTAGTTGTAATTTTTCGTTAAGCAGAGAGGTTTATTTTAGCTAGTTAATTTAAGGTAATTTGTACTTTTTTTAATTCGGTTGTAATTTTACTTTTTAGTTTTAATATAAGTCAAGTTTATTGTTTTGCTTAGATTACTGCTTCGATTCTGCTTCTTTCGTTCTTGTTATTGCTTATTTTGATACGTTAAGTTTTCTGCTTATCCTGTTTTTCTGCTTAGTTGAACACGTAGTTGGGTAGTTGATATGCATTTAGTGCTTATGTGGTGAATGTTTTGTTATAGTTGGATTAGGATCGATTATTGTTCAATGTTTGTGTTTATTATGTATGGTTTGTTTAATGTTTAAGTTTATTGTCTGTGTTTGTGTTTGATATATCAAGATATGGATTTGGATTTAGTTTTGCTTAGTTGTTACTGATATGGTTGATAGGGTTGTTACTGATATGGTTGTTGTGATTTGGATTTAGTCATTTGCAAAAGATAATCAAGAAAAAAAAGAAAAAAATATAGATTGTAAATTTTGACAGTCCTGGGGTTCGAACCCAGGACCTCTTGCTTGGCAAAGACCAGACACAACTCCCACTCATCCAACTCCGCTATTAGTGTTTTTAGGTTATAATGTGCAAAAGTTTTTACTTACCCCTGTTCTTCCTTACTTTGCTTATTTTTAGAATCAGTTTTAAGAATTTGATGTATTTTTCTTTTCAAAAATTTATTTTAAATGATGTTTAATTAGATTTTAATTAGAAAAATGTAATTCGTTTTCGTAAAATTTTCTTTTGTCGATTAGAATGTAGGAATTTAATTTGGAATCCGTAAGTTTAGTTTTTCGTCGTTTTCACGTTTACGTTTTAAGCATTTCCCGTTTAGTTACGTTTTCCGTTTTCTTTTCCGTTTTTAATTTCGTGCATTTTAAGTTATCGCTTCCCTTAGATATTTAGTCTATTTTAATTTATGTTCACTTATTTTAGCGTAAAAAACCCAAATTCTCAACTTTATTTAACCATTCAAAACACGTATTCACAAACCGAGATCACGAATTCCATTCACGCCTTCGTTGGGGATAACGACCCGGGAATACAACTTCCGCTGTATTCTTTGGAAATAAATAACGACTTGATTTTAACCGATCAAATTTTGGCGCCGCTGCCGGGGAAGGCGGACGCGAATTTTAAATCTCGTTTGTCGTTGCGTGTTTCGTAAATATTTTTCTATAAAAACCCAAAAAGATTTTTATTTCAAAATTTATTTTCCTTTTTTCCCTTTGAATTTTTTACAAAATGTTTCTAAAAACCCAAAAATAATCTTCGTCTCCTCTCATATGTTTAATTCTTATCTCTTTATCCTCTCACACCGTTTAATTCTATTCTTCGTATCCTCTCAAATGTTTAATTCTTCATCTCTTACCCTCTGTCCGTTTAATTCTTTCTGATGTTTTCATCTTACCAATGTGGTTGTCAATACTGTGGGGGTCCTCCGAATGGTGGAAATTGCCCCGGTTGTAGCATTGTAAATTTAGGGAACGAGTTTGTCTATGACCAAAATCCCTACAATGAAACAACCAATTTCCTTAACCAACCCCCGCACCAGGAGATGGAGACATATTCGTGTGAATTTTGTGGAGGTTGTTCTCATCCAGAATTGGATTGTCGAACGGGTGACATGCTTGTCTATGAGCAGAACCCTTATAACAATCAGACATCGTCCGGATTTGACACATCTTCATATTATTCACCATCACAACAGTTTTACTGTTGTGAATACTATGGAGGTCCTCACTATAGCTCTGATTGTCAAACAAGTGACATGCTTGTCTATGAGCATGGTCCTTGTAACAATTATGATTATTCTTATCCTCCACAGTATCAAACCACTCAAAGCCAGCCTCAACTATCTCTTGAAGATATATTCCAAGAACTTCAAGAGATACGAATTGAACTTACAAATCTGGCTATTAAACAAAACCCAAATGATCGTCATGGTGAGTCTATGGAAGATTTACTCGCCATAGAACGAGCAGCACGCAACCGTTTCTTGTTTAATCAGGCGTGCATGCTCGATGACGAAGATGAAGACGACGAGGAGAGTGCTATTCCTTTAAATGATACCGTTTCTCAACTCCCTCAGTCTATTGCAATCACATCATTATCTCCAACTCTGAACCCTGAGGACTCTCTTATTATGGGGGATGAGCCTCTTAGCACTGTTCCTGAAAAGGAATCGGACGAATTCATAAAGTCTAGTGCTGAGAACCTTGTCCCAATCCCAAGTGAGTCTGAGGATATATCGGACGATGAATGTGATTTGTCTCTTTGTAGTGATCATCCTCTTGACACTACTGAGGATACTTCCGGGATCTTCTCTAACCCTCTTTTCAATTCAAATGATGATTTTTCCTCTAGTGATGACGAATCACTTTCTGATGAGGACGTTTCAAATGAAAGTCTCAAAGTCTATTCGAATTCTCTTTTTGAATTTGACGATGAGTACTTTTCAAACAAAAATCCTCTCTTTGATGAAGAGTTAGAGAACGATGAGGTCAAGGACTCTATTATCTCAAATCTTGATGATATGACCTCGGTTCTTAATCCCGATATTCTTCCTTCTCCGACATATGTGACACTTCCCTTTGAAGATCGCCATTATATTGACGTCACATATGTCGTTCGAGTCTTTCTACCTTTCTGTGATTATAAGGTAGCTTGTCCTTCCATTCTCTCCATTGAGAATGAGGACAAGGTTTTTGACCCCGGCATCTGAGCCGGATGTATCTCATCGAAGTGGAACTTTCATGTACTTCAATGTTTATCCAAACACTTTGAATGAAAGTCCGATGGAGATTTTCTGTTCCACATGCTTCCCCATGGACAAATGAATTCGGGGTCGAGTCAAGCTAGCGACTCGGTTAACAAAAACAGTAGTACACCATATGGGTTTTCACCCATATATCTGACTTCTTTCTATTTTCTTCTGACTTCTTTCTATTTTCTAACACCCTAGTGTGGGGGAGATGCCCCATGCTGTTGTAAATATGTATATATCAATCTCAAAAAAAAAAAAAAAAAAAAAAAAAAAAAAAAAAAAAAAAAAAAAAAAGTTTTAAACTTCAAAAATAAAATAAATGGCCCGTAATATTTCCCTTTTACGTTCTCAGTTTCGGCATAACAGCCGGTACTTTGAATATTGAGGACAATATTCATTTCTAGTGTGGGGGGAATTCTCACGAATTTAATCACGTATATAAAACCATCTAATTCCCCCGTTTTTGGCCAAAATTTTTTTTTTTTTTTTTGGTGTAAGTGTTTTGCACTTACACAGCAAATGGTTATCAGTCCACCATGTCTAACACACAAAAGGATTGGCTAATCCAAGAGCAAACGGCTCTTGGTAAAGATATATCAAATCCGTTTACGGCTTACAATTTGCCAAAAATTGTATGGTATTCGACTCACCATATCCTAAAAAGATGAAGAGTTGGCTAGCCCGCAAGATTATGGCTTGTGGTAAAGGCAGTTGGAAAACCATAATTGGTCATCAGCTCACCAAAGATAATAAGTTGTTTTATCTAAGAGTTGGCTAGTCCAGAAGCAAACGGCTTCTGGTAAAGACAAATCAAATCCGTTGGCAGCTGATGATTTGCTCAAAATCATATGGTTATCAGTGTACCATAGTTCTTACTTGAACTGAAACATTGGCTACTCCAGAGGTGATGGCTTCTGGTAAAGAGATACATCCATCAACTTTTCATAAAAATTGCTAGGGACTAGCAATTGCTCAGTGTGGGGGATTTGATATGTGTCGTTTTACACATATCTTTTCGTCCAATTTTCGAGTCAAAACAACCAAAAACACTTTAAAACGATCAAATAATGTTAAAAATATCTTTGAAATGTGTTTTTGTGTTTTCCATATGCAAAATGATTGAAAAAGATTGAAAAACAAACAAAAATTGCATAAATGGCAAGTCTAGTCCCTCAAGCTTGAAAAAAAATAATAAAAAATAAATTTTTGGTCCTTGGAATAACAAGCTTGGCAGTTTTGGTCCTTGAAAATTACTAAAGTTACATCTTTAGTCTTTGTGTTTTGAGCATAATTTGTCCTACAAACCGGACCAAATTGAAACCCACAATTTCCCACAGCCCAACTAAAAAAAACCCACCAAGCCCGTATTATTTTTTTAGCTAAAACCTAACCCCGGTCAACAATTTGGTCAATACTCTCCTTAACTAAAAAACACACGGGTCTTACCCCTTTTCCCTCCAGTCAAACCCTGACCTCCACTTTATCATCTTCCCCATAAAAAACCCTAAACCGCCAAATCAACCCTCTTCCCCAAATCCTCTCCAGTCACCATCAACCCCACCTCACTCCTTCACGTGATACCCTATTTCAAGCCACGTTGGCAATCTAAGTGGGACAAAATGGGCGCCAAAACGATTCAAGGGCTGAGATGGCTCGAAATTAATCCAAGGGTGAAGAATTGAAGCAGAGAAGCACAGAAGAGAGAGGAAGGAAAACCCTAGTATTTTGAATTTTCTTTTTGTATAAATAGTGTAGTAGTGTTTTAGAATTGGCAGGTTTTATTTTAGCTAGCTCTCGGTACGTTTTTTTAGTGTAATTTATTTTTTATTGTAGTTTTAATTTATTTTTAGGAAATTGTAAGTTTTAATTTCAGCTTTAAAATTCGGTAAGGTCTTAGTTTTAGTTGTAATTTTTCGTTAAGCAGAGAGGTTTATTTTAGCTAGTTAATTTAAGGTAATTTGTACTTTTTTTAATTCGGTTGTAATTTTACTTTTTAGTTTTAATATAAGTCAAGTTTATTGTTTTGCTTAGATTACTGCTTCGATTCTGCTTCTTTCGTTCTTGTTATTGCTTATTTTGATACGTTAAGTTTTCTGCTTATCCTGTTTTTCTGCTTAGTTGAACACGTAGTTGGGTAGTTGATATGCATTTAGTGCTTATGTGGTGAATGTTTTGTTATAGTTGGATTAGGATCGATTATTGTTCAATGTTTGTGTTTATTATGTATGGTTTGTTTAATGTTTAAGTTTATTGTCTGTGTTTGTGTTTGATATATCAAGATATGGATTTGGATTTAGTTTTGCTTAGTTGTTACTGATATGGTTGATAGGGTTGTTACTGATATGGTTGTTGTGATTTGGATTTAGTCATTTGCAAAAGATAATCAAGAAAAAAAAGAAAAAAATATAGATTGTAAATTTTGACAGTCCTGGGGTTCGAACCCAGGACCTCTTGCTTGGCAAAGACCAGACACAACTCCCACTCATCCAACTCCGCTATTAGTGTTTTTAGGTTATAATGTGCAAAAGTTTTTACTTACCCCTGTTCTTCCTTACTTTGCTTATTTTTAGAATCAGTTTTAAGAATTTGATGTATTTTTCTTTTCAAAAATTTATTTTAAATGATGTTTAATTAGATTTTAATTAGAAAAATGTAATTCGTTTTCGTAAAATTTTCTTTTGTCGATTAGAATGTAGGAATTTAATTTGGAATCCGTAAGTTTAGCTTTTCGTCGTTTTCACGTTTACGTTTTAAGCATTTCCCGTTTAGTTACGTTTTCCGTTTTCTTTTCCGTTTTTAATTTCGTGCATTTTAAGTTATCGCTTCCCTTAGATATTTAGTCTATTTTAATTTATGTTCACTTATTTTAGCGTAAAAAACCCAAACTCTCATCTTTATTTAACCATTCAAAACACGTATTCACAAACCGAGATCACGAATTCCATTCAGCCTTCGTTGGGGATAACGACCCGGGAATACAACTTCCGCTGTATTCTTTGGAAATAAATAACGACTTGATTTTAACCGATCAAGGCGCAACTCCTTCTAGCGCGAGAGTGTCTGTTTCCAAATCGGGACCCTTGTTTCGAGTGGGCGCATTTGGTCGTTCAGTGAAGTTTAACTCTGGCATAGTGAGAGGAGTGCGCATTAGATCCACCGTGCTAGTGGTTGTTGTAGTAGCATGGGTAGTCCTTGTGATCGGTTCTACTGGGGTAAAAGCTAGAGCTGAGTATGATCCTAGGCTTTTGGGCGCACTGGTTGTTCCAGAGGGCGGTTTTGTAACACCCCAACCCGATAAGGGTAGAAGTATTACGTTATGGTGACGTATCAAAGCACACAAAGCATATGACAAAATAATACAAAACGAATTTCAAAGGTTACAAGAGAAAATCTGAAACTACAAGGTTACAATTGAATTACAACGATTACTAAGTCTAAATATCATCTCCTCTAGTCATCTCTAATCCGAATAGCTTCTAAGTCAAAGATCATCTTCACTCATACCCAGCTTCCTACTAAAACCTGCCGCACATGAAAAGAAAACATGCGGCTGAGCTTAAAAAGCCCAGTGAACGGATATATACGAATACCAAATCATAAGAGTAAATAATCATAAGCAACGAAGGGATGAAAGATACGAACTCATACTCATAATCATAAGTCATACGAATCAAAACATATCAAAAGATAAGAGTGCATGAGAACTGAGTAAGAACTGAATGTAAGAACGAAATGGAAATAAGGAAATGTCATATAAGGATGTGCCATAAGAACTCCATACATACATAGTCCGTCAAATCATATCATATCATATCATAAAGTGCACGAAGAGGGGAGACCTCTAAGTACCATAAGTGTGTGAGAGGGGTGTAAGGCACACACCACCTGGTCACCATATTCATACATACACATAAATCCTAGGATGCATCCATACGCTCCCAACATAAGTATGTGTGACAGTACTAGACTGGTCACACACACGCATAAATGGCCAATAGTGTACACAAAATCATATCATATCATAAGGGGGAACGCCGTAGATCTATCACACCTCTACGGGAGTGTCATGCATAGGGTGCCATCCTACACATGGTCCTGGTACCTCCAGAACTAGTTAAGCTCAGGCACAGATCTATCATATCATACCAATCATAATCAAAGTCAAAGCATAGCAAGAGAAACGAAAGTGTATCTCAACAACTCATGGCAAATACATAATCATATCATAGCAGAGACATTTAAACAAATGTCAGAGTGAATCACATAAGAATGGCAATCATACAATGAAAGCCAAGAATCAAACAAAAGGGAATCATAGCAGTTATCGGATCATAAGAAATATCCCCACTGAAAAGGGAAAAGCATAAACGTACGAAGCAAAGTGTCTTAAAGAAAGACAGAATATCCGTACCTCGACAAAGCACACCAAATACCAAAGCAAACAAAGACTAGGGGTGAATGGTCACTCCCTCTTCACCCGATCTACAAATAAACACAAGTTCTCTTAAGTTCGTATGATCATATGATTTCATGTTACTTCTCATTTCATATTAAGTAACTTTGATCATTAAGTTCTCATATTTCAAATCAAAGGATTAGAGATGATCGTATTCATATCTTAGGATTCATAATGTCATTCACAAGTTTTAGTGTCTTATAGTAGTTATCATAACTTTAGGGGTTCAATATGTAATTATCATAAGTTTAGGGTTCAATATGAAAATATCATCAAGTTACAGATTGTATAAGTTATGACCTTTGATTTTATCAAAATATCCATTTATACCCTTAAGGTTACATAATAAACACATCACACCCTTTAGTTTACAATTTTACACTTTTGTAATATCACACAGTTTTTAGTACGAATTTGTCATGTTTTCCATAATTTATAAATCATATAAGAACTCAGTATTAAAATCCACAAAAATTCCCAGAGGTGCTCATATGTCTAAACTATTTTATCAAATTTTTCCAGATTTTATTATGTAGTATAGATATGTATTAAAAATTCACTTTCACAACTCGTCCAGATTTCTGAGTAATTTTACCATATGAAAAGTTACCAGTTATAAACCCTTTCAGAAAAATTCACAAAAATCTAGAAAAATTCCAGGAAGTATCAAACATCTTATAGATTACCCAGTTCAAAGGAATCTTCCTAACTCAACACGGTTTGAAAATTAAAAATCAAAAACCAGGACGGATTTTCCAGACTCACAAATCCGACCAGACATGTAATTTTGTAAAAATCAAAAAGTATACTTCCAGGCCTCTAAAAATTACAAAATAAATTTCTCCAGATAGCTATTTCAATGAACTTAGTTTAGGGATTTTGAAACACTCAAAACACGATTCCATCATAAAGTTATAGCCCTTCAAAGTTGAACAAATTTCGGACTCAGAAACAGTCCACACAGCAAGTTATCCAAAATAGGGTTTTTCATATCCAAATCTCATGTTTTTCATCCCAAACGTTTTTGATTGAGTCCATAACATATTTTGATCATTCATTAACATATTTAACATGATTCTCATCAATTATTTCACGCCCAAAAGTGGTATCCAATTCATGTACATAGTTTTAGGTTTTGATCATTCATGATTTTATGTGACTTATAAGGTGATCTATCAATCGTTTAAACACAAGAACTTGAACAAGGATTGAACAAAAGACATCATACCCTTGTAGACAACGAAGAGACGAATCATACGAAGTCAAAATACCACACGAAGACCTCCTTTTCTCCCCTTTGCTGATCGGCGCACAGCAGCAGAAACAAGGGCCAAAAAAACATGATTTAGGGTTTGATTTTGATGACGAAAATCATAAGGAACATTGTTAGGATTATAGGCATACCTTGTGACGATGAAACACGGATTAAAGATGATCCAGAAGCTCCTTTTTGGCTGGGATTTGGGCGTGGCAGCAAGCACAAAAAGGACAGCCGCTAGTTTTCTTTGGTGTAGGTTTTTCTTTTTTTTTTTTTTTGAATGTGAATCGGTGTAGGGAGATAAACAAGGACCGAGATTTTGATTAGGGTTAAATTAGGAATGATGTACACTAATTTAGGGACTTACCATGGTTGCACAAATCAAGAACCTAGACCTTTTTGTGGTCCAAGGGGGGGGGGCGGCACACTATGTAACATTGTTTTTTTTTTTTTTTTTTTTTTTTTTTTAACAAAACTTATATAATGTATAGTTTATATTTAACTTAGACTTAGGTTAATTTTGATAAATTCGTATTCATAAGTTCTCACGATTTTAAATTCGGGGCATTTTAGTCTTTTCATATTGTTTTAATTTGCGGGTTTTACAACTCTTCCCCTCTTAAAAAAAATTTTCGTCCTCGAAAATTGAAGTGCGAAATCGAAAGCAATAACGAAATGAATACGCACCAAATCAAAAAGAGAAATTCGGATAATCGGATCGTATTGACTCTTCGGTTTCCCAAGTAGCCTCGCTCTCAGGATGGTTCTTCCAAAGAATCTTTACGAACGGAATGGTTTTAGTTCTCATGACTCTTTCCTGACGCTCCAAAATAGCCTCAGGTTCTTCACTATAAGAAAGGTCTTCCCGAATCTGATCGAACGGGCAAGACACAACGTGAAGCGGATGATAATCATACTTACGAAGAAGTGACACATGGAATACATCGTATACGAAGAATAAATGGGAAGGTATCGCCAAGCGATGAGATACCTCGCCAACCTGATCAAAAATCATAGAAAAGCCCTAGGCTCTCATAATCATAACTAATTCGTTCCAAGGAATACGAAACATCATTGCAGCGGATAACGATTTAAATCTCACACAGAAATACAAGAAACATTCATGCTCGAAAGCAACACGAACATATTACTAAAGAGTAAAATCTCATCAATTCAGTCTAGATTCTTAACGAAAAGGAACTAGTGCGTCATCATAGAAGAACACATCAATTTCAGACAGATACTGATCGAACAAGGAACGTACCACCGGTCAATGAAGCACGTGACGAATCATCAAACGTATCAAGAGTCTTATAAGAGATCGATAGCATAATAGTACGGATGATCACTCGAGTATAACTCGAAATATTAACTTATATCAAAATGCATAATGAGATGGTTAGCATATTCGTACCGACGATCAATAGAGTATAAATCGGAGGGTCGAAATGCATAAGAAACACAACAAAATAGATCGCATAATCATACGGATGAAACACATCAAAGAGTTATCGTAGTCGTACAGGCGAGAAACTAAGCACATAACGGAGGATCGAAACGTATCGGAGGGCATAACGGAATAGGTCGAATAGTCGTATGAAAACAACGACTCGAAGGATTAACGCATTCGTGAACCAGATCTTCTTCATATGCCTAAAATGCATAACTCTCTACAACGGGGATATCGCACGAAACATACAAATTTCATAGTCAACCATTCAAGGTTTTTCTTCCACAAGGATAACTAATTCACCAATCACAGAAATCAACTCCGGGCCTCAAACCAGGAATCTCCAGCTTAATCCAATCCAAAAGTGTTCTACATCTCCGTAGGCAAACTCAATCATGTCAATACACTTGTCAAACTCTCCGTCCCATACATCTTCAATTTCAACATAGCTGTTCTGTCCATCCATCCATCTGAAGGTGAGTAGTCGCCATAAAATCTTGAGCCTATCTTGAAGGTCTTCTGCATTTCTTCTGGAAGTGTGAAACAAAACTCGATATTTCTGACACGATCACTGCAAGTGCGCCAAGGAGCTTGAATAATCTTCTTTTGAAATAAATCTCTGCCGATCTTCCAAGTGAGCCACCAAGTTGAACGATTCACTACAACCTACATCAGTTTGTTCTTCCCAACGTGTGCATAAATCCCGTTACAAGGTTGCTGACAGTTTTCTAATCTCACTTCTACATACGAACATCCAAAATGAGGAAACCACTCGTACGCTGATGCTAACTTCCAATCTGTTGACATGCTAGACACTTGCCATCAAAGTAATTCACATCCGTTGTCATACCATCCCGTCATCATTTATGCTACAAGTCTCTACATAATAGTACAACTAATATGTATAGAACGAAAAGAACGGGGAGCTTCGAGTATAACCGTTTCATTCAAATCTTCTACATAGATCATAATTCCACCACCTTGCTCCTGAGCTGCTTCACATCCGTCATAAACAATCTCCAGTCTAGTTCGCCTCCTACGGTTTATCTGCATAGATGCGTCACTAGCAATCTTTCCATATAACCTAAGGACATAGCTGACCTTCTTCTCAAGTAGAAACAAATATCCCTCTTAACTTTTCGAAAGTTCTCCAACTTACTCTTCATCCCTACCAAAATTATACTCTTCGAGAAACTTACCTCGAGCTCTTCTGACGTAGAAATTCCAACACCAAAATACAAGGATGATTCCCGTGTTTCTCTTTCTTCCCTGAATATACTAAATTGTCATACTATGACAATTAACCAAGCATTCATGACATACATGATTCATCAAGCTCACAAGAATAGTCGGAGCAGTAGCCAATACGATTGGCATCACCATGCTCACATAAATTATAACGGATACAAATCAATGCTAGGAACATCTTGCTCCTTCACATGAAAATGACACAATCAGATTACAAATCTATCATAGAAAACTTCACCCTGAAGTTGATTAGATAATTCATCGATAATGATATCAGTCCTAATCATCATGCTACTAAGATTCCAGAATTCCAATAACAACCTCATACCACCATCATCCTTCTTCATAACTAAACCGAAACACAACACAGAGATGCACACAGACGGATAAACCGCTTCCTAGAAGTAGGTCCTTCAATACTCTTCATTCAACGTATGTCGTCCGTAAGGGATTTTGGAATTAGGCAAAACTTCGCTTACACACGGATAGAGTTCTGATTCAAATAACATACTGATCTCAGGCACTCCTCAAGACATTCTATGACTCCAATAAGTTCAAGGTATATGATGTAACTATTATCACGCTGGCCAGACGTCATAATACTTGCATCATATACACATGCCTTTATTGCAATCACAGTCTACCTCAAGTCGTGACAACACACATTCTAATAAACGGATCATAACAATTACTTCCGAGGGGAAATCTTGGTAGTCCATCAAAGAATACATCGCGAAATCCATCATTGAAAACTCTCGAGCGAGTTACATCAAACGAAATATCTTCACAAACGCGAGGGATTAATATACGAAATTTCAAAGCAAAGGTGATCATAATAGTATGCCAGGTCAGAAACCTGGGCACGGAGTTTGAGTTTCATAAGTCGTCAGAGGTGACAAAATCATAACTATGGTTAGCATCTCAATGCTCTCAATGCTCAGTCAACAATTGCATGACCAGAATCGAATCAAACATTCCCAAAGAAATCAGATTAACATAATGAAGTTGATCTTCAAACATCCTCAACCGAACACGAAAATCTACCCTCGTGATGGATAGTCACAAGATTCTCATAGAAATAGAATTAGGAGTAACAATTTAATAATGCAGAGGGGACTTAATGTGCTTAGAAAAAGCAAAAAGAACACCACATGGTATGTCATTCTCGTATCAAATAAAATCACGCAGCACGATCGTAAAAGTAAGGAATAACCAAAACGGTAATTGATGTGTCAGCAGTCTGGTCCCTGGTCAGAGCGAACACTCGACCCTCGGCAGATTGCTGTCAATCATTCTCATTCTTACGGTTGATACCATTCACCAACGGACACTCTCTCGTCCGACGTCCAATCACACTACAACTGAAATCGGCATCCAACGTCTTATAACACGATCACTCAGATGGAACTTCTCACAGTCAACACATGGAGGAGATGGAACCTGGTCCCACAACTCCTTCTACTCATACGAAACCGAACATAGGGGTCAAAACGAACTATAAAGACAATTCAAATGTCATGATCAAAATACGAAGGAGAAGGTCGCGTCAACGAGAAGCCTAATGTTTATTCAATATCCTCACAGGTCATTCTAAGGGAGGGAGCCAAATCTTCCTATATCCGTGGTTCAAAATTATCAGAGTTCGCATAGGATTAGCAATGGGTGATGCAGATTCAAGTAGTATCAGATGATACATTCCATATCCAGCATAAGTAATGAATTCACATAATGTGTCAAACACATGACGGTTGAATGACCTTCGGGATGGTCGGAAAGGTATCAAACTGTTTATCAAAACAACTCGGAGTTGGAGGTCAAAATCAGGAAGTGAAACCTAAATGGTGTAAGGCATCCATACGGTTCTTAAGGCATTCCAATCTTACTTGGTTACTAAGCTTAGGTTGCAAAACTTCTAGCTTCTGAAACAAATGTTCTTACAAGGCATATCTAAAGGCATAAGCACGAATCAGAGTAATGCGGAAGCAATGTTACTTAAATGGATGTCCTAGTCTACCCATTCCTCACCGGTTATAACTTATGTTCCAATGGGGAATCCTAAAGAAATTTCTCAAAGGTTGTCTTATGAGCGCCTACAGTGGAAACTTAGTGGTCCAAAACTTACACAGGCCAAGGGTAAATGCATTACAAGTCGCAGCCTGTCTCTCTGATACCATAATTGTAACACCCCAACCCGATAAGGGTAGAAGTATTACGTTATGGTGACGTATCAAAGCACACAAAGCATATGACAAAATAATACAAAACGAATTTCAAAGGTTACAAGAGAAAATCTGAAACTACAAGGTTACAATTGAATTACAACGATTACTAAGTCTAAATATCATCTCCTCTAGTCATCTCTAATCCGAATAGCTTCTAAGTCAAAGATCATCTTCACTCATACCCAGCTTCCTACTAAAACCTGCCGCACATGAAAAGAAAACATGCGGCTGAGCTTAAAAAGCCCAGTGAACGGATATATACGAATACCAAATCATAAGAGTAAATAATCATAAGCAACGAAGGGATGAAAGATACGAACTCATACTCATAATCATAAGTCATACGAATCAAAACATATCAAAAGATAAGAGTGCATGAGAACTGAGTAAGAACTGAATGTAAGAACGAAATGGAAATAAGGAAATGTCATATAAGGATGTGCCATAAGAACTCCATACATACATAGTCCGTCAAATCATATCATATCATATCATAAAGTGCACGAAGAGGGGAGACCTCTAAGTACCATAAGTGTGTGAGAGGGGTGCAAGGCACACACCACCTGGTCACCATATTCATACATACACATAAATCCTAGGATGCATCCATACGCTCCCAACATAAGTATGTGTGACAGTACTAGACTGGTCACACACACGCATAAATGGCCAATAGTGTACACAAAATCATATCATATCATAAGGGGGAACGCCGTAGATCTATCACACCTCTACGGGAGTGTCATGCATAGGGTGCCATCCTACACATGGTCCTGGTACCTCCAGAACTAGTTAAGCTCAGGCACAGATCTATCATATCATACCAATCATAATCAAAGTCAAAGCATAGCAAGAGAAACGAAAGTGTATCTCAACAACTCATGGCAAATACATAATCATATCATAGCAGAGACATTTAAACAAATGTCAGAGTGAATCACATAAGAATGGCAATCATACAATGAAAGCCAAGAATCAAACAAAAGGGAATCATAGCAGTTATCGGATCATAAGAAATATCCCCACTGAAAAGGGAAAAGCATAAACGTACGAAGCAAAGTGTCTTAAAGAAAGACAGAATATCCGTACCTCGACAAAGCACACCAAATACCAAAGCAAACAAAGACTAGGGGTGAATGGTCACTCCCTCTTCACCCGATCTACAAATAAACACAAGTTCTCTTAAGTTCGTATGATCATATGATTTCATGTTACTTCTCATTTCATATTAAGTAACTTTGATCATTAAGTTCTCATATTTCAAATCAAAGGATTAGAGATGATCGTATTCATATCTTAGGATTCATAATGTCATTCACAAGTTTTAGTGTCTTATAGTAGTTATCATAACTTTAGGGGTTCAATATGTAATTATCATAAGTTTAGGGTTCAATATGAAAATATCATCAAGTTACAGATTGTATAAGTTATGACCTTTGATTTTATCAAAATATCCATTTATACCCTTAAGGTTACATAATAAACACATCACACCCTTTAGTTTACAATTTTACACTTTTGTAATATCACACAGTTTTTAGTACGAATTTGTCATGTTTTCCATAATTTATAAATCATATAAGAACTCAGTATTAAAATCCACAAAAATTCCCAGAGGTGCTCATATGTCTAAACTATTTTATCAAATTTTTCCAGATTTTATTATGTAGTATAGATATGTATTAAAAATTCACTTTCACAACTCGTCCAGATTTCTGAGTAATTTTACCATATGAAAAGTTACCAGTTATAAACCCTTTCAGAAAAATTCACAAAAATCTAGAAAAATTCCAGGAAGTATCAAACATCTTATAGATTACCCAGTTCAAAGGAATCTTCCTAACTCAACACGGTTTGAAAATTAAAAATCAAAAACCAGGACGGATTTTCCAGACTCACAAATCCGACCAGACATGTAATTTTGTAAAAATCAAAAAGTATACTTCCAGGCCTCTAAAAATTACAAAATAAATTTCTCCAGATAGCTATTTCAATGAACTTAGTTTAGGGATTTTGAAACACTCAAAACACGATTCCATCATAAAGTTATAGCCCTTCAAAGTTGAACAAATTTCGGACTCAGAAACAGTCCACACAGCAAGTTATCCAAAATAGGGTTTTTCATATCCAAATCTCATGTTTTTCATCCCAAACGTTTTTGATTGAGTCCATAACATATTTTGATCATTCATTAACATATTTAACATGATTCTCATCAATTATTTCACGCCCAAAAGTGGTATCCAATTCATGTACATAGTTTTAGGTTTTGATCATTCATGATTTTATGTGACTTATAAGGTGATCTATCAATCGTTTAAACACAAGAACTTGAACAAGGATTGAACAAAAGACATCATACCCTTGTAGACAACGAAGAGACGAATCATACGAAGTCAAAATACCACACGAAGACCTCCTTTTCTCCCCTTTGCTGATCGGCGCACAGCAGCAGAAACAAGGGCCAAAAAAACATGATTTAGGGTTTGATTTTGATGACGAAAATCATAAGGAACATTGTTAGGATTATAGGCATACCTTGTGACGATGAAACACGGATTAAAGATGATCCAGAAGCTCCTTTTTGGCTGGGATTTGGGCGTGGCAGCAAGCACAAAAAGGACAGCCGCTAGTTTTCTTTGGTGTAGGTTTTTCTTTTTTTTTTTTTTTTGAATGTGAATCGGTGTAGGGAGATAAACAAGGACCGAGATTTTGATTAGGGTTAAATTAGGAATGATGTACACTAATTTAGGGACTTACCATGGTTGCACAAATCAAGAACCTAGACCTTTTTGTGGTCCAAGGGGGGGGGCGGCACACTATGTAACATTGTTTTTTTTTTTTTTTTTTTTTTTTTTTTTAACAAAACTTATATAATGTATAGTTTATATTTAACTTAGACTTAGGTTAATTTTGTTAAATTCGTATTCATAAGTTCTCACGATTTTAAATTCGGGGCATTTTAGTCTTTTCATATTGTTTTAATTTGCGGGTTTTACAACTCTTCCCCTCTTAAAAAAAATTTTCGTCCTCGAAAATTGAAGTGCGAAATCGAAATGAAATGCGAAATCGAAAGCAATAACGAAATGAATACGCACCAAATCAAAAAGAGAAATTCGGATAATCGGATCGTATTGACTCTTCGGTTTCCCAAGTAGCCTCGCTCTCAGGATGGTTCTTCCAAAGAATCTTTACGAACGGAATGGTTTTAGTTCTCATGACTCTTTCCTGACGCTCCAAAATAGCCTCAGGTTCTTCACTATAAGAAAGGTCTTCCCGAATCTGATCGAACGGGCAAGACACAACGTGAAGCGGATGATAATCATACTTACGAAGAAGTGACACATGGAATACATCGTATACGAAGAATAAATGGGAAGGTATCGCCAAGCGATGAGATACCTCGCCAACCTGATCAAAAATCATAGAAAAGCCCTAGGCTCTCATAATCATAACTAATTCGTTCCAAGGAATACGAAACATCATTGCAGCGGATAACGATTTAAATCTCACACAGAAATACAAGAAACATTCATGCTCGAAAGCAACACGAACATATTACTAAAGAGTAAAATCTCATCAATTCAGTCTAGATTCTTAACGAAAAGGAACTAGTGCGTCATCATAGAAGAACACATCAATTTCAGACAGATACTGATCGAACAAGGAACGTACCACCGGTCAATGAAGCACGTGACGAATCATCAAACGTATCAAGAGTCTTATAAGAGATCGATAGCATAATAGTACGGATGATCACTCGAGTATAACTCGAAATATTAACTTATATCAAAATGCATAATGAGATGGTTAGCATATTCGTACCGACGATCAATAGAGTATAAATCGGAGGGTCGAAATGCATAAGAAACACAACAAAATAGATCGCATAATCATACGGATGAAACACATCAAAGAGTTATCGTAGTCGTACAGGCGAGAAACTAAGCACATAACGGAGGATCGAAACGTATCGGAGGGCATAACGGAATAGGTCGAATAGTCGTATGAAAACAACGACTCGAAGGATTAACGCATTCGTGAACCAGATCTTCTTCATATGCCTAAAATGCATAACTCTCTACAACGGGGATATCGCACGAAACATACAAATTTCATAGTCAACCATTCAAGGTTTTTCTTCCACAAGGATAACTAATTCACCAATCACAGAAATCAACACCGGGCCTCAAACCAGGAATCTCCAGCTTAATCCAATCCAAAAGTGTTCTACATCTCCGTAGGCAAACTCAATCATGTCAATACACTTGTCAAACTCTCCGTCCCATACATCTTCAATTTCAACATAGCTGTTCTGTCCATCCATCCATCTGAAGGTGAGTAGTCGCCATAAAATCTTGAGCCTATCTTGAAGGTCTTCTGCATTTCTTCTGGAAGTGTGAAACAAAACTCGATATTTCTGACACGATCACTGCAAGTGCGCCAAGGAGCTTGAATAATCTTCTTTTGAAATAAATCTCTGCCGATCTTCCAAGTGAGCCACCAAGTTGAACGATTCACTACAACCTACATCAGTTTGTTCTTCCCAACGTGTGCATAAATCCCGTTACAAGGTTGCTGACAGTTTTCTAATCTCACTTCTACATACGAACATCCAAAATGAGGAAACCACTCGTACGCTGATGCTAACTCCCAATCTGTTGACATGCTAGACACTTGCCATCAAAGTAATTCACATCCGTTGTCATACCATCCCGTCATCATTTATGCTACAAGTCTCTACATAATAGTACAACTAATATGTATAGAACGAAAAGAACGGGGAGCTTCGAGTATAACCGTTTCATTCAAATCTTCTACATAGATCATAATTCCACCACCTTGCTCCTGAGCTGCTTCACATCCGTCATAAACAATCTCCAGTCTAGTTCGCCTCCTACGGTTTATCTGCATAGATGCGTCACTAGCAATCTTTCCATATAACCTAAGGACATAGCTGACCTTCTTCTCAAGTAGAAACAAATATCCCTCTTAACTTTTCGAAAGTTCTCCAACTTACTCTTCATCCCTACCAAAATTATACTCTTCGAGAAACTTACCTCGAGCTCTTCTGACGTAGAAATTCCAACACCAAAATACAAGGATGATTCCCGTGTTTCTCTTTCTTCCCTGAATATACTAAATTGTCATACTATGACAATTAACCAAGCATTCATGACATACATGATTCATCAAGCTCACAAGAATAGTCGGAGCAGTAGCCAATACGATTGGCATCACCATGCTCACATAAATTATAACGGATACAAATCAATGCTAGGAACATCTTGCTCCTTCACATGAAAATGACACAATCAGATTACAAATCTATCATAGAAAACTTCACCCTGAAGTTGATTAGATAATTCATCGATAATGATATCAGTCCTAATCATCATGCTACTAAGATTCCAGAATTCCAATAACAACCTCATACCACCATCATCCTTCTTCATAACTAAACCGAAACACAACACAGAGATGCACACAGACGGATAAACCGCTTCCTAGAAGTAGGTCCTTCAATACTCTTCATTCAACGTATGTCGTCCGTAAGGGATTTTGGAATTAGGCAAAACTTCGCTTACACACGGATAGAGTTCTGATTCAAATAACATACTGATCTCAGGCACTCCTCAAGACATTCTATGACTCCAATAAGTTCAAGGTATATGATGTAACTATTATCACGCTGGCCAGACGTCATAATACTTGCATCATATACACATGCCTTTATTGCAATCACAGTCTACCTCAAGTCGTGACAACACACATTCTAATAAACGGATCATAACAATTACTTCCGAGGGGAAATCTTGGTAGTCCATCAAAGAATACATCGCGAAATCCATCATTGAAAACTCTCGAGCGAGTTACATCAAACGAAATATCTTCACAAACGCGAGGGATTAATATACGAAATTTCAAAGCAAAGGTGATCATAATAGTATGCCAGGTCAGAAACCTGGGCACGGAGTTTGAGTTTCATAAGTCGTCAGAGGTGACAAAATCATAACTATGGTTAGCATCTCAATGCTCTCAATGCTCAGTCAACAATTGCATGACCAGAATCGAATCAAACATTCCCAAAGAAATCAGATTAACATAATGAAGTTGATCTTCAAACATCCTCAACCGAACACGAAAATCTACCCTCGTGATGGATAGTCACAAGATTCTCATAGAAATAGAATTAGGAGTAACAATTTAATAATGCAGAGGGGACTTAATGTGCTTAGAAAAAGCAAAAAGAACACCACATGGTATGTCATTCTCGTATCAAATAAAATCACGCAGCACGATCGTAAAAGTAAGGAATAACCAAAACGGTAATTGATGTGTCAGCAGTCTGGTCCCTGGTCAGAGCGAACACTCGACCCTCGGCAGATTGCTGTCAATCATTCTCATTCTTACGGTTGATACCATTCACCAACGGACACTCTCTCGTCCGACGTCCAATCACACTACAACTGAAATCGGCATCCAACGTCTTATAACACGATCACTCAGATGGAACTTCTCACAGTCAACACATGGAGGAGATGGAACCTGGTCCCACAACTCCTTCTACTCATACGAAACCGAACATAGGGGTCAAAACGAACTATAAAGACAATTCAAATGTCATGATCAAAATACGAAGGAGAAGGTCGCGTCAACGAGAAGCCTAATGTTTATTCAATATCCTCACAGGTCATTCTAAGGGAGGGAGCCAAATCTTCCTATATCCGTGGTTCAAAATTATCAGAGTTCGCATAGGATTAGCAATGGGTGATGCAGATTCAAGTAGTATCAGATGATACATTCCATATCCAGCATAAGTAATGAATTCACATAATGTGTCAAACACATGACGGTTGAATGACCTTCGGGATGGTCGGAAAGGTATCAAACTGTTTATCAAAACAACTCGGAGTTGGAGGTCAAAATCAGGAAGTGAAACCTAAATGGTGTAAGGCATCCATACGGTTCTTAAGGCATTCCAATCTTACTTGGTTACTAAGCTTAGGTTGCAAAACTTCTAGCTTCTGAAACAAATGTTCTTACAAGGCATATCTAAAGGCATAAGCACGAATCAGAGTAATGCGGAAGCAATGTTACTTAAATGGATGTCCTAGTCTACCCATTCCTCACCGGTTATAACTTATGTTCCAATGGGGAATCCTAAAGAAATTTCTCAAAGGTTGTCTTATGAGCGCCTACAGTGGAAACTTAGTGGTCCAAAACTTACACAGGCCAAGGGTAAATGCATTACAAGTCGCAGCCTGTCTCTCTGATACCATAATTGTAACACCCCAACCCGATAAGGGTAGAAGTATTACGTTATGGTGACGTATCAAAGCACACAAAGCATATGACAAAATAATACAAAACGAATTTCAAAGGTTACAAGAGAAAATCTGAAACTACAAGGTTACAATTGAATTACAACGATTACTAAGTCTAAATATCATCTCCTCTAGTCATCTCTAATCCGAATAGCTTCTAAGTCAAAGATCATCTTCACTCATACCCAGCTTCCTACTAAAACCTGCCGCACATGAAAAGAAAACATGCGGCTGAGCTTAAAAAGCCCAGTGAACGGATATATACGAATACCAAATCATAAGAGTAAATAATCATAAGCAACGAAGGGATGAAAGATACGAACTCATACTCATAATCATAAGTCATACGAATCAAAACATATCAAAAGATAAGAGTGCATGAGAACTGAGTAAGAACTGAATGTAAGAACGAAATGGAAATAAGGAAATGTCATATAAGGATGTGCCATAAGAACTCCATACATACATAGTCCGTCAAATCATATCATATCATATCATAAAGTGCACGAAGAGGGGAGACCTCTAAGTACCATAAGTGTGTGAGAGGGGTGCAAGGCACACACCACCTGGTCACCATATTCATACATACACATAAATCCTAGGATGCATCCATACGCTCCCAACATAAGTATGTGTGACAGTACTAGACTGGTCACACACACGCATAAATGGCCAATAGTGTACACAAAATCATATCATATCATAAGGGGGAACGCCGTAGATCTATCACACCTCTACGGGAGTGTCATGCATAGGGTGCCATCCTACACATGGTCCTGGTACCTCCAGAACTAGTTAAGCTCAGGCACAGATCTATCATATCATACCAATCATAATCAAAGTCAAAGCATAGCAAGAGAAACGAAAGTGTATCTCAACAACTCATGGCAAATACATAATCATATCATAGCAGAGACATTTAAACAAATGTCAGAGTGAATCACATAAGAATGGCAATCATACAATGAAAGCCAAGAATCAAACAAAAGGGAATCATAGCAGTTATCGGATCATAAGAAATATCCCCACTGAAAAGGGAAAAGCATAAACGTACGAAGCAAAGTGTCTTAAAGAAAGACAGAATATCCGTACCTCGACAAAGCACACCAAATACCAAAGCAAACAAAGACTAGGGGTGAATGGTCACTCCCTCTTCACCCGATCTACAAATAAACACAAGTTCTCTTAAGTTCGTATGATCATATGATTTCATGTTACTTCTCATTTCATATTAAGTAACTTTGATCATTAAGTTCTCATATTTCAAATCAAAGGATTAGAGATGATCGTATTCATATCTTAGGATTCATAATGTCATTCACAAGTTTTAGTGTCTTATAGTAGTTATCATAACTTTAGGGGTTCAATATGTAATTATCATAAGTTTAGGGTTCAATATGAAAATATCATCAAGTTACAGATTGTATAAGTTATGACCTTTGATTTTATCAAAATATCCATTTATACCCTTAAGGTTACATAATAAACACATCACACCCTTTAGTTTACAATTTTACACTTTTGTAATATCACACAGTTTTTAGTACGAATTTGTCATGTTTTCCATAATTTATAAATCGTATAAGAACTCAGTATTAAAATCCACAAAAATTCCCAGAGGTGCTCATATGTCTAAACTATTTTATCAAATTTTTCCAGATTTTATTATGTAGTATAGATATGTATTAAAAATTCACTTTCACAACTCGTCCAGATTTCTGAGTAATTTTACCATATGAAAAGTTACCAGTTATAAACCCTTTCAGAAAAATTCACAAAAATCTAGAAAAATTCCAGGAAGTATCACACATCTTATAGATTACCCAGTTCAAAGGAATCTTCCTAACTCAACACGGTTTGAAAATTAAAAATCAAAAACCAGGACGGATTTTCCAGACTCACAAATCCGACCAGACATGTAATTTTGTAAAAATCAAAAAGTATACTTCCAGGCCTCTAAAAATTACAAAATAAATTTCTCCAGATAGCTATTTCAATGAACTTAGTTTAGGGATTTTGAAACACTCAAAACACGATTCCATCATAAAGTTATAGCCCTTCAAAGTTGAACAAATTTCGGACTCAGAAACAGTCCACACAGCAAGTTATCCAAAATAGGGTTTTTCATATCCAAATCTCATGTTTTTCATCCCAAACGTTTTTGATTGAGTCCATAACATATTTTGATCATTCATTAACATATTTAACATGATTCTCATCAATTATTTCACGCCCAAAAGTGGTATCCAATTCATGTACATAGTTTTAGGTTTTGATCATTCATGATTTTATGTGACTTATAAGGTGATCTATCAATCGTTTAAACACAAGAACTTGAACAAGGATTGAACAAAAGACATCATACCCTTGTAGACAACGAAGAGACGAATCATACGAAGTCAAAATACCACACGAAGACCTCCTTTTCTCCCCTTTGCTGATCGGCGCACAGCAGCAGAAACAAGGGCCAAAAAAACATGATTTAGGGTTTGATTTTGATGACGAAAATCATAAGGAACATTGTTAGGATTATAGGCATACCTTGTGACGATGAAACACGGATTAAAGATGATCCAGAAGCTCCTTTTTGGCTGGGATTTGGGCGTGGCAGCAAGCACAAAAAGGACAGCCGCTAGTTTTCTTTGGTGTAGGTTTTTCTTTTTTTTTTTTTTTGAATGTGAATCGGTGTAGGGAGATAAACAAGGACCGAGATTTTGATTAGGGTTAAATTAGGAATGATGTACACTAATTTAGGGACTTACCATGGTTGCACAAATCAAGAACCTAGACCTTTTTGTGGTCCAAGGGGGGGGGCGGCACACTATGTAACATTGTTTTTTTTTTTTTTTTTTTTTTTTTTTTTAACAAAACTTATATAATGTATAGTTTATATTTAACTTAGACTTAGGTTAATTTTGATAAATTCGTATTCATAAGTTCTCACGATTTTAAATTCGGGGCATTTTAGTCTTTTCATATTGTTTTAATTTGCGGGTTTTACAGGTTTAGCGGCAGAATCAGTTTGCTGCTTCTTCCCCAGTAGGTCGTCATGTGTTTTCTTTGCCTGCGGAGTCCGCTGATTTGGGTTTCCATGCTTCGTCATTCTAGTTCTTAGCAAAGTTCTTAGTGTAGGGTCCCACGGATGGCGCCACTTGTTGATACAAAAGTTGGGCGTTCCTTGATTCCGTACCAATCAGATCTTAATGCTTGAGACCTGCGCACTAAGAAAACAAAAAGACACCGTTAGGCTTATCGTGGGATTGTCTCCCACGATTATCCTCCGGCGTGAGAGTAAGTAATCGGTTTTTAGGATTTAGTTGAAGAGTTGGGGTTGTAAGTCGTACCTTTGATGAGAGTCGAGAGACTCTTTATATACACACGAAACCCTAGTTGGTTTCGTGCTCCTCACTCCTCAGCGTATCCCGCATAGGTCGGTTTTGATACATATCCCATAAATAAGAGATATCCTATCAAGAACATAAATAACCTCGGGTTTGGGCCAGCGTAAGCCCAAACCGTTATCGCAATAGCCCATTCGTGATGGGTTTGAGCCCATTCGTGATGCACTTGAGTATGGGTCGGGTTCGTGACCCGAATACGGACTATACGTCATCAGTAATATACGAAGTTAGTTATCAATTGTGTTCTTCATACTCATTGCTTGTTAAGATTCCGCATTAACAATCAATTCACTGTTAAGAGTTTCTCACATAGATTAATTTGGATTTATTCAAGTTATCTATTGTATTACAAAGGCTACTTAGATCCATAATTCGTGTGGACCTACAAGTGGTATCAGAGCCTATAGAGGGACTCTGAGTAAGAAGAAACACAAACCACAAACACTCATTCACTCAAAAATCTTGCATAATGTCTCAACAAGCCAATGATGAGTACTTTACTCATATTAGTGATGATGAAGTTTCGAATCATGATGATGATGCATCAGACACCAGTAGACCTAAACAACAACAACAAAACATTCCTGCAACAACCACTATCTCAAACATCAAACTCCCAATTCTGAAAAAGGAGGAGTATGATATCTGGGCTATGGAGATGGAGCATTACCTTGAGTACATTGATAATGATGTATGGAAGGTAATTCAGAATGGAAACTCAAAGAAGAGGATCTCGGTTGGTAAGGATGGGGTTATTAGAGTGCTTCCACCAGTCTCTGCTGCAGAGATTCATGCTGTGGAGAAGGAAAGGAAAGCAAGAACCATCTTACTGATGGCTCTTCTTAAGGAGCACTTAAGAAGATTTCATGGAATGGATGATGCTAAGGAGATTTGGGAAGCAATCAGAACAAGGTTTGGAAGGAATGCTAATTCGAAGAAGATGCAGAAAGCTGTTCTTAAACAACAGTTTGAAACATTCACCGTAACCAGTTCTGAAGGATTGGAGAAAGGGTATGACAGATTCCAACATCTCCTCTCACAGTTGGAAGCTCATGGTGCTGTTGTATCTAATGAAGATGCAAATCATAAGTTTCTCAGATCTTTGCCAAAAGAATGGTCAAATGTGGCAATGAACATGAGAATGAAAGAAGATGTTGACACTTTTTCAATTGATGATTTGTACAACAATCTTAGGGTCTTTGAACATGACATCAAAGGTGCTTCAAAGGCATCTTCAAGTGCTGCTAATGTTGCTTTTGTCTCCCAAAGCAAGAGCAGTACTAGCAAGGTTAATTCTAGTGGTTTTAATTTTGGTGTCTATGAAACTTCTTCAAGCAATACGAGAGAAAGAGAAGTTCCTATTGGTTTTGCTGATGAAGTCGTCTACTCACTCTTGGCTAAAAGGTCAGAAGAGAAGGACCTCATTAGTGTAGATCTTGAACAGATAAATGATGTAGACATTGAAGAGATGGACATAAAGTGGCAGATAGCAATGATTGCTCTTAGAGTGAAGAAGTTCTACAAGCAAACTGGAAGAAATATCAGATTTGATGGGAAGACAACAGTTGGTTTTAATAAGAAGAATATTGAATGCTATAGGTGTCACAAAACTGGTCACTTTGCTAGGGAGTGCACAGCAAAGGTGACTACTGATGGGAAGAAGAAGAGAGATTCAGACTCTCAAGAAGCAGACAATCTGGAGAAGAATCAAATGAGTATGCTGACTATGGAAGCTGGTGTAGTTAACTGGGGAGAGCACACTGATGAGGAAACAGAACCAAATCATGCATTCATGGCTATTGGCTCTAGTACTGAGGTATCCTTGTGTTCCAAAACTTGCATAAAATCATATAATAGTCTTAAAACATTGTGTGATGAACAAATGCAACAAATAGGTGACCAGGAAGCTAAAATACTTGCTTATACTAATGCTGTTAAGACTTTAGAAGCTCAAATTGTCACTTATCAAAAACATCAATCAGCCTTAAATGAAAAGCTTACATTTCAAGCAAATGAAATCTATGAAAAAGATGAAAAGCTTAAAAGATATAGGAGAATTGGAATGAAAGCTGTAAAAGATAAGGAAGAATTGCAGAAAAGAATAGACACATGGACTAAGTCTGCTAAAAATCTGGATAGGTTAATAGATTCTGGTATGAGCTCAACTTGCAAAATTGGTCTAGGATATGAAATAAAATCAGATAGTGAGATTTTAAGTTATGAGGAAGAGATGGAAAGAACTGTGTTCATTAGTAGAGATGATGACTTTGTTGGTAAACCTGTATACAATAGATTCACAAAAACTGACAACTTCAAAGGAGTTCCACCTCCATTAAATGGAGATTACACTCCTAAACCAGCGAATGATCTTGATGATACTTTGTTTGTTTATGGTAAGAAGGGACCTCAAAAGCCTGAAACAAGTAACTCATATGATAAATCAAGTGAGTATTCTACCTGTCAATCTAATGACAGTGGAGGATCCATTGGAAATATCTCTGAGCACTCTGAATCAGAACCAGAAAGTGAACCAAAAGAGGTGTCTAAGTCTAAACCTGTTAAGAATAGTTAACCAGTGATGTCTGCACCAAAACCTAAAATAGTTGAACCTAGTTGTGTCTCACACATAACAACTCCTAGGCAACCTGTTAAAAGGCAAGAGTCACCCAAGTCTGATAGAATGAAAAGAGAGATAGGGAAAGGTTACTCTTTTGGCCCGAAAAGATGTTTTGTTTGTGGTAGTCTTAGTCATTTAATAAAAGATTGTGATTTTCATGAAAAGAGAATGGCTAGAGAGGCTGAGCTTAAGAAACAAAGAAATGTTAATACTGGTAATGTGATGGCCAAACCAGTGTGGAATAATGTAAACAGAATTAATCATGCAAATCAATTTGTTCCTAGACCAGTACAAGTTAATGCTGGTAGATCACATGTTAATTCTGTTAGGCCAAATGTTAATACTGGTAGGCAAAATTTAATTCTTGGCAAAAAGTTAATTCTGTTAAGCCCAAAGTTAATTCTGGGTATGTTGATACGTTTAGACCCAGACAACCAGTTGCACACAGACCACAGGTGAACAAATTAAATCAAAGAAATAATTTTGCTAAATCACACTTACCTGTGAGGAGACCCATTGTTAAGAATACAGCAAAAATGTCAAATTCTAATGTTGTAAAGGGAAATGGGGGGTCTGCTGTTAAGGCCTCAGCATGTTGGTCTTGGGATCCATTTCAGAATGAACTTACTTATAAATCCCAAAGCAACAGTGGATTATGTTCATATAAGACTTACAAGTATGCTGATCCACAAGGCAGACCCAAGCCTGCTCAGGCCTGGGTCCTTAAGAGAAACTAATTTCTCTTCTTTATGTGCAGGATCATCCACTCAAGAACATGAGAGATAGAGACATATTTGATAGTGGGTGCTCTGGGCACATGTCTGGTAACAAGGATCACCTAAAGGATTTTGAAGAATTCAAAGGAGGTTCTATTACTTTTGGAGGTAGCAAAGGCTACATTACTGGTAAAGGTAGAATAGTAGTGGGCAATTTAGAATTTGATAATGTGTCTTTTGTGAAAGAACTTGGGCAATTTAATCTTTTCTCAATATCACAAATTTGTGATAAGCAGCATAAGGTGCTTTTTACTGAAACTGAATGTTTTGTGTTGACTTCTGACTTTAAGATGCCTGATGAAAGTCAGATACTCCTAAAAGTCCCTAGACAACACAATATGTACAGCTTTGATATGAAGACACCTGATCCTGCAAAAGGTTTTGCCTGTTTGATTGCAAAAGCCACTATTGATGAATCTAAATTGTGGCACAGAAGGCTTGGTCATATCAACTTTAAGAATCTAAACAAACTTGTGAAGAATAACCTAGTTAGAGGCTTACCTTCCAAGGTTTTTAAGAATGACCATACATGTGTTGCATGTCATAAGGGTAAACAACATAGGGCTTCATGTAAGGCTAAATTAGAAAGGACCATTGATATCGCATCAAACGCATCACAAGTCAAAAACCTTTCACGAAGAAAAGTCAACTCGCGACGATTTAACGCAACAATCAATTATAATAAACCGAATAAGTGAATACCCGGGTCGTAGTCCCAACGAGGCGTGAATGGAGGATATCGTTCGAGGTTTGGTATTAAAATGCTTGAAATAAGGATGTTCACTTTGGATTTTAATATCTAATAAAACAAAAATTAATAAACGCGAACGGAAATCAAATAATGTAACCGGAAAACTAAAAACGTGCAAAAACGTCAAATCTATTAAAAGCTAACCCTACGAATACCAAAATAATTTTCCTACGTCCTAAATGAAAAAAGAAAATTTTAGAAAAAAAGAATTATATTTTTTAGCTTTTTAATAATTAAATACGAATTTAAAACTAATTAAAAGAAAATAAATAATTAAAAATACTAAACTAAAAGAGAAAAATCTAAAAATTTTTCTAAAAATATTTTATACTAAACTAAAGCTATGAAAAATATAAAGGATGTCCCAGCTTATTACAATAAGCTGGGAAAAAGCAATTAAGATCGAACTGCTTAAATGGGAAAAAGGGTTAAGAAATAAATGTTGCAAAATAATAAACAAGCATAACTTAGAGCATAATGGTAAGGTTGTGGTGTCGTGAGTTGGTAGACCTGGGTTCGAGTCCCAGGTTTTGCAAAAAATTTATTTATTTTATTTTTTGGTTTTCTTTTTGGAAAATGATTAAGCTAAGGATAATAAGCACTTTTAAAACTGGAAACTATTTTTGAAACTCAAAATTAAGCTCAGAAAAAGCTTTGGCTTAACTGATCAGTGAGGAAGAGAAATTGAAGAACAAGCTAAAAATGCAAAAAAGGCCAACAAGCTACTAACAAGCTAATTTTAATGGAAAATAAGCTAAAGTATAATCATGAACTAAAAACAAAATCACACTAAGCCATGAAAATCAGAGATAAGCACAAATAAGCTAATTAGGTTCTTGGGTCTGCTGAGTATTCATGTGCACAGGGCAAAAAGGGTGTTTTCAAGCCCAGAAAAAGCACTCCAAAATAATTTCTAAAAATCTAAAAAAAATTATGGAATGATAGATAAGCTGGCTGAGATCATTTGTGTAAAATTTCAGCTTAAAACACCTAAACATGATGGAATTAAAAATCAACCATGGAGGCTGAAAAAGGAAAAATGCAAAAAACTCATGTCTGCAAGGCTGTTTTGTGATCTCAGCATATGCAAACTAAATGGACTCTAAACCAAATCTTAGAACAAGTAACTTGAACAAAAGGAAGTGCAAAAAAGGTAGAAAAACAAGCTCAACTTAACATGAGCTTATTGGAGCAGTTGAGGTTCCAAGTTTGGGCTATTTTACTAAAATCTTCAAAAAGCATCAAAATGACTTAAGGCTTTATAAAAACAGCTTATATAGACTCAAATAAGCTCAAGCAAACTTAAGCTAAGGGTAAATGAACAGTAACTTGCCTTTTTGGCGAAAAATAAGCCTAAACCAAACACCCCCTACATGGGCTGTTTCAGAATGTTTCAACTAGAACATGATCATAAACCTAGAACTAACTAACAAACAAGCTTCATTAAACTTAGAATCAGACAAATGAACAAGAAAAAAGTCAATAAGCTCAAAAATAAGCTAAGGAATAGTGATAGTTGACTTTTGTTGACCAAATTGTAAAACAAGAAAAATTAAATTCGCATTAACTGAAATTACATTACATTGCTGGAAATTAAAAATAAACAACAATAACAATTAAAAAAAAAATTACCTAAATTTTAAGCTAATAAAAACCTGGTTAAATTGGATACAATCATAAACAATTTATACTATAAAACTAGGGTTACACTAAGATGCTGGGAATATCCTTTTCTTCATCTCTCATCAATTCTTGGCCCTTTGATCATCTTGGTTTAATCACAGCCCTTCATTCCAATTTTGGCGCCAAAATAGGTGTGAGTGGGGTAACAGACTGGAAAGGCACGTGAAGATGGTACTTGGAGGGGGAAAGTAGTGTGTAGCTGTGAAAAGTGGGAACAATGTTGTCTGGTGAGTATGGGGAAGAGGAGTTGGTGATGGTGATGGCTGCTTATGGGTAGGAGGGAAAAGGAGAGTTGACTCTTTGCTTTGACTGGGTTTTAGCTAAAGGGTTGATACGGGTTGGGTAAAAAGGGAAAAGGATTGGGCTGTGGTTTTATTTTGGTGTGGGCTGGGTATAGTTAAGGGTAAAATGGGATTGGGTTTTATTTGTTTGGTTTTGGTTTTAGCTAAGGATAGGATTAGGTTAGAATTTAGAGTTAAGTTTAGGGATCAATTTTGACAAGTTCTGAAAATTGAGGGACCATTCTTGTCATTTTTGAAAATTATCTCCAAGGACTAATCTTGACCTTTTGACACCCTTGAGGGTTGACTTTGACAATTTGAGCATAATTGTGATCCAAACTCGTAAATTTCTTCCCCGTCCTCGGCTTTTCACGATATTCCAATCTTGTGCTCGGTTTTATCCGTTTTTGCCCTGTTTTCAATCCTTTTGTACCTGAAACACATAAAAACACAAACCACGAATATTTGCAACAATATTTGATATATTTGGGTGTTTTTAGTCATTTTTGTGTCTTTTATGGGTATAAAATGATTAGTATTTACACACTCATCAATCCCCCACACTAAACTATTGCTAGTCCCTAGCAATCCGATCATATAAAGTAATGAAAGGATCAAAAGAATACCAAGTATACCCCGTTTCGACTTTTTATTAAATGCGAGAAATTTAAACTAAAACAAAAATAGATAACATGCTTGATTTCCAAAAATGGTATCATGGAACGGGATTCACACAAAATGGGTGTCTCCAGGGAATTGAAATCGTCATCCTCTTTTTTATACTCCCAACTAAGCTTAAACTCAATGTGCAAATGCTTTTGTAAAATGCTAACACTACTTATACAAATAATCTATGTAAGCCGAGACTTAACTTTTCACTCCCAGATTTATTCATGTTAGGTGAATGTGCTCATTTTTAAAATTTTGACCGCAAAAATCGACGTTTTTATAAGATTTTGACTAATACTAGTTGAAAGATAGATTTAAAATTTACAACAAGCAAGTTTCAAAACTTTATTCAACACATCAAAATTTATTGCATTTTGCAATATCATTCCATTTTTTTTTTCTTTTCATTTTCTCATCATTTTTCATTTCTATTTTTTTTTTTTTTTTTTTTTTTTTTTATTTTTTTACTTGTGCAACATAAACTAACGGAGTTTCACGGGAACCAAGACCTTACACCTTTCGAAATAAAGGATCCAAGGGCCGTTACAACTGAGAGTTCCAAGACTCTAAACATTCCTGAAATGAGGATCCAAGGGTGTTAGACCAAGACCTCACACATTCCTGAATTAGAGGTCCAAGGGCCGGTGTAAGAGGGTAGCCAAGACCTAAACGCCTTACGGAAATAAGGATCCAAGGGTCGATCTTGAATCCGCAGCTTATAGCACATACATTTATTACTTAACTTTTGCAACTTTCAAGCAACTTCTCACTTTCATTTTGCATTATTATGACATATGCTTGTTCCGAATTTTAAATAAAGCTTTGAACTAGTATTTTTCAAAATCGTATGAAAAAATGATTTTGTGTGTTCAAATGTTTGAAAATAAGCACTTATTAAGTCCGATTAGTTATCTCCTGGGAGGAAAAGCCATAGATTACTTGTATAAGCTCTAAAGAGAACCAACTACTCTACGCTTAGCATTTTCATTTAAACAAATCGTAAAACCTTAGTCTAAATGTTAAGGAAGCAGCCAGATCAAAACTCTGGCAGAGTCGGGATTCCCTTTGTTCTAACCTAATCAAGACTAAACACTTCTTTTTTTTTTGCAATTTCTTATCTAAAAATGAAAAAAATTTTAAAATTTTGCCCAAAACGGGGGTGCTAGGGCACTAGAAGGTACATATGTGACAAAAATCGCGAGAATTCCCCCCCACAGTTAGAATTGAATATTGCCCTCAATATTCAAAGTACCGGCTATTATGCCGACACTTAGAACGTAAAAAGGTAATACTAATAGCCAAGTGTGTGACAGAAATCTCATTTTCACAAACAGGATTAAAAAGATATCCCTAGATAAACGTTAGCGAAAAGATCGGATATTGGGCAGCTGGATTGAAAACAGGCGCATTAATCATCACGATCTAAGGGAAACCTGCAAACAAGAGCAAACAACACACAAAACAAAGCACAGTAGAGGAATCCCCCCACACTTAGTGTCAGAAAATAGAAAGAAGTCAGAAACATGGGTTGTCACCCATGAAGTGCTAATGTTTTTGTTAACCGAGTCACTAGCTTGACTCGACCCTGAATTCATTTGTTCTTGGGGAAGCATGTCGAAAAGAGAATCTCCATCGGACCTTCATTCAAAATGTTTGGATAAACATTGAAGTACTTGAAAGTTCCACTCCGATGAGATACACCCGGCTCAAAAGGATGATAAATGGAGATGCCGGGGTCAAAAACTTTGTCCTCACTCCCGAGGGAGTGAACAAAAGGACAAGCTACCTTATAAGCACAGAAAGGTAGAAAAACTCGAACGACATATGTGACGTCAATATAATGGCGATCCTCAAAGGGAAATGTCACATATGTCAGAGAAAGAACGTCCGTATGAATCTCGGGATCAAGAATTGAGGTCATATCATCAAGTTTAGGACTAATAGAGTCCTTGACCTCATCGTTCTCTAACTCTTCATCAAAGAGAGGATTTATTTTGCTAGAAAAGTACTCATCATCAAATTCAAAAAGAGAATTCGAATAGACTTTGAGACTTTCATTTGAAACGTCCTCATCATAAAGTGATTCGTCATCACTAGAGGAAAAATCATCATTTGAATTGAAAAGAGGGTTAGAGAAGATCCCGGAAGAATCCTCTGAAATGTCACGAGGATAATCATCACAAAAAGACCAATCACATTCACTGTCGGATGTATCCTCGGACTCACTTGGGATTGGGAAAAGGTTCTCAACACTAGACTTTATGAATTCGTCCGATTCCTTTTCAGGAATAGTGCCAAGATGCTGATCCCCCATAATGAGAGAGTCCTCGGAGTCCAAAGTCGATAAGATGGATGTGATTGCAATAGACTGAGGGAGTTGAGAAATAATATCACTCAAAGGAATAACACTCTCCTCGTCGTCCTCCTCATCATTTTTGCTAGCATAAATGGCTTTTATACGTTCCATTTGCTCTTCTGCTAGCAATTCTGCAATACTTTTGTCTTCCTGCCTTTCCTGGACAGGTGTGATTGCAGCTGACGAATTCTCATAATATTCCTTCATTTGAATGGTATCCTCATCATCTTCATCGAGAATGGAAGCCTTGAGAAATTTGGCACGCGTTTCCGCTGCTCATTCCTCGGCTAGTAATTCTCCCATAGATTTTTCATGAGGATGAATGATGGAATACTGTGGGGGTTGGACATTGTCAACACCGGAAGTATTAAACCAAGGATATGGTTCTTGATTCCACGGCTGACATTGATAATCGTCATGAGGACCCCCACAATTTGCACAAGGAATATTTTGAGCATTTCGAAACGATGCATCATTGAAATTATGATAGCACGGATCTTGCTCAAATGAATTCTGAGGAGGGTGGTTGAAATCGTTTTGAAAATAAGTAAATGTATTTTCGATTTCAGAATTGCAACATATGCAAAGTCCATGAGTAAACCCACATCCTTTGCAAAAACATCGTTCACAAAGTGAATCGTCCCCCAACGGATCTCCACATTTAAAGCAATTATGCTGAGTGATGGGAGATGGGTGGGATTGTGGAGGGTAGTCGGAAAAATTACAACGATGCTCATCATCCACTGGATTAAATAATGATTTGCACCAATTGCACAATCCGTTTCTATAATCACTTTCATACCGCTCACTCAAACACTTGTAACAACGATGTTCATCGTCCACAAGACCTCCACAATGAAAACAGCGATAGTCGTGTGACGACATAAGAATTAAATGGATAAGAGGAATGAGAAGATAATAAAATTAAACGGATAGAGGGTGAGAGATAAAGAATTAAAAGAATATGAGGAATAAGAAGAATATTTTTAGATTTTTGGAAACATTTTGAAAGACACAAAAGAATAAGGAAAAATAAATTTTGAAAAGAAATTCTTTTTGGGTATTTTATAAGAAAATATTTACGAAGAAAACGATAACTTCACGAGGAAGGGTCTTCAAGTCACTAATCGTCAAACCGTAACGATATTGTCGCAACACACCTCCCCGGCAGCGGCGCCATTTTGATATCGCGTCAAACGCATCACAAGTCAAAAACCTTTCACGAAGAAAAGTCAACTCGCGACGATTTAACGCAACAATCAATTATAATAAACCGGATAAGTGAATACCCAGGTCGTAGTCCCAACGAGGCGTGAATGGAGGATATCGTTTGAGGTTTGGTATTAAAATGCTTGAAATAAGGATGTTCACTTTGGATTTTAATATCTAATAAAACAAAAATCAATAAACGCGAACGAAAATCAAATAACGTAACCGGAAAACTAAAAACGTGCATAAACGTCAAATCTATTAAAAGCTAACCCTACGAATACCAAAATAATTTTCCTACGTCCTAAATGAAAAAAGAAAATTTTAGAAAAAAAGAATTATATTTTTTTGACTTTTTAATAATTAAATACGAATTTAAAACTAATTAAAAGAAAATAAATGATTAAAAATACTAAACTAAAAGAGAAAAATCTGAAATTTTTTCTAAAAATACTTTATACTAAACTAAAGCTATGAAAAATATAAAGGATGTCCCAGCTTATTACAATAAGCTGGGAAAAAGCAATTAAGATCGAACTGCTTAAATGGGAAAAAGGGTTAAGAAATAAATGTTGCAAAATAATAAACAAGCATAACTTAGAGCATAATGGTAAGGTTGTGGTGTTGTGAGCTGGCAGACCTGGGTTCGAGTCCCAGGTTTTGCAAAAATTTTATTTATTTTATTTTTTGGTTTTCTTTTTGGAAAATGATTAAGCTAAGGATAATAAGCACTTTTAAAACTGGAAACTATTTTTGAAACTCAAAATTAAGCTCAGAAAAAGCTTTGGCTTTACTGATCAGTGAGGAAGAGAAATTGAAGAACAAGCTAAAAATGCAAAAAGGCCAACAAGCTACTAACAAGCTAATTCTAATGGAAAATAAGCCAAAGTATAATCATGAACTAAAAACAAAATCACACTAAGCCATGAAAATCAGAGATAAGCACAAATAAGCTAATTAGGTTCTTGGGTCTGCTGAGTATTCATGTGCACAGGGTAAAAAGGGTGTTTTCAAGCCCAGAAAAAGCACTCCAAAATAATTTCTAAAAATCTAAAAAAAATTATGGAATGATAGATAAGCTGGCTGAGATCATTTGTGTAAAATTTCAGCTTAAAACACCTAAACATGATGGAATTAAAAATCAACCATGGAGGCTGAAAAAGGAAAAATGCAAAAAACTCATGTCTGCAAGGCTGTTTTGTGATCTCAGCATATGCAAACTAAATGGACTCTAAACCAAATCTTAGAACAAGTAACTTGAACAAAAGGAAGTGCAAAAAAGGTAGAAAAACAAGCTCAACTTAACATGAGCTTATTGGAGCAGTTGAGGTTCCAAGTTTGGGCTACTTTACTAAAATCTTCAAAAAGCATCAAAATGACTTAAGGCTTTATAAAAATAGCTTATATAGACTCAAATAAGCTCAAGCAAACTTAGGCTAAGGGTAAATGAACAGTAACTTGCCTTTTTGGCCAAAAATAAGCCTAAACCAAACACCCCCTACATGGGCTGTTTCAGAATGTTTCAACTAGAACATGATCATAAACCTAGAACTAACTAACAAACAAGCTTCATTAAACTTAGAATCAGACAAATGAGCAAGAAAAAAGACAATAAGCTCAAAAATAAGCTAAGGAATAGTGACAGTTGACTTTTGTTGACCAAATTGTAAAACAAGAAAATTTAAATTCGCATTAACTGAAATTACATTACATTGCTGGAAATTAAAAATAAACAACAATAACAATAAAATAAAATAAAAAGAAAAATTACCTAAATTTTAAGCTAATAAAAACCTGGTTAAATTGGCTACAATCATAAACTATTTATACTATAAAACTAGGGTTACACTAAGATGCTGGGAATATCCTTTTCTGCATATCTCATCAATTCTTGGCCCTTTGATCATCTTGGTTTAATCACAGCCCTTCATTCCAATTTTGGCGCCAAAACAGGTGTGAGTGGGGTAGCAGACTGGAAAGGCACGTGAAGATGGTACTTGGAGGGGGAAAGTAGTGTGTAGCTGTGAAAAGTGGGAACAATGTTTTCTGGTAAGTATGGGGAAGAGGAGTTGGTGATGGTCATGGCTGCTTATGGGTAGAGGGAAAAGGAGAGTTGACTCTTTGCTTTGACTGGGTTTTAGCTAAAGGGTTGATACGGGTTGGGTAAAAAGGGAAAAGGATTGGGCTGTGGTTTTATTTTGGTGTGGGCTGGGTATAGTTAAGGGTAAAATGGGATTGGGTTTTATTTGTTTGGTTTTGGTTTTAGCTAAGGATAGGATTAGGTTAGAATTTAGAGTTAAGTTTAGGGATCAATTTTGACAAGTTCTGAAAATTGAGGGACCATTCTTGTCATTTCTGAAAATTATCTCCAAGGACTAATCTTGACCTTTTGACACCCTTGAGGGTTGACTTTGACAATTTGAGCATAATTGTGATCCAAACTCGTAAATTTCTTCCCCGTCCTCGGCTTTTCACGATATTCCAATTTGTTGCTCGGTTTTGTCCGTTTTTGCCCTGTTTTCAATCCTTTTGTACCTGAAACACATAAAAACACAAACCACGAATATTTGCAACAATATTTGGTCTATTTGGGTGTTTTTGGTCATTTTTGTGTCTTATACGGGCATAAAATGATGAGTATTTACACACTCATCAGCCATCACTGAGCCTTTACACACCTTGCATATGGATCTTTTTGGCCCTACTTCTGTACAGAGCATAAATCATGCTAGTTATTGCCTTGTCATTACTGATGATTGCACTAGGTTTTGTTGGGTATTCTTTATGTCTAAAAAGGGTGAAACCACTGGCTTGCTTCAAACTTTCATTAGGCAGATAGAAAACCAGCTTAATCATAAGGTTAAGATTATTAGATCAGACAATGGCACTGAATTTAAGAATAGAAGATTGCTTGAATTCTGTGGTAACAAGGGAATAAAACAAGAGTATAGTAGTGCTAGAACTCCACAACAAAATGGAGTTGCTGAAAGAATGAACAGGACCATAATTGAGGCAGTTAGGACTATGCTAGCAGACTCACTTTTACCAACCACTTTTTGGGCTGAAGCAGTTAATACTGCTTGCTACATATTTAATAGGGTAAGAGTGACTAAACCTCAGAACAAAACTCCTTATGAGCTTTTATTTGGCAATAAACCAGTTATTAGTTACATAAGACCTTTTGGGTGCCATGTTACCATTCTAGATACTCTTAGTGTGCTTGGCAAGTTTGAAGGAAAATCTGATAAGGGGTTCTTAGTAGGATATTCACTAAGCAGTAAAGCCTTTAGGGTATACAACTTAGTGACAAAAAGGGTAGAAGAGACTCTCTATGTTGACTTTCTTGAGGAGAAACCTAATGTGAAAGGAATAGGTTATAGATGGATGTTTGATATTGATTATCTGACTGATTCTATGAATTATATTCCTGTTTCTATTGAGAATCAAGCTAACCCTGATGTAGGTTCTCAAGAAGTAATTAACAATGCAGGTACTCAAGTTGGTTCTGATGCAAATGCTTCTGAGCAAGAAGAGGAGAATGAAGAACTTATTATTGTTCCTACAACAGTAATCAAGATTGATACAGCTCATGAAGGCACAAAGAAATCTTCTACAACTTCAAGGAAGAAGGAGACTGTTACCAAGCCTCAAGAACAAGAGAAAGAGGCTTCTCCTACAAATGTTTTAGAAGATGTTCTATCTTTCAGAGATGAATTGAATGCATTGGCTGACAAGCATCTTGGAAAGAAGGCTACCAGTACTAACTCAGTTAATTCTGGTAGTAATTCAGTTAATTCTGCTGAGTCTGATCCTACTCAAGTTGATGTTTTTGATAATTCTGAGATGCCAGAGCTTGAAATCTTTGATAAGCCAAGTGAAGGAATTTTTTATGAAGCTTCTTATGATGATGAAGGAGTGATTACTGATTTCAACAACTTACCCACAGAAGTGGATGTAAGTCCAACTCCTACACTTAGGATTCACAACATTCATCCAAAGAGTCAAATACTTGGTGATCCTAAGTCAGCTATTCAAACTAGAAGCAAAGTGCAGAAACAATCAGAAGCTCATGCACTTTTAAGTTTTGTCAAGAAGCAGCAAAGGAATAATCACAAAGATCACCAACATTGTTTGTTTGCATGTTTCCTTTCTCAAAAGGAACCTACCAAGGTTTCTGAAGCTTTAGAAGATGAGAGTTGGGTGGAAGCAATGCAAGAAGAGCTCTTGCAGTTTAAGTTGCAAAAGGTATGGGTTCTTGTAGATCTACCAAGTGGAGCAAAAGTAATTGGCACAAAGTGGGTCTTCAGGAACAAGAAGGATGAAAGAGGAGTAGTGGTCAGAAATAAGGCAAGGTTGGTGGCCCAAGGCTACAGACAAGAGGAAGGGATAGACTATGATGAGGTTTTTGCACCTGTAGCTAGAATTGAAGCTATCAGGTTATTTTTGGCCTTTGCATCCTACATGGGATTCATAGTTTATCAAATGGATGTCAAAAGTGCTTTTCTATATGGCACTATAGAAGAGGAAGCGTATGTTCATCAGCCTCCTTGTTTTGTCGATCCTGCTCATCCCAAGAAGGTTTACAAAGTCATCAAAGCTTTGTATGGATTACATCAAGCTCCCAGAGCTTGGTATGCTACACTTTCCAAATTTGTTGAGGAACATGGATACAAGAGGGGTGTCATTGACAAGACCTTGTTCATTAAAAGGAACAAGAAGGATATCATTCTAGTGCAAGTGTATGTAGATGATATCATTTTTGGTTCCACAAAAAGGTCTTGGTGTGAAGAATTTGAGGCATTGATGAAAGGCAGATTTCAGATGAGTTCAATGGGAGAGCTCACATTCTTTCTTGGACTGCAAGTGAAGCAAAAGGAAGATGGACTTTTCATCTCTCAAGACAAGTATGTTGCTGAGATGCTGAAGAAGTTTGATCTTGCAAGTGTGAAGACAACAGTCACACCAATGGAGAACAAGGTGCCATTAACCAAAGATGAAGATGCTGATGATGTGGATGTGCACCTATAAAGATCCATGATAGGTTCCCTTATGTATCTAACTGACTCTAGGCCTTATATTATGTATGCAGTTTGTGCTTGTTCTCGTTTTCAGGTTACTCCTAAGACTTCACATCTTCATGCTGTGAAGAGGATCTTTATGTATCTAAAGGGCAAACCAAATTTGGGCCTTTGGTATCCTAGAGAGTCATCTTTTGACCTGGAAGCCTATTCAGATGGTGACTATGCTGGAGCAAGTCTTGACAGGAAATCCAAAACTGGAGGTTGTCAATTTCTTGGAAGGAGATTGATTTCATGGCAATGCAAGAAGCAGACCATTGTGGCTACATCTACAACTGAAGCAGAGTATGTAGCTGCTGCAAATTGCTTTGGACAAGTCTTGTGGATTCAGAATCAGATGCTGGATTATGGTTTGAATTTCATGAATACTATAATTCACATTGATAATGAAAGTACTATCTGTATAGTTAAGAACCCAGTGTATCACTCTAAGACTAAACACATAGAAATAAGGCATCACTTTATAAGGGATTGCTTTGAAAAGAAATTGATTAGGGTGGAAAAGATACACACAGACTTTAATGTAGCTGACCTATTGACCAAAGCTTTTGATGGACCTAGGTTCAATTTCTTAGTGGTTAATATTGGAATGGTAAACCCATAGCTACATTTAAGGGGAGGTTAAATGTATAGTTTGTAAAATACTACAAGTATTAAGTAGAATTAATTCTGGTAGAAGTTAAATCTGGTAGTTAGTAAGTATTAGTTCTGCTTGCAATATGTATATTTTCTTGGTTTTAGACTAATTTTTCCAGGAAAAGCATGGATTGGTGGTGATTGGAAGCCTTGCTAGTGATTTTTATGCGTGTTTGTCTGGTATTTTTGTTAAGTCTGGTGCGTTTTTATTAAGTCTGGTTGACCCAAAGTTAATTCTGGTAGTGGTTAAAATGTAATTAATTTTTTACCGTTAGGTCTGGTCGTACACTTAATGATTTTCCTGTTTAAATAATACCGTTGCTATTTTTTCGGGAAAAAGAGGTATATATGGATAAAATTTAATTCATTTTTCATATTTATCCATTATTTACTTCTAATTTTAAAATCTTTATTATCGACCAAGATCACTCTGTTTTAACAACCAGTACAAAACCCTAATTCGCCAGTCAACCAGTACTTACGAATTCCCTATGGCTCAACTCAAGTATTGTGACAAGCACAACCAATTGGGTTTCTTAAAGAAACCAAACATGAGTGAAGGTTTCGAACATATAGTTGATTTTTTGAAAGGCTCTCATCTCAAGTATGCCTTAACACATAATCCAACTATCTATGATTCCTTAGTCAAACAGTTTTGGGGGACTGCTACCTCCGAAACTCTTGCTGATGGGACTCTACATTTAAGGGCAACCATTGATAACCATGAATTTTCTATCTCTGAAGCATCCATTAGAAGTAGTCTTAAACTGGATGATGCTTCAGGGGAAACTATGTTATCAAATAATATGATTTTAGAGGGTATGGGTAACATTGGATACCCCACTGATGGTGGTTTCACCTTTTGGAAAAGTCATTTTTCACCACAGTGGAAGTTTTTTATCCATCATTTGCTACACTGCCTAAGTCCCAAGAGTGGTGGATGGGATCAATTTGGAAGCAATATTGCTTCTGCTTTGGTCTGTCTTTCACTTGGCAAGACTTTTAATTTTTCAAAACTAATCTTTGATGGCATGGTAGCAAATGTCAACAGTAAGCACAAGTTTTTAATGTACCCTCGTTTTCTTCAAATGGTGTTGGAATTTGAAACTGAAAACAAACTGCAGACTTATTTGTGTATAGCCTTTAAGGACAAAATTTTTAATAATATGAAAAGGGGTTTTCAGGGGACTCATAGACCATTATTGCCTGCTATGTTGCCTGCTACTACTAACATTGCAGGTACATCAACAACTGGAAGAGTTGCCCACTCCCCATCACCCACAACTGAGGAGCAAACCCAAGATGTCCCTAGATCACCTACACCACACCCTAGGTTACCTACACCACAACCTAGATCACCCACACCACAACCACCATCACCTATACCTCCACCACCTTCACCTCAACAAACACAGGTTCCAAGTCCAACACATGAGGAGGAATTAGCTCCAATGTTTGTGGATGCTGTTATATAGTTGGTTCCTTAATTAGTTAAAAGGATATCTGTTTTGGAGAAGGCAAATAAAACCATGGGTACAGCCATTGTGACATTGGTCAGAAAGGTCAAGAAGATGGAGAAGGTTATGAAGGAAAAAGGGGTTGCTTTTAGTGATCAGGAGGGTGCAGATGAAAATTCTTCCAAACAGGGGAGGAATTTGGGTGAAGAACAAATCTTTCAGACAAGCTTTCAGACTCCTACTCAAGGAAAATCAACAAGTGGTACTGATATAAGTCCTGAAGGATTGGAAGCAGCAGAAAATCTAGCTCAAACTCTTAGTCAAATTCAAAAGAAGAAGAAGAAAAGGCTAAGAAGGAAGTTGGTGACAGAAGAGGTTAATTCTGATGAGAATAAAGTTAAGTCTGCTGAGAAAGAGAATGTTAATTCTGGTGGTGATAAGTCTGATAAAGTTAAGTCTGCTGAAGATAAGTCTGGTGATCAAGAGGATAAGTCTGTTGCAACTCAAAGGGAAGGAAAGCAAACACTTGAAGAAATTCCTCAGCCTAAGAAAACAAAAAGGCAACAAAGAGAGGAAGAAGCAAGTTTGGCTGAGATTGCAAGGATTCAAGCTGAAGAAGCAGCTGAAAATGACAGACTTGAAGAGATAAAGAAAAGGGATGAACTACTTGCAAAGAAGCTGTAAGATGTTCAAAATAACAATAACACACGTATGGATTAGATATGGATCGAATAGTATAAGAATCTAGAGAGAGAAGTAGAAATTGGGAGCCTTTAGAGAGAGAAAGTGAGATTTAAGATTAGTAGTGAATGAAAGGTCCAACCCTCTCCCTTGGTGGGAGAGGGGTATTTATAGTTACATATTAGTTGCCCCGTGTGGGCTGTGGAGCGAGCTGACAGTGGGTAAAGACCCGACCCACTCCACGAATATTTAACTAACTAAACTAATACAAATCATATTAATATTACTGATATTCCTACGAGCTATTAAATGCTAATGAGTACTCGGGGTGACCGAGTCTTCAGATGAATATTTATATTCCTAACAATAGGAATCATCAGTAGGATACCAACTAACCATAGGAATCATCATACAATTGTGTACCTCTTTTATCATCAGAAACTGACTTTCTCTTCCCCCACGTAGTTGGAATGATACACCAAAAGGAACGAGTTAGAACACTGATTTTCTCTATGGTTATGACATTTGTCTTCCCGGAATAATCTTCAATTGAGAAGAAGTATAAAGCTCATCATGTGTACTCGTTGTGCATTCAGATGTATGTCTCCTTTCCCCTTGCTGGTTTTGATACCTCAGACTCAGCAACACATTTTACTCACATATTCTTGAGATCTTGTGAGAAGAACAAAATTGGCTCAAGTGGATCAAGTGAGAATTAACCGCTACCGAAACTATCCCTGACTATCTTTACCAACCCTTAAGTAGGCTATTTGACGAGATGACTGATGGAACAAACCCGATATACCAAACTTGACACTGAAATAGAATTCCCCATTCTCGTGACTTAAACTTGCACTAATGTTGGAAGAACAGTGTAGAGAATTAATGCTCTAAGCAAATCTCTAAGTACTCAATACCTAACCAAAGTATGAGACATTAACACCTCTTGCGATTATCCACAACGTCATCGGCGTGTGACACTGAGTACTACAACGTAACTCCTTTAAGTGATAGTTAACCAGGTCGTCAAACATTTACCCCGACTGCTGGTAACTAGATAAACTAAGTCTTCCACTTAAATCTTAAGCACGAGCAAGTTATCATTGAAAGTCATGCGTCCAACCAACCCCGACTTCAAGATAGAATAAGATCACGCCTTTGAGAAAGTCAACTTCAACCTCAAATAAGTGATACCTGATCACCTCCATAGTCACAATTAGATGCCCAACAAGTGAGTGAACAAACAATCAATTGTACGTCGATCCACTTGTTCACACTTCTCCCCCTCAAAAATTGCATATGAGAATGCCATTTTTGATTGAACAAGTGCATGTGAGGTTGATCCACTGTTCACACTTCTCCCCCTCAAAAATTGCATTTGAAGTTGCCATTTTTGATCGAGTGAATAAACGTCCAATCTGATGGAAGTAGATCCACTTGATGTCTGAACGAGCATGGAGCAAGTATGAAACCTTTTGATGAGAGTAGTCAGAAACAAGGAGAGTCGTATGACCATTTCTCAGATCTCAATCACCATGTAGTTTATTCACCCTTCTCCCCCTCAAAAATTGCATATGACTGCCAACTGCAATTTTTGATTGAACGAGTGAATAAGAATACCATCAATATACGTTGATCCACTTTGGTGACTGAATGAGCATTTGAAGAACATGAAGCTTGTTGACGAGAATGGTCATGAACAAGAAGATTTCTCTTCTTCCGAAGATAAAGCGCACTTAAGCGTACACTTCTCTTTTCTTTGATGAACGGGGCCTGAAGAGTTGTCAGCAGATGCCATTATGTTGACATTGAGGCCCGAGGCTTGAACTGCAGTGTTCAAACGTCATTGTCGATGAAGAACGAGGCCTGAACTGATGTGAACAGACGTCATTGTCATTGATGTTCATCAAGCTTGAATTGCTTGAACCCCTACTTCATGAGATATCACTCTTTTCGGCACCCAAACCCTGAGTCTTTCCTTAATATGAGTGAACGATGTACCTGCACTTAAGTAAAGACTACCTGCACTGACATTAAGAGTTTGTTTGCATTTATATGGGTTAGTGATATCAGCATCTAGTCCATTTGGGGTTTCACAGTCAACCTTAGCTTTGCAATCAGTGAACAGCTTACTAGTAGGAATCCATCTAAGACCAACAATCTTAAAAATTCTACACGTCGGTAGCCACCTAAGGCAAGATCTAGGAGTGTTTGGTTTCTCATGTACAGTGGAAGATTTGTTTAGAGAAGACCTTTGTCCTACATCAGTCTGCCTACTAGGTTTCTGAGTATAGCTCTTTGGTTCTACGGGCTTGTTGTTGTTTCTAGTCTTAGAGGTTTGAACCCTATCACGAGCATTCACTTCCTTCAGGAATTTTGTTATACAATCATCATGGTTTGCCATAAAAACACATTTCTGACAAGTTGAGCAAACATAGTGTTTGGAGTCAGAGAAAGATCTAGAATTCTTAAAGTGATCAGCTACGGGAATCGCTTTAATCGATACGCAACTACTCTTAGAAGCAGGCAAGTTCCCAGTCTTTTCCTGTGTGTTTTTCTTAGCATCCTTTAGGTTGTGATTCTGAACACTGTTTTTATGTATAACATGTTCCTTTGGTGTCACAAATTACACACGCTTTGAACTAATCCTAGAGGGACTAGAGGCACTCATATGATGAGGTTTTGCAAGCATATATTCCTTTTCCTTAGGTCTAGATTGTGAAGTGACTGGTTTTGACAAAACTTGTTTCGAATCAACTTGGGAGGCAAACCGTGGTTTTGATGATTTTGGTCGTTCAGATTGTAGAACCTAAGACCTTGATAGATCTTTGAGCGCTCGTGGATCGTTAGTAATGTCTATGTAATCACAAACATTAACAGAATTGTTTTTAACAGAATTAAAAACATTGTTTTGCAAAGAATTAAATGACAAGTCTTCAGAGGAAACTGTCTTTGAATTTGATTCATCAGCAGCAACTCTAACAGGCTTGTAGGGAGTCTTGGGTGTAGGCTTGGGTGAGGTCTTGGTAAGGTCTGACTTTTCACTTGAATCACAACTGGTATAGGTAGTAGACCCTTGGTCAGTGGACTTGTCACTGTCAGAACAAGAGACAAAGTCAGTAGAATTAGAATCAGGGTCTGGCAAGTCACTTGACTTTTTGCCATAAAGATGGTGTGATCCATCAAAGTCTGTGGAGGTGTTGGTAGTGGGTATGTGTTCTCCTCTAATAGGTCCAGGTACAGCATGTAATTCTCCTTCCTTGACAAACTTAACAGGTATTTGATAGTCTACAGGTTCAGGGTCAAACACACTATACTCATTAGGGTCATAGAATTGATCTTGCCCTATGTAAGCACCAAACCCTAAACCAAGTTTAGTTTTTACAGACATAGAACTATTAACTAACCTGTTTAGATTTTTAGATGATTCTTTCCATTTATCAAACCTAGCCAAGCTATTGTCTAGTTTAGTCTGTACTTCCTTTTTTTCTAACACTACCTCAGCTTTTTCTTTCTCAGTACGTTTTAAATCAATTCTAGTACATTCTAAATCACTTTCTAACACCCTTATCTTTTCATCATAAGCAAGCTGATTCTTTTGAAACCAAATTTTTTGTCTTTCTAAAGTTTTTAAAGCCTGTTTGTAAGACTCAACTTCTACATAACATTCATTATATTTAGGTTTCAATTCATCATAAGCCTTCTTAAGTTCATTATATCTTTCACTACAACCAAAAACACAATTATGTACCTGAGAGATGCCCATAAAGGCAACTTGATCATGCTGATCCTCTGTAGTACAGCTAGCCAGCAATCCACTCAACTCAGGACCAGAAGCTTCATCATTATCAGGCTCATGTGCCTTCCAGTTGACATGATCATCCAGAGTGACCAAAGCTTTGGAAGATCCATCTTTCACCTGATTCTGCTGATAGGTAGAATACCTAACCCCATCACCAGTCTTCCTATCCTTGCACTCTCTTGAGAAGTGACCCTGCTGACCACATGTATAGCATTTGACCTTCCTCCTGTCAAATCTAGCTGGGTCTCTTCCCTGGAAACCAAACTTTCTCCCTGACTTATTTTCAAACCTTTTGATGTTCATAGTGAGCATGGCCACCTGCCACTTCAAGTTCATCTCTTCCATATCCAGAGGATCCACCTGATCAAAATCCTCAAAAGCAAGTTGCTGCTGATTTCATAATCAGCAACAAAAGAGTGAAGTACATCTTCCAATACACCACTGGACTGTGGTTGTTAATTTGATCTGGTGTTGGTGTAGGAAGATGATGAGGAGCTTGGGCTTGAAGCTTGAGTCATCTTATTGGAGGTGGTGCTAACAAAAGCTGAGTAAGTGGGAGTGGATGAACGAATGGGACTTCTGACATCGGGCTCAAGAGTTTTAAGCTTGTTGTAGAGATCATCAAAAGAGAGCATATCCAGTCCACCTTTAGCTTTGAGTGCAATGCTCACTTGCAGCCAAGATGGAGGTAAAGATCGCAAGAACTTTGCATTGCAATCCTCATTGTCTGGCCTGGCCTTCAGCTGATTCAATTGACTCAAAATCCTATGGAACCTGTCATATCCCTTGTGGATACCTTCTTCCTCAGAGACTTGGAATTCTTGAAACTGCTGTTTCAGCATCGATTTCCTCATCCTTTTTGACTCATCGTTCCCACCAAACCTAGCCTTGATGGCCATCCAGATGTCCTTTGCATCCTCCATGAAGTGAAAGTCACCCATGTGATCATCTGGAATAGCCTGAAGGAGAATAGTTCTAACTTTATTCTCTCTCTGTACAGTAAGAATCTCTTCAGCAGTTCTAGGATCAACAATGGTAACTACACCATCAGCATCTTTGATGTGCTTCTTCAAAGTATTTCCCTTTTTGACAATTTCCCAAAGATTCCAATCAATATTAGTGATCCAGTTCTGCATCTTCATAGCCCACAATTCATACTCTTCCTTCTTGAGGTATGGGAACTTTGCATTGCTGTTGGTGAGAGTGAGTTGTTGCATAGATGAAGATGTGGTGTTATGGTTGTTGTTAACTTCGGATCCATCGTCTGATCCAGGCATTGTTTTGGTTGTTTTGTTTGATAGGGTGTAAAAGAAAAGTTGTTCTTAGTATCACAGAGACTCTCCCGAGGCTCTGATACCACTTGTAGAACCTAAGACCTTGATAGATCTTTGAGCGCTCGTGGATCATTAGTAATGTCTATGTAATCACAAACACACTAATAGAAAGTCTCTATTACTTGTATTCTAAAGCGGAAATCAAACACAAGTATAAACACAAATAACTAAGAACGGTTTGATCCTCTATGGATCTTTGATTAATACTAGGAACTTGTTTTTCAAAGTCGTACATCATACATAATAATGTGTTCCTTTTATAGATAAGGAACCCTAAACCGTTTCACAAGAAACGTATATTCTAAAAACTAATAGAAGATATGCATTATACTTTCCAAATAAAACTCGTGCATATCCTAACTAATAACAAAATACGCGGAAACACTTCTTCAGCAGAAACATAATACGCAGAATCTCTACTTCCGTAGAAACATTTCTTCAGCAGATTCCAGCTCTTCAGCAAAATCCATCAGCAGTATTTTTCAGCAAAATTCGTACTTAGCAGAATTCCCAACACAGATCTAAATGCAGTCGGTTGTCTAACAACTGATTGGTTTCTAAGTGGTCGTTTCCCCAAGATTGATGGTTTTGCAAACTTAGTGTTCACACCATTTCCTGTCACTTTTCTTAGCTCGCTTTTCAATGGTGCAATTGCAAAACCCTTTTCCTGAAGTTGAGCTTTGAATTCATCATTTTTAGCAATCAAAGTGGTTGTCTGCTCTACAGTCTTAGTTTTCGCTTCTTTGATTGAGTCACTCAGTTCTTTGAAATGAATTTTCAAAGTCTCATTTTCATTAAGTAATTCAGCCACTATATGTTCAAATTCAGCATTTTTTGTTGCACTAGCATTATTGTCATGTTTAGCCTTAACTTCATTACACATATCACGCATCTCAGCCAAACTGTTTTTCAGGTTTTTGATCGTTAAGTTTTTGGCTTCTAGCTGAGCTTTCAAATCATTTATTATAAAGAATTCACGGAATTCAGGGAGTTCCGGATTTTTACATGGTAGCTTAGTTTGAAAACTTTCTTCCTTTTGTTGCATTGCGATTTCAAGAGAAATACAATGTTTTTCAAGCTGTAAAAATCTATTTGAAAGTTCATTATAAACATCCTTTTCAACCATATCATTTGATTTAGGAAACTCAGCCGTAAGCAAAGAACTTGACGCATCATCATGTTCAGCATCCTGATCAATTTCAATTTCTCCCCCCTTATGATTCATATTTGTTGAATCAGAGGTGATATTGCTATCAGTCTTTTCCAACAGATATGTGTCATAAGTTGGTATAATTTGATCAGTATGTTGTTGTTCATTAGAAAGAACATTATGTTGATCAGACAGATGTACCTCAGCAGATGGTACTTGGTGATTTACTGGACTGAGATTTGCATCCACACCATGTGTGATATCAGTTCCTGAGCCTTTGCTATCATCATGCTTATCTGACTCTGTCCCGTTTTCCATATGTTGTGCCCTTTCATTAATGAACCCCTTAACATTACTCAAAAGTTGGAGTAATGTAACTCTGAACACGTCAACCTCGGTTCCAGTGTAGTTAGCAAAACACTTTTTCGTCATTTCATTGTTATAATCATAATCCTCAGTGTATTGCGAATCAATGAACACTTGGAGTTGGTTATTGATCACCCAAAAGGCAGCCATGGATCTACATTCAGAAAATTCTCTTTTGACAAGTTGTTGTTCAAGCTGATCTAAATAGAGAATCATTTTGACTGTGAAATCCTGAACATCTTGGCCAAAGAGTGTTACGAAAGCCCTTTCGTATCCTCCCAAGTGTCCAGGTTTTTCAAACAGAACCTTGAGATGTGAATGAAGTAGTCGAAAACATTCAATGCGACTTTCCTTTGCATTAGGCAACATTAGTGACTGAAGCAACTCTCTCTCTTGCGAATTCGGGCACGAAGATTCCACATTAGTATTATCAGAATCACACACGTTTATTTGTTGTACAAAATTTGAAATCGTTTGTTTATCACATGTGTCGTACAACTTGAGTACCTCAGATATGAAGGAATCTGAAGTAGTAGACATGATGTAAACGTGCACGGGATTTTACAATTCTATGATTTAAACCGAGAAATCGAATCTTTCGCGGGATTTTCTAAAATCAACAGAAGAAACCGTAATCCAAGAGTAAATTGCAGAATTGATTTTCAAAATTCAAGTTACAGAAATCAAATCACAACAGATCAAATCGCAACAAGTCAAGTCACAGATTGTCAAATCGCAACAAGTCAAATCGCAATAAGTCAAATCGCAAGAGTCAACTCGCAACGTCAAATCGCAACTGGTCAAATCGCAATTAGTCAAATCACAATAAGTCAAATCGCTACTTGTCAAATCGCAATTAATCAAATCGCAATCAGTCAACTGTAAATCAAATTGTAAAGATCAAATCGCAGGTACACTCAAATCGCAGGCACCAAAACACACTTCTTCAAATCGCAACACTTGACCAAATCGCAGTAGTCAAGTCGCAGACCAGAGTAACTCAAATCGCTACTATCAAATCGCAGACCAGAGTCAAATCGCAAAGTCCACAAAACGACAGAACAGTCGCTTTCAGGTCAACTCGCAACCCAGAGAATACTCCAAAACAGTCGCTTTCCTAGCGGTTTGTCTTTTTCCCTTTTAAGATAATGAGTCAAATCGCAGACTCCAAAGTATACCAAATCGCTACTAGCAATTTCCCAACTGATCAAATCGCACCGAAGAAAGTCAATACGAGACTCAAATCGCAGCGAAGAAATATCTTCAAACAAGTACACGAATTGACCAAATAAACCACAAATCGACTGAAATAAACAATCCAACAACTAAACAACGCTTATACAACGATCTTGAACAAGAAAGTACAAGCTTTTCACAATATTAACCACAAACAAAGCCGAACAAATGATATTCCTTAAGAAACTATTCGAACAAAAAAAAACTCTAAAACACACCAAGAAATCCGTGAACCTCTACTTACATGAACCTAACCATGGCTCTTGATACCAATTGTAAGATGTTCACAATAACAATAACACACGTATGGATTAGATATGGATCGAATAGTATAAGAATCTAGAGAGAGAAGTAGAAATTGGGAGCCTTTAGAGAGAGAAAGTGAGATGTAAGATTAGTAGTGAATGAAAGGTCCAACCCTCTCCCTTGGTGGGAGAGGGGTATTTATAGTTACATATTAGTTGCCCCGTGTGGGCTGTGGAGCGAGCTGACAGTGGGTAAAGACCTGACCCACTCCACGAATACTTAACTAACTAAACTAATACAAATCATATTAATATTACTGATATTCCTACGAGCTATTAAATGCTAATTAGTACTCGGGGTGACCGAGTCTTCAGATGAATATTTATATTCCTAACAGAAGCTGCAAGAGGAATTTAATGATGATCCATACATGTCTCTGATTGAAGATGATGCTGAACTTAAGTCAAAGCTGGAAGAGCTCAAAGCTGATGCAAGTCTGACAGTTGAAGAAAGGGCAACAAAGCTTGCAGAATTCATGAATGCCAGAATGGAATCAGACAAACTTGGAGATTTAATGGAGAAGATCAAGAAGACACAAAAGAGGAAGAGTACTACCAAGAAACTCACAAAGCAGCAAAAGATGTCTGACATGAAGATATATTTGAAGAACATGATGTATTCCAGTTTTGAAAAGATGAGAGGAATATCATATGATGAAGTTGAAAGTTTGTATCTCAGAGCTTATGAAAGAGATCATAAGTACAAGCCCATTGACTATGAAGATTCTATCAGAAGAAGTTTCAAAAGGCAGAAGGTATCTGAGGTTGAAAAGGTTCCAGAAAGTTTAAAAGATGAACCTGTAAAGGAAGAAATGGAAGTCAAAAAGCCCATTATAAGGTGGACTAGAAGAAAGAGAGCAGCAAAGAAGGGCAAATCAGTTACTGAGAAGGATGTACAAGAGGAAGAAGAACCCTCTTCTGAGGAATTTACAATGGGGTCAATTCCTGAAAGCTCAGCTCAGCCTGCCAAGGTTGTCAATTGGCAGATCATCAAAACTGGTAAGAAAGGAGCTTATAAAATAATCAGGGAAGATTATACAGAGGTTATTTATGTCAACTTTCCAGGGTTATTGAATGATTTGAGCAGAGATGATCTTAAGGAGCTGTACAAGTTGATGATGATCAAATATGGAGATGACAGACCAGAAGAAGAATTTGAAAGAGTTCTTTGGGGAGATTTGAAGACTATGTTTGATCCACCATCAAGGACTGACAAGATTTGGAAGCTGCCCTATCAACAAGAGATAATAAGATGGATGTATTTTGATAGCTGCCAAGTTCATTGTTTGACTTTGCAGAGTGCACACATTTATATGTTGGCAGAGGTTGAATACCCTCTACATCCAAGGGTATGCAAGGAGATGCTAGAAAAGAAGCTTCTGGGTAATAAGGAAGATGAGGTATGTAATCAGTTATTGGAATTAATTAAAATGCAATCCCAAAAGGAAGCAATTTGGGGTGTTTGAAAGAATTTTCCAAGTTGATAAGTGTGATTAATGGAAGTTCTCACTTGGTGAAAGTGCTTTGCACTAACACAAAAAATGGTTGTCAGTCCACCATGTCTAATCCAAATAAGGATTGGCTAATCCAAGAGCAAATGGCTCTGGTAAAGATACCTCAAATCCGTTTATGGCTGACAATTTGCCAAAAATTGTATGGTAATCAACTCACCATATCTGTGATAGTGAAGAGTTGGCTAGTCCACAAGAGTATGGCTTGTGGTAAAGGCTGTGGAAATCCATAACTGGTTATCAATTCACCAAGGTGAGGTCTGCATTCCACCAAAGAATTGGCTAGTCCAAAAGCAAACGGCTTTTGGTAAAGACAAACCAAATCCGTTGACAGCTGATGATTTGCTAAAAATCATATGGTATTTCAACTCACCATGTTTCATGTACAAAGAGTTGAAATGGTTATCAATGTACCATGGTTTTACGCCAAACATTGGCTACTCCAGAGTTAATGGCTAACTGGTAAAGAGACATCAAATCCATTAATTTTCAATGATTCACCTCTCACATGAGTTCACACACCTGGAAGTGATGAGAATAGTATGAAACTTTAAGAATTGATGTACATGTTGCGTGGTTTTGCAACCTTACAACAGGTTTTACCTCTCGAGGGATCTCAAGAGGCTTACAACCCCACCAGGCAGTGTACCTGACCGATGTAGTATAGTGTAGTGGTAAGTACGGGGGATTGATCGTTCTCCACAGGGAATAATGTTCGTTAGGTACGAAAAACTACTCTAATAGGTCTAAGGGTGAGAGAAGATTCTTTTTTATGTTTTTATAATTTTATGAAAGCAAGTAAAATCTCGGGTTTGAAAGAGTGGGCGGAATTAGTTGCTAGTCAACTAACCCAAGTTACTACGAATGCAAATAAAATAAAATAACAGAAAATGAAAAGGTGGTAAAACTTATGTGGAGAGAAATGTGTTTACTTAGATTTCCTTACTCCCTAACTATCTTTTACCGGTTGATTAGTGTGTATTAATTGCGTGGATGACGGGTGTATTCCTTAATACCAATCGTGGGGTAGCGTACGTACTTCCCCAACTCTACAAGCTCCTACTTCACTCCTATGTCGAGCCGGCTAGGAAGCTCCTAACATGGGATCACTAGAATTCCCTTGTGCATTAAATACAACCATAAAAACCTTTAGTACGCATTGGTTCATGTTTCTTAAGACGTTCAAGCAAGTTACCGAATAGGAAGTTAGCCAGTTTTCTTAACCCTAACATAGATAAACAATCATCAAATACAACTAATAACACACTAATAACCAATAATCAATAGCTAGGTTTCATTAGATCTAAGCAAACACAAGATAAATCTAGCCTAGCATGTTAAACAAAAGACAAGAACAAGATAGAATCAAACAACACATAGACATATTGAATGATTAATTGATAACTTATCTTCAATGTAACATGGAAGATCTCAAGGCAAAAAGCCTTGAGAAAGCTGCTAAAATCGTCTTAGGGTTTTCACACACAAAGTTCCCCAATAAGTTCCACACATATGACAAAAAATTGCAAAACTATATATAGACTTTCAGATCTGACGGCGTCACGTTATGGAGTGTGACGCCGTCACCTCGCCGCTTTTAGGGTTCCCGGATGGCCTTCTTGACGCCGTCCCTCTTTAGCTCTCCAAAATCCGTTCTGGCTTATCAAGGCTTGACGCCGTCAGAATTAGGCGTGACGCCGTCCCTCTTTAAATTAAGCCGTGACGACCTTGATCACTCCAAAGGGTGACGCCGTCAGAATTCCCATGCAAATTTCTCTGGCTTATCATGAGTAATTTTCACATCCACCACTTTTGCCAAGCCATGACGCCGTCAAGAACAAATCCTGACGCCGTCCAAGGTACTTTTCAGCCGGTTTTTGAGACTTTGTCGTTTTCTTCACTTTTATGCTCCAAAAACGTCCAAAATGCTTCCTTTTCCAGATTTCTTCTCAAAAGTACCTAAAATGACAAAAGGAATGATTTAGGGCAATATTTGATCAAATAAATACGATTTAGGGCTTAAATGACCCCTTAAAAGCGGTACACTTTTCGCTTCATCAAATACCCTTACACTTGAGATTTGCTTGTCCTCAAGCAAATGCGCTTTTATTCTAATCAAAATACAAGTTAGGGGTCATTTAACGCTAATATAAAAGTAATTGCAACAAATAATCGTTCCACTTTAATAATAATAAGCACGGAGATTACAAACTAGCACCTCACAAGTAGTGTTTAGATACTCACATCTCTCAGGTGTCATCAAAATAAATCTCATAAATGAAAACGGATAATATCTCTCACTACCTGTCATAGCAAATAGATTACCATAGGCTTGGGAAAGGATCGAAAACCTCCTCCACTAGGCGTAAGCACCTAAGATAAACTATCAAAGAGGGCTTTTACATGGGTTATAACGTTAGGTGTAGGGAAAAGTAAAACACGGTTTTGTTGGATAAAGGATATTTTACTGGTGGCGAGTTAAAGATCTTGATCAATTACATGTACTATACAATGTTGCTAAGCCAAGACTCGACTCAATCTTAAACTAAAAATAAAATAACAAAAACATAAAATAAATATAAAATGAAACGGGATGGTAGTCCGTATGTTTTTTTCTATTTTTCTTTTTCTCATTTTTTTGTATTTTTCTTGATGTTTTTTTTTTTTTTTTTTTTTTTTTTTTTTGCATACACTTTTGCCCTACCATCCAAAATATTACATCATAGGGGCGTTGCATTCCCCTTACACTTGAACTTTTACATAACTTTACAATTAACTAATCTAATGACTCGGATTAAGATAATTGAAAAACTTAGAGTACTTTTAAAATATTTAGCACATATGGGGGTAATAAATGATGTTCTTCCCCATTACTCCATTACACTAGTACTTTACCCATGAGTCCCAATCGTCCCAAAACAATATATACAAGGATATGACTCGACTTAGCAACCATGTAATCAACTAGATAATTAACTTGGGTTTCAAACAAATGTTGTCACAATAATGCACTAAAGATGAGTGCACACAAGGTAGGCTAAGGCGATTTGGGTGTACATTTAAGTGGGGCGTAACAACTTCTTCCTTTAAGTAAAATGCTTAAAGGTCGAAACGAAAAGATAGGCTCTGAGGGGTGTACTAGGGGTATCGTGTACTAAAAATGAGTACAACGCAAAGGGTGTGGGAGAATTACTTGACCAATGTAGCCAAAGTAATTATAACAAAAACACAGGTGTAAAATAATGGGTTAATCCTAATGCCTCTTATCATGTAGTAAATCTAACTACACGAATGTAGTCTCACTTGTGGCCTTGGAATGGTCCTAACACAAGTTCTAGAATCTAAGTGCTACCGGTACACACATCATAGCAAAATGCTTTTCCTACCAATTCTAGGGGCGAACCTCACATATTTGGGGGTGGAAAATTTTTTTAGTGGTACGGTTTTTTGTGCTAGTCATATAACTCCTATCCGTGAGACGCTCATTAGAACTAAAGTTTCACTCCTAAATGTTGTAAAAAATTTTAAATTTGGCACTAAAATTACCCTAACAGGTATTTATCTTAGTTTTATTACACATCTATTATTAAACAAATAAAAATCAAGCGTAAAAGCATTCTCTGAAGTATCGTACTTTTACCCCCCCCCCCTTACACTTAAGATGAACATTGTCCCCAATGTTCATATAACAAATGTAAAAGTAAAAAAATAAAAGAATGAAATCAAATACTCCCCTGATTCGCTCGGTGGATAATGAAGTAACACGGTTAGATCTTCTTCCAAAGAGAATGTAAAAGCTCCATGACTAATGCATCGCCAAAAGCTTGATCCAACACACTTCTTTGTCCAAAATAACCTGTTAAACCTGAGAAAACAAACACGAAAACCTGCATAACATCGGCGTGATAAACTCTATATATAAGGATATAATGCTTGTGGAATAATAGTTTTGCAGATTCCTGGAGATTATAAGTTATAGATTTAATAAAAACTTTTTATGAAAACAAAACTTTCAAAAAAATTTCAGAAAATTAAACCTGACGCCGTTAGGTTGTAAATCCTGACGCCGTCAGAAATGATCTGACAGAATTCTCATGTTACGTTTTCGGAAAATTTTTGGAAAAACCTATACCTTACTTCCTGGAAATCCTGCAAAACATCATTATGACTCTATACAAGCATTTGACTCAAACAAACACTAATATGTATGTTAATTTATTATTATTACGATTCATGTTCATTTGTGTTCTAATAAACCGATTTAGATTTCCCTTACACTTAACTTTTGCAAAATACCTTTATATGTAGTTAAGACGAAGTTAAAAACAAGATAAAGCATTTTCACAAATTAGTTTTTAACATGAATCAATAATAATAAAAATTAAACACACATACGGAAACAAATAAAATCAAACAAACAAATAAACACACAAAGCAAATAAAGCTTGGGTTGCCTCCCAAGAAGCGCTTTTCTTTATTAACGAGTCTTGTAGCTAGACTCAAAGTCACGTACATTACGTGACTCCATCATTGGTCACGGTTTCTAGGTCATCCTCATGTCCGGTTCTATATTCCGGTCCTAATTTCAAACAATCCTTGTAGAAACCGAATATCCTTTCCATAACATAGTCTACTCCTTTACTTCTATCTCCATCATTCCTATAGTAGACTGCTTGCTTAAGCTCCTTCTCAACATTTGACAAGTGTTGGAATTGTTCTATCTTATATGGCATTTGGTAGTTTACCTCATCGGTCTCATCCTTAAATCTAACTATCCCTAAGGAAGGTTCATAAGTCATTCTAGAGACCTCAACAAATGGTTTTCCAAAAACCACTTGAGTTAAGGATGCATCGACTATTGGGCGGATATCTTCTACAATTACAAAGTCGGTGACATAGGTGAAGTTTCCTACATAAACCGGTAATCCCTTAACTCTTCCCGTGAAGTTACTCATCCAACCCTTGTCAGGGAACATCCTATACCCAAGTTGATTTTTCATTATCAAGTTGTAGTGGGCTCTAGTCATGATGTTTATGGGTGATCTAAGGTCGATGTAGGCTTTTCACACATGCAAATGTCCGATGTTGCATGGTATGTTGATATTAGAAGGGTCGCCTATTTCTATGATTGGTCTACCTAGGAAGTATGGTGTCTCGGGGTCATTGAATAAGTTTGTATGATATGCGCGCTCTTCCTTAGTGGGTAGCCTATTGAAGTAGTCCTCATCATCATCTACTTCTTCAATCTCACTTGTCCTAACTTCCTTATCAACCTCGACTTTCTTAACCTCATCCTCAGGTTCACTATTATCCTCATTCCTATCAATTGGTTTGATAGTGACAATGTTGACGAAGTGGACGTGTTTGGATGAAGAGGGGTCTTTTACTTGGGGTCCGCTATTTGTGTTCCTAGCGTCCTTATGTGGAGGTGATAGCACTTGGTTATTGAGGGCTTTCAATAAGTTGTCAATTTTATTGGTCATCTCCATTTGTTGTTGATTGAATTCGGATTCAAACTTAGCTATACGCGCTTCTTGAGATGCCATAAATTGGGACATCAATCCTTCAAAGTTATTGGTACTACCATAATTGTTGGAAGGATTGTTATTGAAAGTACGGTTCGAGTTGGAACCGCTTGATTGGAAACGATTAGGTGGGTTGGAAGAATTGGTTTGTTGTGTGTTTTGGTTTTGTTTCCACCTAAGGTTCGGGTGATTTTTCCATGAGGGGTTGTATGTATCACCGTAGGGGTTTGGCTCGGGTTTGAAAGTGTACCACTTGTCTCCCGCTCCGTCGGTACGCGAGGATGCGTAGTCCGCAAAAGCTTGTTCGGGGAGTTCCATGCAATCACGAGTGTCGTGGGGACCACTACATAATTCACATGAAGAAGTGATTTTGTTCACTTGGCTTGAAGGTTTAGGAGCCTCGTAGGATTTCATGAGAAACTTGACTTGGTCTTCAAGTTCTATGATCCTACGGTCGGAAGTGCTTGAATTGTTCGAAGGCAAAGATATTGCCTTGATCGTTTTATTCAAATAACGGGGGTCACTCCAACTTTCGTTGTCATAAAGAGCAAGATCTTCTAGGAGAGCCCATGATTGTTCCGCACTTAGATCACGTAGCTTACCACCGGCCGATTGGTCAATGATTTGCCTCGTGGAGAGATTGATATGGTCATAGAAGATTTGGACTTGGAGCCAAAGTTCTATGCCATGGTGAGGGACTTTTTGGAGTAAGTCCTTGAATCGAGTCCATGCCTCGTAGAGGGTTTCGCCTTGACGTTGTTGGAACATCAAGATATCATTCCTTAGCTTGGTAGTTCTTCCTGGTGGGAAAAACTGAGCAAGGAAACGAGTGGTGAGATCATCCCAAGAGGTGATGGATCCTGCGGGTTGACGCTCTAGCCATTGACTAGCTTGGTCCCGCAAAGAGAATTGAAAGAGACGCAGTCGGGTCGTCTCTCGAGTGGCAACATCAAGGTCTATGGAATCAACGATTTTGAGAAAGTCCTTGAGATGTTGATTAGGATCTTCAGAACGAAGTCCATGGAATGCGCATCCGCTTTGCACCAACTGGATGGTGTCGGATCGCAAGGGAGTGACATTGGCTCCTTGAGTGAGCTCAATGGTGTTTCGATAGCCATGGTGGCTAGGACGGGAGTACTTTCCTAAAGTACGGGCTCTAGGAGGTGGTGGTTGTTGTGGTGGGTTGTTGGGATCGAGGATATTACCACCTTCCATGATGTCGGATGGTAATGGTTACGAACAAAGAAACGAAGAAAAAAGATAGACTAAAGAAAACCTAGAAAAATAAAATAAAAATCTCACTAGAAAGGAATCTAGTGAGTAGACCTATAAAAAAAATAAAAATTCAACCTAAACAATAACTATTCCCCGGCAGCGGCGCCAAAAACTTGATGCGTGGTTTTGCAACCTTACAACAGGTTTTACCTCTCGAGGGATCTGAAGAGGCTTACAACCCCACCAGGCAGTGTACCTGACCGATGTAGTATAGTGTAGTGGTAAGTACGGGGGATTGATCGTTCTCCACAGGGAATAGTGTTCGTTAGGTATGAAAAACTACTCTAATAGGTCTAAGGGTGAGAGAAGATTCTTTTTTATGTTTTTATAATTTTATGAAAGCAAGTAAAATCTCGGGTTTGAAAGAGTGGGCGGAATTAGTTGCTAGTCAACTAACCCAAGTTACTACGAATGCAAATAAAATAAAATAACAGAAAATGAAAAGGTGGTAAAACTTATGTGGATAGAAATGTGTTTACTTAGATTTCCTTACTCCCTAACTATCTTTTACCGGTTGCTTAGTGTGTATTAATTGCGTGGATGACGGGTGTATTCCTTAATACCAATCGTGGGGTGGCGTACGTACTTCCCCAACTCTACAAGCTCCTACTTCACTCCTATGTCGAGCCGGCTAGTAAGCTCCTAACATGGGATCACTAGAATTCGCTTGTGCATTAAATACAACCATAAAAACCTTTAGTACGCATTGGTTCATGTTTCTTAAGACGTTCAAGCAAGTTACCGAATAGGAAGTTAGCCAGTTTTCTTAAGCCTAACATAGATAAACAATCATCCAATACAACTAATAACACACTAATAACCAATAATCAATAGCTAGGTTTCATTAGATCTAAGCAAACACAAGATAAATCTAGCCTAGCATGTTAAACAAAAGACAAGAACAAGATAGAATCAAACAACACATAGACATATTGAATGATTAATTGATAACTTATCTTCAGTGTAACATGGAAGATCTCAAGGCAAAAAGCCTTGAAAAAGCTGCTAAAATCGTCTTAGGGTTTTCACACACAAAGTTCCCCAATAAGTTCCACACATATGACAAAAAATTGCAAAACTATATATAGACTTTCAAATCTGACGGCGTCACGTTATGGAGTGTGACGCCGTCACCTCGCTGCTTTTAGGGTTCCCGGATGGCCTTCTTGACGCCGTCCCTCTTTAGCTCTCCAAAATCCGTTCTGGCTTATCAAGGCTTGTCGCCGTCAGAATTAGGCGTGACGCCGTCCCTCTTTAAATTAAGCCGTGACGACCTTGATCACTCCAAAGGGTGACGCCGTCAGAATTCCCATGCAAATTTCTCTGGCTTATCATGAGTAATTTTCACATCCACCACTTTTGCCAAGCCATGACGCCGTCAAGAACAAATCCTGACGCCGTCCAAGGTACTTTTCAGCCGGTTTTTGAGACTTTGTCGTTTTCTTCACTTTTATGCTCCAAAAACGTCCAAAATGCTTCCTTTTCCAGATTTCTTCTCAAAAGTACCTAAAATGACAAAAGGAACGATTTAGGGCAATATTTGATCAAATAAATACGATTTAGGGCTTAAATGACCCCTTAAAAGCGGTACACTTTTCGCTTCATCAGTACAAATAGTCAATGTTGCTGCAAAGATCAGATGGTGAAAAGGTTGCTGATATAAAGTTGTTGCACAAGATCAGATATGATTTAAAGAGTTGAAGTTCAAAATAATTCCAAGAGTTAGAGTTCAACATCCTCAGAAAGCCTATCCAGAAAGAAACTTGAAGTTCATGATGTATGAAGATCAAGTTAGGGGAGGATTGTTGGGAATTATTGAAGAACAGACTTAAGTCTGCTGGTGACATGGTTAAGTCTGTTTGTGTTAGTTAAGACTGCCAGTACAAAGTTAAGTCTGGCAGACATAGTTACATAGTTAAGTCTGGTCATTCGTATTAGTTAAGTCTGTTTATGTTTAATAGCAGAGTTAGTTAGCTATATGTTAGGAAAGGATATAGAAGAATTAGTTATCTTATTAGAAGATATGTTTATCCTTTCACACGTTTTTGTAACATTAGGGTTTCCTTAGAGTATAAAAGGAACCCTACGGCATTGTGAAGTTAGTAACAATTGTGATATTAGTGAAAGTTTAATAGTAATATACGAAGTTAGTTATCAATTGTGTTCTTCATACTCATTGCTTGTTAAGATTCCGCATTAACAATCAATTCACTGTTAAGAGTTTCTCACATAGATTAATTTGGATTTATTCAAGTTATCTATTGTCTTACAAAGGCTACTTAGATCCATAATTCGTGTGGACCTACAAGTTTCTATTAGACTCTCATTAGAGAGTTCTACTGTTTCTCTATGTTATTCCTGCCACCTCTAACACCCTTTATAAATATGTGGTGCAACTTATTATATGTGGTGATGTTAGGAATATGAATATTCAGCTGAAGACTCGGTCACCCCGAGTACTTATTAGATCATCATAGCTCGTAGGATTATCAGTAATATTATTAGTAGTTTAGTTATTAATTAGTATTGTGGAGTGGGTCGGGTCTTTACCCTCTGTCAGCTCGCTCTACAGTCCACTAGGGACATATTATGTAATACTATAAATACTCCCTTCCCACCCATGGGAAGGGTTGGACCTTTCATGTTAATCTAATATCATCTTATTTCTCTCTCTACAAAGGCTCCCTAACTCTCCTACCTCTCTCTAGCTTCTTGTTCAATCGATCCATAACCAAGCCTCAAACTAGTGTTTCTTGCATTGTGAATACCCTACAATTGGTATCAAGAGCCATGGTTAGGTCCATGAGAGTTGGTATTCACGGATTTGTGTAGTTTTTGAGGTTTTTTTTTGGTTCGATTTGTAGTTTTTGAGTTTTTTTTTGGTTCGAATTGATTAGTAGCATAAATTTCATTTTGTGCTTTGTTTAGTGATTAGAAGTTGTTGTACCTTGTACTTTCTAGCTTAAGAATAGTATTAGAGTGGTATTTGGTGTTTGGATTCACAGATCTAAGAACGGTGTGGTGATTTTGGAGCAATTCGTGGGTATTTGTTGTAGTGTTCTTGGCAGCGGTTTGTGTCATTGGGACGTATTCTTGGACTCGGTTTGTGTCAATTCGTTGATACGGTTTGTCCTATTACTTGTTTAGGCAAAAAGACAAAAGGCAGTGAAAGCGACGTGCTTGGGAGTTTGTGTCTACTCGGTTTGTCCCTGCTGCGCGTACTCGGTTTGTGTAGACTCGGTTTGTCTCTGAGGAATTTACTCGGTTTGTACCTACTCGATTTGTCCCTCCAGCACGTACTCGGTTTGTGTAGACTCGGTTTGTCTCTGAGGAATTTACTCGGTTTGTACCTACTCGATTTGTCCCTCCAGCGCGTACTCGGTTTGTGTAGACTCGGTTTGTCTCTGAGGAATTTACTCGGTTTGTACCTACTCGATTTGTCCCTCCAGCGCGTACTCGGTTTGTGTAGACTCGGTTTGTCTCTGAGGAATTTACTCGATTTGTGTCTACTCGATTTGTCCCTCCAGTGTGTACTCGGTTTGTGTAGACTCGGTTTGTCTTTGAGGAATTTACTCGGTTTGTATCTACTCGGTTTGTTCCAGCAGCGTGCACTCGGTTTGTGTCTACTTGAGTTGTCTCCGCAGTGTGTAGTCGGCTTGTGTATACTCGGTTTGTCTCTCAGACTTGTATGCGGTTTGTGTCTTGGTGATTTTAGAAATTCCCGCGAAAGATTCAATTTCTCGGTTAAATCACAAGATCTGTAAAATCCCGTAGTTACTATGGCTACCACATCAAGTACATCATCAGATGATATTCAAGCAGCAGGATCTGACACTCGTCCACCTATGCTAGATAGGACGGATTATGAGTCTTGGGCACAACGAATAAGACTCTACTGCTTGGGAAAAGATAATGGTGTTAACATTCTTAAGTCAATTGACGAAGGACCTTATCAGATGGGTACCACCAGAGACGTTGTTACAACTGGTGAAGATGGGACTGTGACTTGGGGCATCGACAGACCTAGAAACTACAATGATCTTAATGAAGAAGAAAAGAAGAGGTATGATGCTGATATTAGAGCCTCAAACATAGTCATTCAAGGTCTTCCAAAGGATGTATACAAGCTCATCAATTTCAACACTGAAGCCAAGGCTGTGTGGGACAACGTTAAAATGTTGTTGGCAGGGTCAGAACTCACAAAGGAAGATCGTGAGTCACAGCTGTATGATGAGTTCGAGCATTTCAAAATGAACCCAGGAGAGAATATCACAGATTACTATGTGAGATTTCATAAGTTGGTGAATGATATGAGGATGATCAGAATGACTATGCCCAATATCCAACTTAACTCAAAGTTTGTGAACAACATGACTCCTGAATGGGACAGATTTGTTACTGCTGTCAAACTCAACAAAGGTTTAAGGGATACTAACTATGAGCAGCTGTATGCTTACCTGCAACAACATGAGAAACATGCTGTATATGATCGGGTGCTGAGAGAAAAGTTTAATCCTTCAACTACAAATGACCCACTGGCGTTCATGACAAATGTACAACCAACAATCCAATCATCATCAAATCCAAGCTATCACCAACTTCACTCACAAGTACCTGCTATAAGTTCTCAACTTGACTCAGGCTACTCTCAGACCGACAAAATGATTGACAACCTCACCAATCAAGTATCTCTACTGGTTCAACAGTTTCAAGCATCACTCCCACAGACCAACAATCAGTTAAGGAATTCTTCCAACCCACGCAATCTAGCAATGGTGGAGGATGGGAAAATTGTGGTTCAGAATGTGCAAGGGAGAGCTGGTAGAAACATGGGTCGAGGTTATATGCAGAATAGAGCAGGGAATGCTAATCAGGGGCAAGGGAAACAGATCAAGTGTTATAATTGTGGGGGGCTTGGACACATTGCTAGAAACTGCAATCAACCTAAACGTCCTCAGAACTCAGATTACTTCAAAGACAAGATGCTGTTAATGCAAGCTCAAGAGAATGGAGCTGTATTGGATGAGGAAGAGTTATTGTTCTTGGCAGGAGATGGAGGAAATACTTTTGATGAAGATGTGGATGAGAAACCTGTTCAGGATCTAGCTCTTAATGATCCTAACATCTTCAAGGCAGATGACTGTGATGCATTTGACTCTGATGTGGATGATGAACCTACTGCTCAAACAATCTCCATGGCTAACTTGTCTTCCCTGGCCTCATCTCATCAAGCTGGTTCTTCTAATGCATCCGTGATATCTGAGGTACTAAAAATTTATGACACATATAATATAGTCGAGGGACAAACGATTCCCGAAGAAGTACATCAGGTAGTTGTTTCTGACTCAAGTAATGTTGACATGGAAAATAGCAATATTGTTTCATATGAACAGTATTTGAATAGCAACAACTCGCCTGATGTACCAAATGGTGAATCTTTTGTCAATAATGATGTGTGTGTTATGAGTAATGTATGTGCCTTAGATAATGCAGGCAATATAGATAATGCATGTGTGTACCATGAGAACAAATTCCCTGTCCCTGATGATAACTTGATCACTAGACTAAACATCTATAAAGAACAAGTTGCTATGTATGAACAGCATGCTAAGTTTGAGCTTAATGATCGTGAGCAGAAATTAGAAGGTCAAATGAGCACACTTATTAAAGAGTCTAGAGTGCGAGAAGAAACATTAAAATTAGAGTTGAGTTCTTTGAAAAGTCAGCTAGAACAGTCTGTCAAACAGAAACAGGAAGCACAAAAGTGCGTAACAACACTTAAGCAAGAATTCAAACAAAAAGAAACAACTCTTTTAAATGATTTCTCTAGACTCAAGACGTTAAAAAATAAGCTTGAAGATAAGTTGTACACACAAAATCAAACCATACAAACTGCTCAAATGATTCATAAGCACAGAAAGTTGAGTGATAAGCATAGCAAAATCATGATAGGTGAACCTAAGTCAACCATCCTTAGGGACATGAAAGTACTTCAACCAGCCCTATATGATGGTAATGTGATGCTTATGCCTAATCATGACCAACCTGAGCATATCTACACTAATGAAGAGGATGAGATAAGTGATAAAACGAGGGAAAAAATGAATGAGAAAATGAGGGATCCCGAGTGCATAGCCAGACGAATAATAATCAAACCCCATGATTATTATGAGGAAAATCGTTTGACTGTGTTTGCTCCTCAAAAGAAGTTAACACCTGAACAGATATTTTGGAAACAAGATAATGAAAAACTTAAGGTAGATAAACTTAAGGCCAACACCCCCCTCATTAGAAAAGTTGCGTCCATAACGGTGTATCCTCCCAATACACCTAGGAATCTGGTGCCTTTGTCTCTTCCCACTGAATGCAAAACCTTTATTAGCTTATATGTGCTTTGGCAATTATTTGCTGATTTTGATAAAACATGTAAGAAGAGAATCACACCAACCGGCATTACTGGGGGGAAAGGTGTTTTGAACATGCAAAAAGGTGTTACTTAACTGAGGTCATGCCATTCTTTAAACTACTTAAAGAACATTTTGAAGGGTTGCAAACTGCCCTTAAAGTCGAAATAAAAGAAATGGAAGTAGTGTTTAAAGACATGGAAAATGAGGTGAATGAATATGCAATAGAGCTTAAGAGTCGAGAGATTGAAAGAAAAAACATACTCATTACTAACGACAACTTGATTGCTAAATGTATTGCACAAGATGTATTTTACACTGTCACTGATTCTGCATTGTCTGCTTGTCAATTTAATGAGTATGCTATTGCGTTAAATGTCACCCAGAATCGTGTTGTTGAGCTTGAGGGGGAGAATTTAAAATTGCTTGAAAAAATTCAAAATGATAACCATGATAATATGGTTAAACGTTTTTCAAAATTGGAAGTTGAATATCTTAATTTGCAATTGAAATATCAACATTTAAATGAAAAACATAAAATATCAAATGACAAGACATCCTTGGATGCTCCTGAATTTGATACTTATTTTGAATTAAGCAAACGAGATGAGACAATTCAAGCTCACACGAACACGATTCGACTGCTGAGGGCACAAATTGCCCAATTGAAATCCAACAAGTGTGAAGTATATGGCACCAATAAACCTTCGTCGTCAGATTCTCAGAATTTTCAATATCAAAACACCATAAATAAGTTACATTATGAAAATGAGTGTTATCGAGAAGAAAATTCAAAGGTTAAACAACATTTCAAAGAGTTATATGATTCTATTAAAGTTACAAGAAGCAATCACAATGATCAAATAACTTCTTTGACAAATGAAATTGAGAATCTGAAGGCTCGGGTGAAAGGTAAAATGCCATGAACCACTTGTAATTGTGATGCACCAAAGGCTACTGATAGTAAAAAGTATGATGTTGATGTTGGGCGTATTCCGTTTAAGCTTAGAAATAACAGCTTTGCCCATCAAACATATCTCGATCATCTTAGAGAGGGCCTTGACACACTTCGTGAGGTAGTTGAAGAGGATAGGACTGATAAGCCACTTGATCGGGCAGTTGTTTATGCATGCAAACTCACGAAAAGGATTCAGGAAAACATAGAATATGCCATAGGCTCAATTCCTAAGTTTAGCTGCCATAGAGATAGCTTTGTTGCATCATCATCCAATGTTGAGAACAAACATGTAGCCTTTGATCTACCACCCAAAACATCAGAACCCAACACATCATTATCAGGAAGGCATGTGACAGAAAAAAAAACTAATGTTACCTTCGATGCTTCTACAGGAGTAAAAAGTGACACCCAAGCTAGCGGGTCAAGGTCTAGAGGAAATGAAAGAAAGGATATGACTGCGCCAGCTAAGAATGATCACTTGAAGAATGTAGCAGCCCAACCTAGGAACAATAAGTTTGCAATGAGTAGGATGAATCGTGTTGATTCTAGTATCAAAAGTACTGTAATTAATTCGAATTCTAATGCTATCTGTAAAACATGCGACAATTGTTTAATTTCTGCTAATCATGATGAATGTGTTGTGTCTTTCCTGATGTCTTCTGCATCATCCCATGTTAAGAATGGTAGGATAACTGAAGCATGCAAAAAGGTTTGGAAAGCAACAGGAAAAACATTTGCTAGCATAGGCTATCAATGGAGACCCACTGGAAGGAAATTCAATTTAGGAAAACAGTGCACGTTACCTAAAATGAATAAGCATAAAATTGTGAATGTTAAGGAATGGAGACCCACTGGAAGGAAGTTCAATTTAGGAAAACAGAGATCATTATCTAAAATGAATATGCATAAAATTGTGATGAATAAGGAATGGAGACCAACTGGTAGAATCCTGTCTTTAGACTCACAATGCCTTCCATCTAGGTCTTGTCCTGCCTCTAGTTCTGTCTCCTCAGTAAAGACAATAGCATCTGTGAAATCTGTGGTTCCTGAATATGTGTGTGCTGACCAAATGGACCCCAATTGCACTTGGGGATCCACATTTTTCAGTTATCCATTGTTGTCTGGTTTCAAATGCAAGTCGTACAAATCGTCCTGTGGTATTTGGACTCAGGCTGCTCAAAACATATGACTGGGGATCGCTCGCGGCTCAAGAACTTCGTGAAAAAGTTTATCGGGACAGTTAGATTTGGGAACGACCACTTTGGTGCTATTATGGGTTATGGAGATTATGTGTTTGGTGACAGTGTAATCTCAAGGGTATATTATGTGGAAGGACTAGGGCACAATCTATTTTCTGTGGGTCAGTTTTGTGATTCAAATCTGGAAGTGGCATTCAGAAAGCACACATGTTTCGTCAGAGAATTGGATGGTATAGATCTCCTTAAGGGCAGTCGGGGTACCAATCTATACACCATATCGATTGAAGAAATGTTGAAGTCCTCTCCCATATGCTTGCTTTCTAAAGCCTCTAAAACAAAATCATGGCTGTGGCATCGTCGTTTGAACCACTTGAACTTCGGTACCATAAATAATCTTTCCCGTAAAGATCTTGTTAGAGGAATGCCCAGACTGAAATATGAGAAAGATCATCTCTGCTCTGCATGTCAACTGGGTAAAAGCAAGAAACAAACCCACAAGCCTAAAACCATCAACACCAACTTGGAAGTTCTTCATACCCTCCACATGGATTTGTGTGGACCAATGAGAATACAAACCATAAATGGAAAGAAGTACGTTCTGGTGATAGTAGATGATTATTCTCGGTTCACATGGGTGAAGTTTTTGAGAACCAAGGACGAAACTCCAGAGGTTATCATTAAACTGATAAAACAGCTGCAAGTAAGGCTTGATAAAACTGTCAGAATCATCCGCACTGATAATGGTACGGAGTTTGTTAACCAACAACTTCGTAATTTCTATGAAAGTATTGGCATCACGCATCAGAAAAGTATCCCTCGCACTCCTCAACAGAACGGAGTGGTTGAACGAAGGAACCGTACTCTGGTGGAGGCTGCAAGAACTATGCTTATATTTTCAAAGACACCGATGTTTCTCTGGGCAGAGGCTATTGCAACAGCATGTTACACTCAAAACCGATCCCTAATTCATCCGGTTCATGAGAAGACTCCCTTCGAGCTAATTCACAACAAGAAACCAGATCTTTCCTTTCTCCGTGTGTTTGGTGCACTTTGCTACCCAACTAATGATAGTCAAGACTTGGGAAAGTTAAGAGCTAAAGCAGATGTAGGTATTTTTGTTGGATACGCACCAGACAGTAAAGGGTATCGAATCTACAATAAGAGAACCCGAAAAATTATGGAAACCATTCATGTTACGTTCGATGAGCTGAGTGAGCAACCTGCTTCAGGATAAATTAGTTCTGGACCCGATCTTAACCTTTTGTCTCCTGGACCCATTAGTTCAGGACTTGTACAGAATTCCACGTCTGCAGATTCTTATGTGCCACCTACTTGTGAGGAGTTGAAGAAGTTATTCGATCCTATGTTTGATGAATACTTTGAGCCAACGAATGGAACCATCCCGAGTGAACCTGCTATACTTCCTATGACTGAGGTTCAAGCCCCACAAGGTTCAGAGGGCCCTACAGCTTCAGTATCAGTCAGTCACAATGCTCCAGCTGTCAGTCAATCGCCTTCGTCATCAAACGCTCAATCTTCTCCAGTAATGCAAGAATCTTCAGTTAATCATTCTTTGGAAGTTAATCCTTTTGCTCCTGTTGATGAGGCTCCTTTTGAAAACATATTTGCTCCTGAACATTCATCAAACACATCCTCACTTGAAGGACACAGCCCTGCTACGTCTGTTCAAAACCCACAACCTCACGACCATCTCAGGAAATGGACCAGTGATCATCCAATCGACAACATCATAGGCAATCCTTCACGTCCAGTATCCACACGTAATCAACTAGCCACTGATGCACTATGGTGCTTCTTCAACTCCGTACTGTCCAAAGTCGAACCAAAAGATGCCAAAGAAGCAATGACTAAAGATTGCTGGTTCCAGGCTATGCAGGATGAAATCCATGAATTTGATCGACTTGAAGTATGGGAATTAGTGCCTCCTCCAGAGCTTGCAATGATCATTGCTTTAAAGTGGATCTTCAAAGTGAAGCTTGATGAGTATGGTGATGTGTTAAAGAACAAGGCACGGCTAGTTGCTAAAGGGTTCAGACAAGAAGAGGGCATTGATTTTGAAGAATCGTTTGCTCCTGTTGCTAGAATTGAAGCCATAAGAATCTTCCTCGCAAATGCTGCTAGTCGAAATATGATAGTCTACCAGATGGATGTCAAAACAACATTCTTGAATGGTGACTTAAAGGAAGAAGTTTATGTGAGTCAACCTGAAGGATTCGTGGATGCTGAACATCCTACTCATGTTTACCGCTTGAAGAAGGCTCTTTATGGGTTAAAACAGGCGCCAAGGGCATGGTACGATACATTGTCAAAGTTCCTCCTAGTGAACGGATTCTCCAAGGGTGTTGTTGATCCCACACTATTCACCATGAAGTCAAGAAACCATCTACTGCTGGTTCAGATATATGTAGATGATATCATCTTTGCTTCAACAGATCCTAGTGAATGTGATAGTTTTTCAAAGGAGATGAATTCCAAGTTCCAAATGTCCATGATGGGACAAATGTCATTCTTCTTAGGATTACATGTTTCTCAAAGTCCCGGAGGCATATTCATTAATCAATCCAAATACGCCAACGAGATCTTGAAAAAGTTTGGATTCTATTCAAGTGAACCTGTTGACACTCCCATGGTTGATAGAAAAAAGCTGGATGAAGATCCTTCAGGGATTCCAGTAGATATAACAAAGTATCGAAGCATGATTGGATCTTTGATGTACATCACGGCTAGCAGACCAGATCTTCTGTTTGCTGTGTGTATGTGTGCTCGGTATCAATCCAGACCAACCAAGAAGCATGTTGAAGCAGTGAAAAGGATCTTCCGATATCTTCAAGGCACGGTTCATATGGGTCTCTGGTATCCTAAGGACACTGCAATGGAGTTAACGGCTTAAGCGGATGCTGATCATGTGGGATGTCAAGACACTCGTCGAAGTACTTCAGGAGGAGCTCAGTTTTTAGGGGAAAAGTTGGTTAGTTGGTCTTCTAAGAAGCAGATGAGTACTTCCATATCATCTACTGAAGCTGAGTACATTGCTATGTCTGCTTGCTGTGCACAAATCCTTTGGATGCGATCACAGCTTTCGGACTATGGATTCTCATACAACAAAATTCCCCTATATTGTGACAACAAAAGCGCCATTGCTCTTTGTTGTAACAATGTTCAGCACTCTAGGTCAAAACACATCGACATCAGGCATCACTTCATCAGGGAACAAGTGGAAAAAGGAATTGTGGAACTATACTTCGTGAGGACAGAGTTTCAGTTAGCTGACATCTTCACCAAGGCCCTCCCAAGAGAAAGGTTTCAGTTTATTCTCCCACGCCTTGGCATGAAAAGCATGACTCCTGAAACCCTCAAGTGTCTTCAGGAAGAAAAGGAGGAGTAAAGGATTGTCTTCTTATATCCTTGTACATAGTTGTACATATCTTAAATCAAAAAGAAAAATACAAAAATATAAAATCTATAAAAACCATAAAAATCGAAAAATCAGAAAATATCAAAAATAGTCCTACCTAGGCATGTCTTCTGTTTATCGATAACATTTACGGATCTAGAAATCTCATTCAACAATGGCACGGATTCATAAATGAAGCTCGAGCAGAAGTTATACTAATCAGTTAAAACATGTCTAAATGGCTTGCAGTTACTTCATACTGCAACCCGTGCTGTACAATGGGGAAAGCATGTCGCCAATAAGACAGCTGTTCCTCCAACCGGGTGATGTTCACCTGGGCATGGATTACTTTATATCCATGTTTCCCCGACTTGATGTACGTTTCAGTGCATCACTTCGTATATAAGAAGAGAAGTCTTCTTTTCATCAAGATTCTCTATCTTGTTTGATCCTTCAAGAGAGTCTTGATGTTACACAAGGTGGTAAATTGAACTAAATTTTCACAAATATCCGTCGCTCAATTGAATGACTACAGCTCTTTTAATGGAAAACGGGTCATTAATTGAGGGGAGCATATTTGTTCAAATTTCCGACACCTTGCCAAATTTGTGCAAACATCAGCAGTGACACTCTCTCGCTGTTTCAAGGGGAGCATAGTATGCTCCAAAATCAGAATACATTTAAAACCTGACCACATTTTCTCCCAAATTTTTCTAAATGTATTTAAATCAATTGAGATCACAAATCTCAAATGGTTTGAAATTTTTGATCGGGGAGAGAATGTGATTTAAATAGAAAATTATGATAAAAATGTGATGATTTGGAAATTAATGTATGCTCTCCCGTATGTGCTAAACCATTTTGTATATCAAGGCACATATTGAGGGGGAGCAAAATATTTTGGTCATAATTGCAAGCTCTTCCACATGTGCGAAAATCTTTCTTATATCAATGCACATATTGAGGGGGAGCAAATGTTTTTAACAAAACAAAGGATTTGGCATCTCATGTGACCGTGACTCAGAATTAACCAATGAATTGACGAAACTTGAACTGTCATCAATCGAAAGGATTCGTCTTGGCCGGGTAATAATTTCAAGCTGGTCTAACCAGTGATGTAAGCGTGTCTCGAAAAAGATGTATCTGAGTAGAGTGTACCATTTCGAGAAACTTTCTGTGGACTTGACCAGGCCGGGTAATAATTTCAAGCTAGTCTAACTAGTGATGTAAGCGTGTCTCGAATCGGTCATGTTCACTGAAAGTGGATCAATTCAAAAAGTGCGAGCTCTACCTAACATGTGCAAATTTATAAAACAATCAACCGAGCACATGTTGAGGGGGAGCATTTGAAAAATATAAAACTCTCAAGTGTTTGCAAAAATGTGTTTCAGAATCATGAACACTTTGAGAGATTTTTTCAAAGATTTGGTTTATGGCAATCGTGGAAGTACACCAAAGACCGACCACTTTAATTAATGCATGGAGTTATAAGGATGGTTAGGTTAGGCTCAAGTTCCCATGATCCCGCCAGAGCCGGAGGGATCTACCCAGGGACAATCCACTAGTTAGTGTAGAAGTCCTTAGGTATGATTAAAAAGGAGAAAAGTGGATAAAGGAAAAGTGCCGACTGAGATGGAGCTAGTACTGGAACAAACCCAACAAGGTGCTAGTTATGAAGTCTCGGTAAGCACTGAAGGGGTTGAAGAATGAAAAAGAATTGTAAAGATAAAGGGTGAAAAGAAATAGCCCTCCTTACAACTTAGGCAGAAACCGGGTCAATACATATGCTGTCAGAATCACTTAGTTGATTGCTGGCATTGAAGACAAAGTATCATGGACCCAGTGATACGCTGCACAACCCTCCCTAGCCACTCAAGGTCCCTCAAAGGATTCTTGTTTCATTTGTCACGGAGTTCAATACATTCCTATCGTCTTTCTCACTCCGAGTCAGATGATATTGAAAAGGTGGCAGTTCTCTCCAGCCTCCGATCACCAAATCAAAACGCACAATTGAGTCTAGAGCCAAGAGATTCACAATAAGATCTCATAGGAACACGGATAATTTCTACTCTGGTTGTTCATCATTAAGGACACCAGTTGTAAACTTAAGAGTCCTACGCAGATCTTAGCAATCTGCCAGAACATTTATGAGAGAATTTACAAATGTAATTCTCAATGATTGAATGGAAATTCCTGCCAGGGTCAACATCAAGTAGCCCTGAAAGCAGGTCACTTCGGTAATTCCTCGTGGATTACACTTAGTGGTCGCAACGGTTTCAACCGGTCTACAGTCGTGGAGTGATCTCCAGCGACTCACCCAATCGTTGATTTACTACGGTAAAATCTTAAAAAGCCCTCTGTGGGTTTTCGATTAGGAACGGTCTTGGTAAGGATTAGAGAGAGTTTTCACATTATGCTGTTGACTATCTCGAAGTCCAAACTTGTAAGTACCGGTTGAATTATTGCTAACTATCGTATGCAGGAACTTCTGGTGATTGTAGCTGTGGAATGCTGTAGCTGGTTGCTGTTGTAGCTGGTTGCAGAAAAGATGCCAATCCATCACCACATGCTCACACCACATCATCATCAAAGAAGTCATGATCAACCTAAAAGACCTTCAACACAGCTTCTGCTAACTCTGATGCTGAAGATCATGACACCATATAGTGTGAGCATGTCGGCTCTAAGTATATTTCATCACATGGAGTTTTACTACTGAAAGATGACTTGAAGAATCAAGTGGGATGACACTTTCAAAGATTACTCAAAGTTCATCCAAAACAAAAGAGAAGTCATCTGAAGATCACGGATGTTTGCACAATGATCTATGATATTGAAGAATCAAGGGTTACGAGCTATGATGTCAAGATCCAAGGAAAAAGTACTGAATTTCAGAGCATTACTTCTGGGGTGACCTCCCTTAGGGGGAGATTGTTAGGAATATGAAGATTCAGCTGAAGACTCGGTCACCCCGAGTACTTATTAGATCATCATAGCTCGTAGGATTATCAGTAATATTATTAGTAGTTTAGTTATTAGTTAGTATTGTGAAGTGGGTCGGGTCTTTACCCTCTGTCAGCTCGCTCCACAGTCCACTAGGGACATATTATGTAATACTATAAATACTCCCTTCCCACCCATGGGAAGGGTTGGACCTTTCATGTTAATCTAATATCATCTTATTTCTCTCTCTACAAAGGCTCCCTAACTCTCCTACCTCTCTCTAGCTTCTTGTTCAATCGATCCATAACCAAGCCTCAAACTAGTGTTTCTTGCATTGTGAATACCCTACAGGTGACATGTTCAAGAAGACCGCAAGGAAGCATTGAAGATTGTTTCATGAAGATAGTTTTGTAATATCAAATAGGGGAAGATTGTTGAGAATTAGATTTGATGATTAGAAAACTACATATGCCTAAATAAAGAAACATGAAACAACAAGGACTAAATGTAATAATTTAGTTAGCTTTTTATGAAAGTTAGGTTTTCATGTAAACCCTATTTATAAAGGGTGTTAGAGGCGGCAGGAATAACATAGAGAAACAGTAGAACTCTCCAATGAGAGTCTAATAGAAACGTGTGTGTGTACACGTTAATTAGTTTGTATTAGGTAGTTTATTATTTAGTATTGAATAAAGATGAAGCGCGCTTAATAAAAACCTTGTTAAACATTATTGATGTTTGTTAATTCTGCTGTGCATATCAATGATGTTTGTAAAACATATCCTAGATGGGCTTAAACGATCTTTTACAATTGGTATCAGAGCGGGTGGCTCTCGATATCTAGGATCTACAAGGTTGTTCGTTGTTGAAGAAGAGCAGATTTGGAAAAGGTAGAAGCAGATCTGGAAATATTCACTGAGGTAATCGTTATTTTTAAGAGCATCGAAATCATTATATTAATTGGCGACAAAAGAAAATTTTTTAATCGACATCATTGGTTGTTGATGTCATCTTGTCATATTCGATCTACACATGATACTGAATGGTTGGTGGAACAATATGTGATGAATTTATATTCATTAATTGTTGTCAAACGTTTGAAGATGCATTAATTGGTCGATAGCTTTTTGGTTATTTTGTTTGTCGATGGTCAATTAATGGTTGTCGGTGAGGTCAGTGAAATTTTTTTGTCGAATTAATTGCGCATCTACACATGGTTTGGTGGTAAACATCAGTGTTTAATTGGTTAAAAGCAATTGGTTTACTGATGTTTGGATTGGTGTTCACGTGGGTCAGTTAAAGCAGATCAGTTTGTTGTCATATTTCAAGGATTATTAAATGGGTTGGTGTGTGCTAGTGGTATATCTGATTCAACTTGTTGCATCTGATCAGTCAAATTGATTAATTCTGGTTGGTATCCAGTTAATTCTGGTTGGTGATTAATTCTGGTCGGTATCCACTTAAATCCACTTAAGTCTGCTAGTTAAGTCTGCTCTTGGGAATGTTAATACTGCTCACCTTAGCAGTTAATACTGCTCTCATTCATGTTTGTACTGCTCGCTCAAGATACTTTGTACTGCTGGTTTGTACTGCTAGAGCAGTTTTGGATCGCGGACAGAACTTTATTTCTATGGCTCGTTTTGGTGATTATTTGAAGAAGAAAATTGAATATTGCTTATTTGATGTTGTAGTTGAGTTTCACAGGTGCGTGTTCTTATCATATCTCAAAGTGGGTGTTACACTTTGGAGATAACTTGTTTGTGCGTTAATGCGGTGACAAAGACTTGATGAATCTAGCAAAGGTGTGTGATCTACAAACTAGGGTGCTTAATGCTCACATTTGCTATCACTTTAAGGAGTTACATTGTAGTGCTCAGTGTCTCATATAGTTGAGGATTTGTCAAGAGGTTGCGACCTACTTCTAGTATGAGTTTGGAGTCACGTGGATAGTACAAGATATAAGACGCAAGTTTGGGAAATTCAACTTCTTCATCAAATTCATTATACTCGGTTTTCTTCATCAGTAATCATTCCATAAAGCCTACAGAGTTCGTGATTCAAGAGATGGTAAACATATTGGTTTCAGGGGAAGCTTGTTTAACCATCTACATGCACCACTTAAGGGGAAGTGTTTTGATTCAAGTTGCATGGAAGACCCCTATTAGATGATTACAAAAAGGGGAAGATGATTGATTTGCAGCTTATTATATGTGGTGACATGTTCAAGAAGACCGCAAGGAAGCATTGAAGATTGTTTCATGAAGATAGTTTTGTAATATCAAATAGGGAAGATTGTTGGGAATTAGATTTGATGATTACAAAACTACATATGCCTAAATGAAGAAACGTGAAACAACAAGGACTAAATGTAATAATTTAGTTAGCTTCTTATGAAAGTTAGGTTTTCATGTAAACCCTATTTATAAAGGGTGTTAGAGGCGGCAGGAATAACATAGAGAAACAGTAGAACTCTCCAATGAGAGTCTAATAGAAACGTGTGTATGTTTACACGTTAATTAGTTTGTAGCAGGTATTTTATTATTTAGTATTGAATAAAGATGAAACGCGCTTAATAAAAACCTTGTTAAACATTATTGATGTTTGTTAATTCCGCTGTGCATATCAATGATGTTTGTAAAACATATCCTAGATGGGCTTAAACGATCTTTTACAAAAATTCGTCCAGCACTCAAACAATTTAAACTGTCAAAGCACTACACCATCACCTTATGTAATTTCCGCTTAATTGTGCGCTTATAAGCTCATTTAATTTCAAAAACTAAAAAGAAAATGATTATTTGAGTTCTCTTACGGGGTGTTTGTTTAAGATTAATTGTGCACTTATAAGCTTATGTAATTTCAGCTTATATTTCATAAGCTCGAGTTTTCCAGCTTGTTTTGAGACTTGTTGGCTTATATAGACTTATTATTATATCAAAATAACCTTATATAAGCCCATAAGTCTCAAAATATGCCAGAAAATTATGTAAGAAAATTTGAGCTCATGAAATATATAAGCTGAAATCAAATAAGCTCATTAGCCGACAATTAAGCTTAAACAAACACCCTCTTAGAGACAAAATGCAGTTTTGAGAAAGAAGGTTGTGACCAGCTTTCACAAAAGGCGGTCGTGTATCTGCGCATAATCTGTTTTGAAAACACAATTCCTAACACCTACCAAAACTAAGAGGTTACATTTCATTCTTACTAGTGTTTGAGATCAGGCATTATTACATAGCATATAGAACACCTAGAATGCATGTTCATAATTTAAAACCTTAAACACATATAATCAATCAATGGGAAATAACATAGTACTACATGTTTGGAACTGTACAGATTAAGGTTTTCAATCAGCCTTTGTTCCAACAAGTGGTTGTTGTACATTTTCACCACCTAAAATAGTTCAATAAATGTTCAACACCATTTACGCTTGTTATTAGGTTCAAACTCAACGGAGGCAGTTTACAGTTATAGTTTAGGCCAACAAAATTCACGGAGGGTGTATAGGATTGAGTTTTGTAGGAGATTTACACATTTATCAACTCATCTGAAGGGTGAAAAAGGAAAACCTGTTAAAAAGTCGAATGTAAAAATGTTAACTAGCCAGGTTTTAATGAGCTCATGGTTAGTTTGGGGCTAAACGAGTGTAAAAGCTTATATAATCACATAAATTTCAAAATAACAAAATAACTAAAAATAAAAAAAAAATTTAGGTTTAAAAAATATAAGACAAAAATAAATAAGACTATTATAAGAGCATCCGCTATCAGAGGTATAAAAAGTGGTTCACAAAACTTAAAAAAGTTTATGTTTTATATTAGTTATAGTGGAGTTTTATTTTATACCTATGTGCAATAAAAAGGTCCTAAATGTTTTCCTTCACCATACACATAAACGTCACATCAGTTTTCTCTCTTCATTCACACCACAACACCTTTCACCCGTAATGGTCACACCACTCCTCATCTTTTATTAAAATAACAAATTTAATAAACATACCCCATAAAATACCCTAAACACACTCACAAACCAAATATTTAATAATAAAACATATCCACTTTGCACGAATGCCTAGAGGTGACTGGCTCACCTTTCGCCCCTTTTTTTCCCATGTGCACGCGTGAGTTTTTGTTTGTGAAATGGAATTCGCGCGTGAGGTGCTACCTCACGAGTGAGGTGAGTCATCTACTACTTCCAGTCTTAGACATCTTCATAATCTCAAGACATTTAATGCATGTTTTGTGTGAAACAATTATAAAGTTTTAAAATTTTATATCATAGTATAAATACATTTATTAGCTCAAAAGATTTAAAATTTATTGATGTAGCATGAAAAAATTAATTTATAAAGCTTTCTAATTGTTTACAATTGTTGATGCCCTAAGCCCATAAATATGCTTAAACACACACCAACTTTAATTGATTAAAGGCATCCGTAAACTATTATAAAGCTTTATAAATTAAATTTTCATGTCACATTAATAAAATTTAGACCTTTTGAGTTAATAAACTTATTGCTACTATGGTATAAACATCTTAAAGCTTTATAATTGTTTTACACAACACATGAATTGAATGTCTTTATATTATGAAGAGGTCTAACATTTATGACCTTTTCATGCTATACAAGTATAAAATGAAACTCGACTATGAGTAATATCAAAACATAAACTTATCAAGTTTTTTAGACCTATTCTTAAATCTCTCATAGTGGATGCTCTAAGATCACCTTTAACATAATCTTTATGCTTCTATTTTTTATAATAAAATAAAAAGTAGAAGTAAAAAATGACTAACATTCTTCTTCATTTGTATCTAAATGCTAAATATGTAATTTATGTACCAATATGCTACACCAAAATTCAAATTTTATATTATTATGAGTAATTTTTTGCAAGTGATTTTACAAAAATGCCCTTGTGTTCTTCATATTCATCTTCTACATCTCTAAACCCAAATTCTGGCGACCATGTCTGGCTACCAACCACCATCTAGGGCAATTTTTTCGTCCAACAACAACAACACAACAATAACAATATCGTAATCCATATCAAACCATAAAAATCAATTTACACACATAACAATATTGGGAATTAGACGCGAGTTGGATGTAGAGATAACAAATGAGAAGTTGTTTTGATGTCTAAAGTGTTGATTTTAAAGTAGTTGTTGTTGATCGGGAATTGTGTTGTTACTTTAGTTTATACGTGTATTTTTTAGGAATTTAGATGTGGAGAAAGCAAATTAGATGCATAATTCGGAAATTATATATTGAGATGCCAAATGAGAAGGTTAGTTACTCTTGTTGAATTGTTGTTGTGATGATGTTTACAAGTGGCGATCTTGATGTAATTGTTGCTTTTTTTAGGTTATAAGTAAATTGTTAGGTCAGTTGAGTGGATTAGCTTGAGCGAATTTGAAGATGCGTAATTTGGAAGATGCATAATTTGGAAATTAGATGTGGGTCGAACATGCCGGATACGGCGGTTGGTAGCTGGACATGGCCGCCGGAATTTGGGTTTAGAGATGTAGAAGATGAAGATGAAGAACACAAGTATTTTCGTCCATGTTAAGCACTGAACTTTGGTGCAATATATTCGTACATAAATGGCCATATTTAGCATATAGGTACAACTGAAAAAGCATGTTAGTCATTTTTTACCTTTGCTCAGAAATAAAAGGTAAACAAGTCGAAATTGAGGTTGGTAAATAAGTATCGAGTCGAGCTATAACTTCTAGCTTAGCTCGTTTACACTTTTTTAGAATGCAGAAAGGTGATGCAAAATGAGAAATAGGTGTAGATAAACTCGTAAATAAAATCACGATCAAATGATAAAGTTTTTAACATGTGAAACACATATAATCATGTTGATTTACAATATGCCCACTGTATACCGACGATTCAAAATAATAAATTTGAGTGTAGATTCACTAAACTTATCAGTCGATCCAAAAAACTTTACCTTCCAATCCGATTAAGAAAATGTGATTTAAAGCTAGGTTTTGTAATTATATTCAATTGAATCATGTTCGTCGGAGAGAAACAATTGGTAGTCGAGAAATATCTACATGGTCGGTGTTGAAGTAAAACCTTGCAGGCAGGTCCCACTTCTATGTTTCGTCCTTCGGACTGATTCCTTCGGATCTTGCTTGCTCCTACACACAAGAAGAACACGCGTTAGGTTCACCCTGGGTTTTATCCCAGGACCAACCTCCGGCGTGAGAATGAGTATTGGGTGATAATGATATGAATAGTGATATGAGAGTAACAGTAGTAGGTGTTAATTGAATTCTATTACAAATGAGGTGTGGGTATTTATACTACCCACATCTACTGTACCTGTTTACCTTGAGACTTGTGCGTTGACCTATGTCTGACCTAGCAGGTAGATGTCAGACAACGTGATGGACATAATCCCGCGAAATCTGGAGAAGTGACAGTTTGATGGGACCATTCAACACGTAAGGCGGCGGTTCTGTCGGAGACATGTCCGGACGTCGAAAATAGTCCGGACGGAATGTGACGTCCGGATCCGAGAGTATAGTCCGGACCAAGTATGACGTCCGGATCCGAGAGTATCGTCCGGACCAAGTATGACGTCCGGACACATACACCAACATGCCCCCCCCCCCCCCAGTATTGTAGTATCGGTTGAAGACTGATAGTGCAATACTTTAACGCTATCTTTTCGGTTCCGGCGTAAGTCGTTCGGACACATATACCAACATGTCCCCCCCAGTATTGTAGTATCGGCTTTTGGTCGATGGTGCAATACTTAAGAAACTTTGGTCTTTCAGCGCTTTGCGGGCGATCAATCGTCCTTTAAATGCAACCGGGTCACGGGTGTCGGTTCGGGTAAGAGTATTAGAGCCTGTTAGGCCCTAGTGGGCTGTTTGGATCCCAGGCCCATGGGCCGAATATAAAAATATTTTTACTATAAGCTAGACAGCTGTCTGCCACGCGTACCTTTTGCCCTATAGATCCAACGTCCCAGAGTTTGCCACGTCCGTAAATGACAGGCTGATGCGACGTTTCGCTTCTTTCCAGGTGTCCTCTATATATACCGCTTAACGCTTCCTCATTTTTTTTTTTTACTTTTTACTGCGTGTATTTATCTTGCCTTCGGAAATTTTCAACTTCTGTGCCCAGTCTTTCTTATGAGGTGCGTTTCGTTCTCTTAGCTTTATTATATATATTCCCCAGCATCCCTTTAGTGACGGCCGTAGAGATGAGCACTTCAAATAATCGTCCGTTAGCTAGTAGGCCTGGGTCCTCCTCCGATAGGATAGTCCCTAAATGCGACATGCACATTCATACTTAGAAAATGACGCAGGGAGACCTAGATAGGGTGGTAGGGGAGTTTGGGATTCCTGCGGATTTACGTCCTACGCTCCCGCCGGACGGTATGACGATGGACAATTTACCGGACCATAACATAGGTATTTACGTTCAACAGTTAAGAACCGGGGGTGTAAGGATTCCCTTTTCAGCTTTTTTATTAGCGGTAATAGAGTATTTCCGAGTACACATTTCTCAACTTGTACCGATAGGTTTAAATAGAGTAACTATGTTTGAGATTCGGTGCTATAGTTTAGATGTGCAACCGACCGTTCCATTATTCCGGGTATTCTATAGACTCTGCAAACAAGGTCATTGGTTTTCATTTGAGAATCGCACGGGTCGGAGGGCTAAGAAATGTTTTACGGAGGTGCTTAGTGGGTTGAAGAACTGGAAAAACCATTTTTTCTTGATAGATCGGAGAGCCATTCCGAATGCCATGCCATGGAGGCATAGAGATTCGAAAATCACAGATGAGTTTTCGGAGACTCAATCTGATAGGGATGCTAAACGGGTCGCTGCGAAGGTGATGAAGCGAAAAGTGTACCGCTTTTAGGGGGTCATTTAAGCCCTAAATCGTATTTATTTGATCAAATATTGCCCTAAATCGTTCCTTTTGTCATTTTAGGTACTTTTGAGAAGAAATCTGGAAAAGGAAGCATTTTGGGCGTTTTTGGAGCATAAAAGTGAAGAAAACGACAAAGTCTCAAAATTATGCTGGAAAGTACCTTTGACGGCGTCAGGAATTGGTCCAGACGGTGTCATAGCTTGGCAAAAGTCGTGGATATGAAAATTACTCATGATAAGCCAGAGAATTTTGCATGGAAAATCTGACGGCGTCACCCTTTAATGTGATCAAGGTCGTCACGGCTTAACTTAAAGAGGGACGGCGTCAAGCACTAATCTGACGGCGTCAAGCCTTGATAAGCCAGAACGGATTTTGGAGGTCTAAGGAGGGACGGCGTCAGGAAGGCCATCCGGGAACCCTAAAAGCGGCGAGGTGACGGCGTCAGAATCTACAACGTGACACCGTCAGCCCTTAATCTCTATATATAGTTTTGCAATTTTTTGTCATTAGGGTGGAACTTTGTGTGTAATTTTGGGAGGAAACCCTAAGACGATTTTAGCAGCTTTTTCAAGGCTTTTTGCCTTGAGATCTTCCATGTTACATTGAAGATAAGTTATCAATTAATCATTCAATATGTCTATGTGTTGTTTGATTCTATCTTGTTCTTGTCTTTTGTTTAACATGCTAGGCTAGGTTTTCTTTGTGTTTGCTTAGATCTAATGAAACCTAGCTATTGATTATTGGTTATTAGTGTGTTATTAGTTGTATTGGATGATTGTTTATCTATGTTAGGCTTAAGAAAACTGGCTAACTTCCTATTCGGTAACTTGCTTGAACGTCTTAAGAAACATGAACCAATGCGTACTAAAGGTTTTTATGGTTGTATTTAATGCACAAGCGAATTCTAGTGATCCCATGTTAGGAGCTTCCTAGCCGGCTCGACATAGGAGTGAAGTAGGAGCTTGTAGAGTTGGGGAAGTACGTACGCCACCCCACGATTGGTATTAAGGAATACACCCGTCATCCACGCAATTAATACACACTAATCAACCGGTAAAAGATAGTTAGGGAGTAAGGAAATCTAAGTAAACACATTTCTCCCCACATAAATTTCACCACCTTTTCATTTTCTGTTATTTTATTTTATTTGCATTCGTAGTTATTTGGGTTAGTTGACTAGCAACTAATTCCGCCCACTCTTTCAAACCCGAGATTTTACTTGCTTTCATAAAATTATAAAAACATAAAAAGAATCTTCTCTCACCCTTAGACCTATTAGAGTAGTTTTTCATACCTAACGAACACTATTCCCTGTGGAGAACGATCAATCCCCCATACTTACCACTATACTATACTACATCGGTCAGGTACACTGCCTGGTGGGGTTGTAAGCCTCTTGAGATCCCTCGAGAGGTAAAACCTGTTGTAAGGTTGCAAAACCACGCATCAAGTTTTTGGCGCCGCTGCCGGGGAATAGTTATTGTTTAGGTTGAATTTTTATTTTATAGGTCTACTCACTAGATTCCTTTCTAGTGAGATTTTTATTTTATTTTTCTAGGTTTTCTTTAGTCTATCTTTTTTCTTCGTTTCTTTGTTCGTAACCATTACCATCCGACATCATGGAAGGTGGTAATATCCTCGATCCCAACAACCCACCACAACAACCACCACCTCCTTGAGCCCGTACTTTAGGAGAGTATTCCCGTCCTAGCCACCATGGCTATCGAAACACCATTGAGCTCACTCAAGGAGCCAATGTCACTCCCTTGCGATCCGACACCATCCGGTTGGTGCAAAGCGGATGCGCATTCCATGGACTTCGTTCTGAAGATCCTAATCAACATCTCAAGGACTTTCTCAAAATTGTTGATTCCATAGACCTTGATGTTGCCACTCGAGAGACGACCCGACTGCGTCTCTTTCAATTCTCTTTGCGGGACCAAGCTAGTCAATGGCTAGAGCGTCAACCCGCAGGATCCATCACCTCTTGGGATGATCTCACCACTCGTTTCCTTGCTCAGTTTTTCCCACCGGGAAGAACTACCAAGCTAAGAAAGGATATCTTGATGTTTGAACAACGTCGAGGCGATACCCTCTACGGGGCATGGATTCGATTCAAGGACTTACTCCAAAAAGTCCCTCATCATGGCATAAATCTCTGGCTTCAAATCCAAATCTTCTATGACCATGTTGATTACCACACCAAGCGTGCCATCGATCGAGCCGCCGGAGGCAGATTGCGCGACAAAAGCGCCGAGGAATCATGGGAGATCATTGACGAGCTTGCATCCGACGATGATGAATTGTGGCAAGTTTTCCACGACGTACGCTCGGCGGTCAAGACATATTCATCGCCCGATACAGCCAATCAAATCACTGAGAAAAGCGTTAGTGAACTTGAGAAAAGGGTTGCATATCTTATGGAAAAGCAAAAGAGACCCTTAAGTCCACAAAAAGCAACAATTAACTCGGTCTCAAGCGTTAAGCAAATACCATTGTCCGAATCACCCCATAGGGAAAATACTAAACCCTTCCATAAGCACGCTCAACCCAACTCACCACCTCAGGAACTTAGTCCAACATTCGAAGCTTGAATGAGAGAATACATGTCAAAACACTCCGAACGGTTGGCAAAATTTGAGGAAGCCGTCTACAAACAGAAGGAGGAAATGGAAGAGAAGATGGCGGAGATGATGAACCTTTTGAAAGAATACACAAATACAAAAGCTCCTAAAAATGTGCTAGTGCGAAAAGATGTTGAAGTTCCCAACACTAAATGTGTTAGTGCCGTCTCCGTCGTCCAAGAGGGCGAAAATGATGGAAGAGGGAAGTTGATAACTATGGAAGTTAACAAAATTGACCTCGTCCCACTTAATGACGGAAACACCAATGCCTACACATGCGATTCCAACAAGGGAAAGGAGGCGCCCACTGAGGAGCGCCAATTAGTAGAACCGCCAAAGTCACAACAAGTGAGGCATTACTTGAAGCACGATATAAACAAGGAGACCATAAACGATTGGGTGGGAAACTATCGACGTACTCATCTACCCAACAAGGAGTCCAAGAGGATGGAACCGGATGATGAATCCGACACATTACCCGGAGGGCAATTGTATGAGTGCCTCATAAGACAAAAGTTAGTGGAAAACCAGGAATTCTACGGGGTCTTCGAAATACCATGCAGCATTGGAAAACTCAAGTATCTGGATGCGGTAGCTGACCAAGGTTCCGACGTAAATTTGATGCCTTTATCCGTTTATGTCCAGTTAACCGACGAACTGCCATCCATCACCCGTACTAAACTCTCCTTTGCAAAACATGCTTATGAGTACCCGTTAGGAATTGCGGAAGATGTGTTGGTCAACGTTGCCGGATTCCTGTATCCGGTCGACTTCATGATTATTGAAAGAAATGACATGAATATGCCAATAATCCTTGGGGCACCCTTTCTCGCGACCACTAGGGCACAAATCAATTACGAAAAAGGTACCATCCAAATGAAGAAGGGGAAGAAAACAATAAACTTCCCAACGATCCCACGACATATACGAGATGTTGCTCTACAAAAGAAGATGGAGGCGAACCCCAATATAATCCGTGGTAAGGTTCGAGAGAAAATCCGTGCATGGGAGGCAAGGATTAAGAATTACAAGGAAAAATGAGATTAGAGAATGTAAGGGCGGAAATGACGATTATATTGAGGCTGATAAGCAGACCAATAACCCCGTGGAATTTACAAAAGGAGACTCAGTACTCCTAAGGCATTCAGAAACAAAAGCACCTACCGATGAACCAAGTCCCTGGTGGTACGGACCATTCACAATTAAAAGTCTACACCAAGATGGGGTAATAAGCTTGACCAGCAAGGGAGGAGGTGAAGTGACTGCGAATGTCGAGCGATTGAGACACCACCACCCTGATAACATGGATTATATCTATCAGGGATACGTCATTATGAATGATGGAATCACGTAATGTACGTGACTTTGAGTCTAGCTACAAGACTCGTTAATAAAGAAAAGCGCTTCTTGGGAGGCAACCCAAGTTTTATTTGCTTTGTGTGTTTATTTGTTTGTTTGATTTTATTTGTTTCCGTATGTATGTTTAAATTTTATTATTATTGATTCATGTTCAAAACTAATTTGTGAAAATGCTTTATCTTGTTTTTAACTTCATCTTAACTACATATAAAGGTATTTTGTAAAAGTTAAGTGTAAGGGAAATCTAAATCGGTTTATTAGAACACAAGTGAACATGAATCATAATAATAATAAATTAACATACATATTAGTATTTGTTTGAGTCAAATGCTTGTATCGAGTCATAATGATGTTTTGCAGGATTTCCAGGAAGTAAGGTATAGTTTTTTCCAAAATTTTTCCGGAAACTTAACATAAGAATTCTGTCAGATCATTTCTGACGGCGTCAGGATTTACAACCTGACGGCGTCAGGTTTAATTTTCTGAAAATTTTGAAAGTTTTGTTTTCATAAAAAGTTTCTATTAAATCTCCAACTTATAATCTCCAGGAATCTGCAAAATTATCATTCCACAAGCATTATATCCTTATATATAGAGTTTATCCCGCCGATGTTATGCAGGTTTTCGTGTTTGTTTTCTCAGGTTTAACAGGTTATTTTGGACAAGGAAATGTTTGTTGGATCAAGCTTTTGGCGATGCATTAGTCATGGAGCTTCAACATTACTTTGGAAGAAGATCTAACCGTGTTGCCACATTATCCACCGAACGAATCAGGGGAGTATTTGATTTCATTCTTTTTTTTCTTCTTTTACATCTTGTTATTTGAACATTTGGGACAATGTTCATCTTAAGTGTAAGGGGGGGGGGGGTAAAAGTACGATTAGAGAATGCAATTGCACTTGATTTTTGTTTGTTTGATGGTAGATGTGTAATAAAACTGAGATAAATACTTGTTAGGGCAATTTTAGTGCCAAATTTAAAATTTTTTACAACATATAGGAGTGAAACTTTGGTCTTAATGAGCGTCTCACGGATAGGAGTTATATGACTAGCACAAAAACCGTACCACTAAAAAATTTTCCACCCCCAAATATGTGAGGTTCGCCCCTAGAATTGGTAGGAAAAGCATTTATGCTATGATGTGTGTACCGGTAGCACTTAGATTCTAGAACTTGCGTTAGGACCATTCCAAGGCCACAAGTGAGACTACATTCGTGTAGTTAGATTTACTACATGATAAGAGGCATTAGGATTAACCCATTGTTTTACACCTGTGTTTTTGTTATAATTACTTTGGATACATTGGTCAAGTAATTCTCCCACACCCTTTGCGTTGTACTCATTTTTAGTACACGATACCCCTAGTACACCCCTCAGAGCCTATCTTTTCGTTTTGACCTTTAAGCATTTTACTTAAAGGAAGAATTTGTTTACACCCCACTTAAATGTACATCCAAATCGCCTTAGCCTACCTTGTATGCACTCATTTTTAGTGCATTATTGTTACAACATTTGTTTAAAACCCAAGTTAATTATCTAGTTGATTACATGGTTGCTAAGTCGAGTCATATCCTTGTACATATTGTTTTGGGACGATTGGGACCGATTGGGTAAAGTACTAGTGTAATGGAGTAATGGGGAAGAACATCATTTATTACCCCCATATGTGCTAAATATTTTAAAGGTACTCCAAGTGTTTTGATTATCTTAATTCGAGTCATTAGAATAGTTATTTGTAAAGTTATGTAAAAGTTCAAGTGTAAGGGGAATGCAATGACCCTATGATGTATTATTTTGGATGGTAGGGCAAAAGTGTATGCAAACAAAAAAAAAAAATAAAAAATAAAATAAAAAAAAAAATCGAGAAAATAAAGAAAAATACAAAAAAATAGAAAAAGAAAAATAGAAAAAACATACGGACTACCATCCCGTTTCATTTTATGTTTATTTTATGTTTTTGTTATTTTTTTTTAGCTTAAGATTGAGTCGAGTCTTGGCTTAGCAACATTGTATAGTACATGTAATTGATCAAAATCTTTAACTCGCCACCAGTAAAATATCCTTTATCCAACAAAACCGTGTTTTCCTTTTCCCTACACCTCACGTTATAACCCATGTAAAAGCCCTCTTTGATAGTTTATCTTAGGTGCTTACGCCTAGTGGAGGAGGTTTTCGATCCTTTCCCAAGCCTATGGTAATCTATTTCTATGACAGGTAGTGAGAGATATTATCTGTTTTCATTTATGAGATTTATTTTGATGACACTTGAGAGATGTGAGTATCTAAACACTACTTGTGAGGTGCTAGTCTTTTAATCTCCGTGCTTATTATGATTAAAGTGGAACGACTATTTATTGTAATTACTTTTATATTAGTGTTAAATGACCCCTAACTTGTATTTTGATTAGAATAAAAGCGCATTTGCTTGAGGACAAGCAAATCTCAAGTGTAAGGGTATTTGATGAAGCGAAAAGTGTACCGCTTTTAAGGGGTCATTTAAGCCCTAAATCGTATTTATTTGATCAAATATTGCCCTAAATCGTTCCTTTTGTCATTTTAGGTATTTTGAGAAGAAATCTGGAAAAGGAAGCATTTTGACGTTTTTGGAAAAGTGAAGAAAACGACAAAGTCTCAAAATATGCTGGAAAGTACCTTTGACGGCGTCAGGAATTTCCCGAGACGGCGTCATGGCTTGGCAAAAGTGGATATGAAAATTACTCATGATAAGCCAGAGAATTTTGCATGAAAAATCTGACGGCGTCACCCTTTGAAGTGATCAAGGTCGTCACGGCTTAATTTAAAGAGGGACGGCGTCAAGCACTAATCTGACGGCGTCAAGCCTTGATAAGCCAGAGCGGATTTTGGAGGTCTAAAGAGGGACGGCGTCAGGAAGGCCATCCGGGAACCCTAAAAGCGGCGAGGTGACGGCGTCAGAATCTACAACGTGACGCCGTCAGCCTTAATCTCTATATATAGTTTTGCAATTTTTTGTCATTAGGGTGGAACTTTTGTGTGTAATTTTGGGAGGAAACCCTAAGACGATTTTAGCAGCTTTTTCAAGGCTTTTTGCCTTGAGATCTTCCATGTTACATTGAAGATAAGTTATCAATTAATCATTCAATATGTCTATGTGTTGTTTGATTCTATCTTGTTCTTGTCTTTTGTTTAACATGCTAGGCTAGATTTTTCTTGTGTTTGCTTAGATCTAATGAAACCTAGCTATTGATTATTGGTTATTAGTGTGTTATTAGTTGTATTGGATGATTGTTTATCTATGTTAGGCTTAAGAAAACTGGCTAACTCCTATTCGGTAACTTGCTTGAACGTCTTAAGAAACATGAACCAATGCGTACTAAAGGTTTTTATGGTTGTATTTAATGCACAAGCGAATTCTAGTGATCCCATGTTAGGAGCTTCCTAGCCGGCTCGACATAGGAGTGAAGTAGGAGCTTGTAGAGTTGGGGAAGTACGTACGCCACCCCACGATTGGTATTAAGGAATACACCCGTCATCCACGACAATTAATACACACTAATCAACCGGTAAAAGATAGTTAGGGAGTAAGGAAATCTAAGTAAACACATTTCTCCCCACATAAATTTCACCACCTTTTCATTTTCTGTTATTTTATTTTATTTGCATTCGTAGTTATTTGGGTTAGTTGACTAGCAACTAATTCCGCCCACTCTTTCAAACCCGAGATTTTACTTGCTTTCATAAAATTATAAAAAATAAAAAAGAATCTTCTCTCACCCTTAGACCTATTAGAGTAGTTTTTCATACCTAACGAACACTATTCCCTGTGGAGAACGATCAATCCCCCGTACTTACCACTACACTATACTACATCGGTCAGGTACACTGCCTGGTGGGGTTGTAAGCCTCTTGAGATCCCTCGAGAGGTAAAACCTGTTGTAAGGTTGCAAAACCACGCATCAAGTTTTTGGCGCCGCTGCCGGGGAATAGTTATTGTTTAGGTTGAATTTTTATTTTATAGGTCTACTCACTAGATTCTTTTCTAGTGAGATTTTTATTTTATTTTTCTAGGTTTTCTTTAGTCTATCTTTTTTCTTCGTTTCTTTGGTCGTAACCATTACCATCCGACATCATGGAAGGTGGTAATATCCTCGATCCCAACAACCCACCACAACAACCACCACCTCCTAGAGCCCGTACTTTAGGAGAGTATTCCCGTCCTAGCCGCCATGGCTATCGAAACACCATTGAGCTCACTCAAGGAGCCAATGTCACTCCCTTGCGATCCGACACCATCCGGTTGGTGCAAAGCGGATGCGCATTCCATGGACTTCGTTCTGAAGATCCTAATCAACATCTCAAGGACTTTCTCAAAATTGTTGATTCCATAGACCTTGATGTTGCCACTCGAGAGACGACCCGACTGCGTCTCTTTCAATTCTCTTTGCGGGACCAAGCTAGTCAATGGCTAGAGCGTCAACCCGCAGGATCCATCACCTCTTGGGATGATCTCACCACTCGTTTCCTTGCTCAGTTTTTCCCACCGGAAGAACTACCAAGCTAAGGAAGGATATCTTGATGTTTGAACAACGTCGAGGCGAAACCCTCTACGTGGCATGGATTCGATTCAAGGACTTACTCCAAAAAGTCCCTCATCATGGCATAAATCTCTGGCTTCAAATCCAAATCTTCTATGACCATGTTGATTACCACACCAAGCGTGCCATCGATCGAGCCGCCGGAGGCAGATTGCGCGACAAAAGCGCCGAGGAATCATGGAGATCATTGACGAGCTTGCATCCGACGATGATGAATTGTGGCAAGTTTCCCACGACGTACGCTCGGCGGTCAAGACATATTCATCGCCCGATACAGCCAATCAAATCACTGAGGAAAGCGTTAGTGAACTTGAGAAAAGGGTTGCATATCTTATGGAAAAGCAAAAGAGACCCTTAAGTCCACAAAAAGCAACAATTAACTCGGTCTGAAGCGTTAAGCAAATACCATTGTCCGAATCACCCCATAGGGAAAATACTAAACCCTTCCATAAGCACGCTCAACCCAACTCACCACCTCAGGAACTTAGTCCAACATTCGAAGCTCGAATGAGAGAATACATGTCAAAACACTCCGAACGATTGGCAAAATTTGAGGAAGCCGTCTACAAACAGAAGGAGGAAATGGAAGAGAAGATGGCGGAGATGATGAACCTTTTGAAAGAATAACAAAATACAAAAGCTCCTAAAAATGTGCTAGTGCGAAAAGATGTTGAAGTTCCCAACACTAAATGTGTTAGTGCCGTCTCCGTCGTCCAAGAGGGCGAAAATGATGGAAGAGGGAAGTTGATAACTATGGAAGTTAACAAAATTGACCTCGTCCCACTTAATGACGGAAACACCAATGCCTACACATGCGATTCCAACAAGGGAAAGGAAGCGCCCACTGAGGAGCGCCAATTGGTAGAACCGCCAAAGTCACAACAAGTGAGGCATTACTTGAAGCACGATATAAACAAGGAGACCATAAACGATTGGGTGGGAAACTATCGACGTACTCATCTACCCAACAAGGAGTCCAAGAGGATGGAACCGGATGATGAATCCGACACATTACCCGGAGGGCAATTGTATGAGTGCCTCATAAGACAAAAGTTAGTGGAAAACCAGGAATTCTACGGGGTCTTCGAAATACCATGCAGCATTGGAAAACTCAAGTATCTGGATGCGGTAGCTGACCAAGGTTCCGACTTAAATTTGATGCCTTTATCCGTTTATGTCCAGTTAACCGACGAACTGCCATCCATCACCCGTACTAAACTCTCCTTTGCAAAACATTCTTATGAGTACCCGTTAGGAATTGCGGAAGATGTGTTGGTCAACGTTGCCGGATTCCTGTATCCGGTCGACTTCATGATTATTGAAAGAAATGACATGAATATGCCAATAATCCTTGGGGCACCCTTTCTCGCGACCACTAGGGCACAAATCAATTACGAAAAAGGTACCATCCAAATGAAGAAGGGGAAGAAAACAATAAACTTCCCAACGATCCCACGACATATACGAGATGTTGCTCTACAAAAGAAGATGGAGGCGAACCCCAATATAATCCGTGGTAAGGTTCAAGAGAAAATCCGTGCATGGGAGGCAAGGATTAAGAATTACAAGGAAAATGAGATTAGAGAATGTAAGGGCGGAAATGACGATTATATTGAGGCTGATAAGCAGACCAATAACCCCGTGGAATTTACAAAAGGAGACTCAGTACTCCTAAGGCATTCAGAAACAAAAGCACCTACCGATGAACCAAGTCCCTGGTGGTACGGACCATTCACAATTAAAAGTCTACACCAAGATGGGGTAATAAGCTTGACCAGCAAGGGAGGAGGTGAAGTGACTGCGAATGTCGAGCGATTGAGACACCACCACCCTGATAACATGGATTATATCTATCAGGGATACGTCATTATGAATGATGGAATCACGTAATGTACGTGACTTTGAGTCTAGCTACAAGACTCGTTAATAAAGAAAAGCGCTTCTTGGGAGGCAACCCAAGTTTTATTTGCTTTGTGTGTTTATTTGTTTGTTTGATTTTATTTGTTTCCGTATGTATGTTTAAATTTTATTATTATTGATTCATGTTCAAAACTAATTTGTGAAAATGCTTTATCTTGTTTTTAACTTCGTCTTAACTACATATAAAGGTATTTTGCAAAAGTTAAGTGTAAGGGAAATCTAAATCGGTTTATTAGAACACAATGAACATGAATCATAATAATAATAAATTAACATACATATTAGTATTTGTTTGAGTCAAATGCTTGTATCGAGTCATAATGATGTTTTGCAGGATTTCCAGGAAGTAAGGTATAGTTTTTTCCAAAATTTTTCGGAAACTTAACATAAAATTCTGTCAGATCATTTCTGACGGCGTCAGGATTTACAACCTGACGGCGTCAGGTTTAATTTTCTGAAAATTTTGAAAGTTTTGTTTTCATAAAAAGTTTCTATTAAATCTCTAACTTATAATCTCCAGGAATCTGCAAAATTATCATTCCACAAGCATTATATCCTTATATATAGAGTTTATCCCGCCGATGTTATGCAGGTTTTCGTGTTTGTTTTCTCAGGTTTAACAGGTTATTTTGGACAAGGAAATGTTTGTTGGATCAAGCTTTTGGCGATGCATTAGTCATGGAGCTTCAACATTACTTTGGAAGAAGATCTAACCGTGTTACCACATTATCCACCGAACGAATCAGGGGAGTATTTGATTTCATTCTTTTTTTTCTTCTTTTACATCTTGTTATTTGAACATTGGGACAATGTTCATCTTAAGTGTAAGGGGGGGGGGGGGTAAAAGTACGATTAGAGAATGCAATTGCACTTGATTTTTGTTTGTTTGATGGTAGATGTGTAATAAAACTGAGATAAATACTTGTTAGGGCAATTTTAGTGCCAAATTTAAAATTTTTTACAACATATAGGAGTGAAACTTTGGTCTTAATGAGCGTCTCACGGATAGGAGTTATATGACTAGCACAAAAACCGTACCACTAAAAAAATTTTCCACCCCAAATATGTGAGGTTCGCCCCTAGAATTGGTAGGAAAAGCATTTATGCTATGATGTGTGTACCGGTAGCACTTAGATTCTAGAACTTGCGTTAGGACCATTCCAAGGCCACAAGTGAGACTACATTCGTGTAGTTAGATTTACTACATGATAAGAGGCATTAGGATTAACCCATTGTTTTACACCTGTGTTTTTGTTATAATTACTTTGGCTACATTGGTCAAGTAATTCTCCCACACCCTTTGCGTTGTACTCATTTTTAGTACACGATACCCCTAGTACACCCTCAGAGCCTATCTTTTCGTTTCGACCTTTAAGCATTTTACTTAAAGGAAGAATTTGTTTACACCCCACTTAAATGTACACCCAAATCGCCTTAGCCTACCTTGTATGCACTCATTTTTAGTGCATTATTGTGACAACATTTGTTTAAAACCCAAGTTAATTATCTAGTTGATTACATGGTTGCTAAGTCGAGTCATATCCTTGTACATATTGTTTTGGGACGATTGGGACGATTGGGTAAAGTACTAGTGTAATGGAGTAATGGGGAAGAACATCATTTATTACCCCCATATGTGCTAAATATTTTAAAGGTACTCCAAGTGTTTTGATTATCTTAATTCGAGTCATTAGAATAGTTATTTGTAAAGTTATGTAAAAGTTCAAGTGTAAGGGGAATGCAATGCCCCTATGATGTATTATTTTGGATGGTAGGGCAAAAGTGTATGCAAACAAAAAAAAAATAAAAAATAAAAAATAAAAAAAAATCGAGAAATAAAGAAAAATACAAAAAAATAAGAAAAAGAAAAATAGAAAAAACATACGGACTACCATCCCGTTTCATTTTATGTTTATTTTATGTTTTTGTTATTTTATTTTTAGCTTAAAATTGAGTCGAGTCTTGGCTTAGCAACATTGTATAGTACATGTAATTGATCAAGATCTTTAACTCGCCACCAGTAAAATATCCTTTATCCAACAAAACCGTGTTTTCCTTTTCCCTACACCTAACGTTATAACCCATGTAAAAGCCCTCTTTGATAGTTTATCTTAGGTGCTTACGCCTAGTGGAGGAGGTTTTCGATCCTTTCCCAAGCCTATGGTAATCTATTTTCTATGACAGGTAGTGAGAGATATTATCCGTTTTCATTTATGAGATTTATTTTGATGACACTTGAGAGATGTGAGTATCTAAACACTACTTGTGAGGTGCTAGTTTAATCTCCGTGCTTATTATGATTAAAGTGGAACGACTATTTATTGTAATTACTTTTATATTAGTGTTAAATGACCCCTAACTTGTATTTTGATTAGAATAAAAGCGCATTTGCTTGAGGACAAGCAAATCTCAAGTGTAAGGGTATTTGATGAAGCGAAAAGTGTACCGCTTTTAAGGGGTCATTTAAGCCCTAAATCGTATTTATTTGATCAAATATTGCCCTAAATCGTTCCTTTTGTCATTTTAGGTACTTTTGAGAAGAAATCTGGAAAAGGAAGCATTTTGGACGTTTTTGGAGCATAAAAGTGAAGAAAACGACAAAGTCTCAAAATTATGCTGGAAAGTACCTTTGACGGCGTCAGAAATATCCCCAGACGGCGTCATGGCTTGGCAAAAGTGGTGGATATGAAAATTACTCATGATAAGCCAGAGAATTTTGCATGGAAAATCTGACGGCGTCACCCTTTAATGTGATCAAGGTCGTCACGGCTTAACTTAAAGAGGGACGGCGTCAAGCACTAATCTGACGGCGTCAAGCCTTGATAAGCCAGAACGGATTTTGGAGGTCTAAGGAGGGACGGCGTCAGGAAGGCCATCCGGGAACCCTAAAAGCGGCGAGGTGACGGCGTCAGAATCTACAACGTGACGCCGTCAGCCCTTAATCTCTATATATAGTTTTGCAATTTTTTGTCATTAGGGTGGAACTTTGTGTGTAATTTTGGGAGGAAACCCTAAGACGATTTTAGCAGCTTTTTCAAGGCTTTTTGCCTTGAGATCTTCCATGTTACATTGAAGATAAGTTATCAATTAATCATTCAATATGTCTATGTGTTGTTTGATTCTATCTTGTTCTTGTCTTTTGTTTAACATGCTAGGCTAGGTTTTCTTTGTGTTTGCATAGATCTAATGAAACCTAGCTATTGATTATTGGTTATTAGTGTGTTATTAGTTGTATTGGATGATTGCTTATCTATGTTAGGCTTAAGAAAACTGGCTAACTTCCTATTCGGTAACTTGCTTGAACGTCTTAAGAAACATGAACCAATGCGTACTAAAGGTTTTTATGGTTGTATTTAATGCACAAGCGAATTCTAGTGATCCCATGTTAGGAGCTTCCTAGCTGGCTCGACATAGGAGTGAAGTAGGAGCTTGTAGAGTTGGGGAAGTACGTACGCCACCCTACGATTGGTATTAAGGAATACACCCGTCATCCACGCAATTAATACACACTAATCAACCGGTAAAAGATAGTTAGGGAGTAAGGAAATCTAAGTAAACACATTTCTCCCCACATAAATTTCACCACCTTTTCATTTTCTGTTATTTTATTTTATTTGCATTCGTAGTTATTTGGGTTAGTTGACTAGCAACTAATTCCGCCCACTCTTTCAAACCCGAGATTTTACTTACTTTCATAAAATTATAAAAACATAAAAATAATCTTCTCTCACCCTTAGACCTATTAGAGTAGTTTTTCATACCTAACGAACACTATTCCCTGTGGAGAACGATCAATCCCCCGTACTTACCACTACACTATACTACATCGGTCAGGTACACTGCCTGGTGGGGTTGTAAGCCTCTTGAGATCCCTCGAGAGGTAAAACCTGTTGTAAGGTTGCAAAACCACGCATCAGGTCACTGCGAAGGTGATTCCCCTTAGGCAACCTTCCGTCGCCCTTTTATGGATGACGGGTTTATCTAAAGTCTCTGAGTATCCCGGGTATGAGCTTGTTATAAAGGATGCCGAGGGAAAGGGTAATGCTATACTTTTGTCTTAAACGTATATAATCTGTTGCCTTGCATTTGATCTTTACTTCCCTCCCCCCCCCCTTTGTTTTTTGTAGTGCTCACGATGGCTGAATATTTGGAGCTTCCGATTGAGATTGTGACTGAAGTTGGCAAGGGTGGGCCCCTGCCGGAAGGGAGTGAAAGGGTGGATAGGACAACGACCCCGTTGGTACCAGGGAGTTCTGTTCCTGAAAAGACTTCACTACAAAAGGCCGTTGAAAGGCCGGACTCTAGTGTGCTGGCCGTTAGGCAGGAGAAAGAGAGGAAAAGGAGGATGATGGAACAGTCTGGGATGAAGAGGAGTGCTGAGGGATCTTCTGCTGTGGAGAAGAGGAGGAAAAAACCGAGGAAGCAGTCCGAGAGCAATGTAGGTGAGGATGCTTTGACTGAGGACGTTTTGAAGGTGATTCCTCCTCAGGAAATTTTTGTGCAAGGGGTGATTCATGTTGTAGAAGGGGTGGGTGGTGGAGAAGGTGCTGTGAATCAGGAGGGGGAGAATGAGGAGACCGGTCATAATCAGCAGCCTCCAGATGAAAGGCATCCTACCGAGGAGAGCCAGCCGCAGAATCAGAGACTTCCGGTTCATGGTAAGAAATGTTCGTCTGTTGGATTGCTCGTTCTTTCTTTTTCTTTCCCTCTTTTTTTTTTTTTTTTATTTGATACATCTTATTTGTATAGATCTGTCCGTGTATCCAGAAAATTCCCCTCCGGGATCCGAAGGACATAACTCAACTGCGAGAGGTATATGAGCCATTCTTTACGGTTCCTTTGATGGTTCTTTCATTATGCTAAGTTGTGGTTGATTTTACTGCAGATGAGGGTTCTTCCGGAAGAGAGATTTTTGTCCCGGCGTGGTCTTTGACCAAAGATGTCCGGTTGAATTCTTATAGAGTGTGCCAAGAGATGTTATCACATCTCGCGACTCCCGCTGAGCAGGCCGCGTTGGAGGAGATGACTACCAGCCGGATAATTCGTGCGTTGTATGTGCAGTCCGCTAATGGGATTGTAACGCGGGAGGAAGTGTTACGCCGGTTTACCCGGATGATGACGCAGAATAGGGAGTTAGAGCATGGTCAGAAGGTTGCTGAACAGGGGCGGATTGCCATGATTGGGAAGTATGATCATGTGGTGGGAGAGCTTGAAGCTTTGAAGAAGCAAATGGCGGGCGAGCGGGAAGCCACCTTGGTGCGGGAGGAAGGGTTGTCCGATCAGTTGGCAGATATGCAGAAGGACAGGGATGACTAGAGGAAAACCGCTGGAAATCAAGTTGATAGGATTAGGGAGCTAGAGAGGGAGTTGAGGGAGTCAAATCAGGCTGTTAAGCAGTTGGAGGAGCAAAAGGTAGAGTTGGCGGAAGAGGTCAGTCTATCAGAAGCCATTCGTCATAATACTGTGAAAGAGTTGATTCCTGCGGCTTGCCGAAGGTTATTTGAGAGCCATGAATATAAGAAGAGTACGGGGAAGGTTTATGGTTTGTATTACTCCGCTGGGTTTCTGGACGGTCTTAGGTATGAGCGGAAGGAAGAAGATATTGAGAAGTTTTTGCCCAGGTTTCAGAAACTCAATATGGAAGCTCCGAACATCTGGAAGGCAGAGTATGTAACACCCCAACCCGACAAGGGTAAAGATGTCACGCAAATGGTTTCATATCAGATATAACAAAGCATACATTCAAAAGTAATACAAAGATTCTCAAAGATTACAGAAGAAATACTGAAATTACAAGGTTACAAAAGCGAAAACAAATTCTAACAATGTAGTAACTTCCAATCGTCTCTAGGCCAAAATAATTATCAAGTCTTCTAAGTCCAAAAGTCTCTTCACTCATACCCATCTTCCAACTAAAACCTGCCGCACACGAAAAGAAAACGTGCGGCTGAGCTTACAAAGCTCAGTGAACAGATACATAATACAAGCAAAGATAACGAAACAGAATAAAGTGAAGTACTGGGAATGTCATAAGGTATAATCAAAGCAAAAGAGGAATAAGGAAATATAGGATAGTCATCTACCACGAGCCCAGAACTCAAAGTCATAATCTCAACATCATAATCTCAAAGTCATAATCTCACAATCAGAGGGGATACCTCTCAGGCAACCAGATAATATGAGGGGTGTCCTCATGTATCATAATAGTGGAGTGATCAGCTCCCAGAAAATGTGAAAGGCGTGTATTGCACACAAGCACCAGTCACCTCAAAGTCATACTCAAAGTCATACTCAAAGTCATAGTTCAATCCACTAAACAAAACATGCCTAGGATTGCAATCCATACGCCCCCAAACTCAAAGTCAATCTCAAAGTCAAGTAGCCGGCAGATAATATAAAAGGGACGGTGTGAGAAATCACTCCCCCACACAGGAGTCATGCCAGTGGTGCATCACAGACATGGCCAGGTTACCTTCCTGGCTAGGAAAGTACAAAAATGGCTCGGGTATCAAACTAAGAGTCATGTCTCAAAATCATAGCTCAAGGTCATATATCAAAAGGTGCATCTCAAAGTCATATCAAGAGTATTATCAAAGGTTCATTCAGAGGGGACATAGCAATGGCTTGGGGAATCTTAACTGAATCATAACTCAAAATCAATGCATAGTATATAAGAACCCTTACTGAAAAAGGGCAGAGTATCTGTACCTTATCCGATAGCAAAACAAACCAAAGGAAGATCACAAAAACACCGGATTACTCCCGCTTCAGCGAATCTACATGAATTATAATTGTACTTATAAGTTTCATAGCTTTATGATTTCATAGTTTCTTAATCATAAGGTTTCATTTTAGTTTCTCTCCATCTTAGGTAACTTTACACATTCAGTAACTTTAGTTATTATCATTCCTGTTTATCAACTTACTAAAGATGACCATGTTAGTAGGTTAAGGTTCATAATGCCTTTTACATAAGTTCAAGGTAAAATATGACAAGTTTCCATAAGTTAGGGTTTTAATTGCAAATATCCCAAAGTTAAGGGTCTTGAATGAAAATATTGCAAACTACTAATTTAAATACATCATTTATTCAGAATCACATCTCTCGTCCTTTAAGTTTCATAATTTACACATTACACCCTTGATTTACAAAAATAACACAATAAACCTTATAATTATACAAATTACACTTTAACCCTATTTATATCCAAAATTACACAACCAACCCTCATATTTACTAAATTACAGATTATACTCTCAAATATAAGTGTGGCACGAATCAAACCCTCAAGTTTCATAAAATTACACATTTAGTCCCTTTAGTTTTTAAAATAACACGAAACACCTTTCAAAACCCTTTTTATACTTTTCATCAGGTTCTAACAGTTTTAAACTTGAAATTGTTAGGTTTTCTATAAACAGAAAATTATATAAGAACTCAGAAATAAATTCCGCAAAAATTCCCAGAGATACTTTAATGTCTTAAGTATTTTATCTAATTTTTCCAGATTTTATTAAGTAACATAGCTATGGATTAAAATTCACTTAAACCAACTCGTCCAGATTTCTGATTAATTTTGCTATACGAAAAGTTATTAATTAGAAACCTTTTAAGAAAAATTCACAAAAATCTACAAAAATTCCAGGAAGTAATAGACATCCTAAAGATTACCCAGTTCAAAGGAAACCTCCTAATTCGACACGGTTTGGAAATTAAATTCAAAAACCCAGACCTATTTTCAGACATACGAATTCGATTCGACACTTAATTTTCTAAAAATCAAAAATTAACCTTCCAGGCCTCCAAAAATTACAAACTAAATTTTCCCAGGTAGCCATTTCATTGAACTTAGTTTTAGACTCTTAAAACACCAAAATATATGTTCACATCAATTAGTTACAGCCGGTTAAAGTCGGACAAATCTTCAGGTCAGTAGCAGATTTTATGATTTCATGTATATCCTTAGGGTTTAGCCATTCAAATCATTAGTTCTTAACACCAAACGATTATAGATGAATCCATAACACATTTAGGTCGACTTATAACAGATTTAAACACGTTCACAACGAATTATTCATCACAAAATTATCCAGGCCGATGCATGCATATCAGTTTTAGGGTTTGTTACTTTATGATTTCATGTGACATTATGTACCAATTTTCGACTATAAAACGAGGATGTGAACAAGAATTGAACAAGAGATACAATACCCTCGTAGACCATGAAGAACACGAACACAACAAGAATCAAAATTCCACACGAAGCTCTCTCCTCCTCCCTTCTTTGATCGACGAACAGCAGCAGCCAACAAGGGTCAAAAACACGATTTTTGGATTAGTTTTTGATTTCTAAATTCGTATTGATCTTTGTTATGATTATAGGTTACTGATGAGGCGAAAAGTGTACCGCTTTTAAGGGGTCATTTAAGCCCGAAATCGTATTTATTTGATCAAATATCGCCCTAAATCGTTCCTTTTGTCATTTTAGGTACTTTTGAGGAGAAATCTGGAAAAGGAGGCATTTTGGACGTTTTTGGAGCATAAAAGTGAAGAAAACGGCAAAGTCTCAAGAATCGGCTGAAATTTACCTTTGACGGCGTCAACATTAACTCCAGACGGCGTCATGCCTTGGCAAGAAAAGTGGGATGTGAAATTTACTCATGACGGGCCAGTGAGTTAGCATGAGAATTCTGACGGCGTCACGCTTTAACTAAATCAAGGGCGTCACGGCTTAATTCATAAGGGGACGGCGTCACGTTCAAGAGGTGAGGGCGTCAAGCCTTGATAGGCCAGAACGGATTTTGGAGAATTAAAGAGGGACGGCGTCAAGATGGTCATCCGAGAACCCTAAAAGCGGCGAGGTGACGGCGTCACAATCCATAAGGTGACGCCGTCAGATGCAAAAGTCTATATATAGTTTTCTAATTTTTTGTCATAGAGGAGAGCTTAGTGTGTGGAATTTTGGGATAAAACCCTAGGACGATTTTAGCTCCTTTTTCAGGGCTTCTTGCCTTGAGATCTTCCATGTTTCATTGAAAGATAAGTTATCAATTAATCATTCAATATGTCTATGTGTTGTTTGATTCTATCTTATGCTTGTCTTTTGTTTAACATGTTAGGCTAATTTTATCTTGTGTTTGCTTAGATCTAATGAAACCTAGCTATTGATTATAGGTTGTTAGTGTGTTATTAGTTGTATTGGATGATTGTTTATCTATGTTAGGCTTAAGAAAACTGGCTAACTTCCTATTCGGTAACTTGCTTGAACGTCTTAAGAAACATGAACCAAACGCGTACTAAAGGTTTTTATGGTTGTATTTAATGCACAAGCGAATTCTAGTGATCCCATGTTAGGAGCTTCCTAGCCGGCTCGACATAGGAGTGAAGTAGGAGCTTGTAGAGTTTGGGGAAGTAAGTACGCCACCCCACGAATGGTATTAAGGAATACACCCGTCATCCACGCGACTAATGCACACTAATTAACCGGTAAAAGATAGTTAGGGAGTAAGGAAATCTAAGTAAACACATTTCTCTACACATAAGTTTCTCACCATTTTTCATTTTTGTTATTTTATTTTATTGCATTTGTAGTAATTTGGGTTAGTTGACTAGCAACTAATTCCGCCCACTCCTTCAAAACCGAGATTTTACTTGCTTTCATAAAAACTATAAAAACATAAAAAGAATCTTCCTCGACCCTTAGACCTAATTAGAGTAGCCTTTCACACCTAACGAACACTATTCCCTGTGGAGAACGATCAATCCCCCGTACTTACCACTACACTATACTACATCGGTCAGGTACACTGCCTGGTGGGGTTGTAAGCCTCTTGAGATCCCTCGAGAGGTAAAACCTGTTGTAAGGTTGCAAAACCCACGCATCAAGTTTTTGGCGCCGCTGCCGGGGAATAGTTATTGTTTAGGTTGAAATTTTTATTTCTATTAGGTCTACTCACTAGATTCCTTTCTAGTGAGATTGTTATTTTATTTTTCTAGGTTTTCTTTAGTCTATCTATTTTCTTCGTGTCTTTGTTCGTAACCATACCATCCGACATCATGGAAGATGGTAATATCCTTAACCCACACAACCCACCACCACAACAACCACCACCACCTCCTAGAGCCCGTACTTTAGGAGAGTATTCCCGTCCTAGCCACCATGGCTATCGAAACACCATTGAGCTCACTCAAGGAGCCAATATCACACCCTTGCGATCCGACACCATCCGGTTGGTGCAAAGCGGATGCGCATTCCATGGACTTCGTTCTGAAGATCCTAATCAACATCTCAAGGACTTTCTTAAAATCGTTGATTCTATAGACCTTGATGTTGCCACTCGAGAGACGACCCGATTGCGTCTCTTTCAATTCTCTTTGCGGGACCAAGCTAGCCAGTGGCTAGAACGTCAACCCGCAGGATCCATTACCTCTTGGGATGATCTCACCACTCGTTTCCTTGCTCAGTTTTTCCCACCGGGAAGAACTACCAAGCTAAGGAATGATATCTTGATGTTCCAACAACGTCAAGGCGAAACTCTCTACGAGGCATGGACTCGATTCAAGGACTTACTCCAAAAAGTCCCTCACCATGGCATAGAACTTTGGCTCCAAGTCCAAATCTTCTATGACCATATCAATCTCCCCACGAGGCAAACCATTGACCAATCGGCCGGTGGCAAGCTACGTGATCTAAGTGCGGAACAATCATGGACTCTCCTAGAGGATCTTGCTCTTTATGACAACGAAAGTTGGAGTGATCCCCGTGATTTGAATAAAACGGTCAAGGCAATATCTTTGCCTTCTAACAATTCAAGCACTTCTGACCGTAGGATCATAGAACTTGAAGACCAAGTCAAGTTTCTCATGAAATCCTACGAGGCTCCTAAACCTTCAAGCCAAGTGAACAAAATCACTTCTTCATGTGAATTATGTAGTGGTCCCCACGACACTCGTGATTGCATGGAACTCCCCGAACAAGCTTTTGTGGACTACGCATCCTCGCGTACCGACGGAGCGGGAGACAAGTGGTACACTTTCAAACCCGAGCCAAACCATTACGGTGATTCATACAACCCCTCATGGAAAAATCACCCGAACCTTAGGTGGAAACAAAACCAAAACACACAACAAACCAATTCTTCCAACCCACCTAATCGTTTCCAATCAAGCGGTTCCAACTCGAACCGTACTTTCAACAACAATCCTTCCGGCAATGGTAGTACCAATAACTTTGAAGGATTGATGTCTCAATTTATGGCATCTCAAGAAGCTCGTTTAGCCAAGTTTGAAGCCGATTTCAAACAAAAACAAAGCGAGATGACCGATAAAATTGACACCTTGTTGAAAGCCCTCAATGACCGAGAAATGGGAGCACTCCCTAGCAACACGGTCAAGAACCCGAAACTAAACGTCAACGCTATTTCTTCGGTTTCGTCCCCTAGTTCTTGTCCACAATATTATTCGGTCAATTCCATGAGCACGTGTTTCAAACAAACCCAAATCGTTCCAAATGACCAAGAAGTTATGACATCCAAATTGGTCAACAACATAGTTGAAACACCTTCCACTCAAAACCTCGACGAAGAATTCAAGGAGCTCCACCTTGAAAGTCCGGTTGTTGATGAGTTGGATGAGAAGAAGCTCAAGTTAGGCGAAAAAGGGACCGCCTTTGTTCAAAATAAGCTACCTAAGAAATTAGATGATCCGGGCTTATTTGTTCTACCTTGCAAGATCGGTAATTCGGAGGCTTATGACACATTAGCCGATCTTGGATCAAGCCTTAACCTACTTCCGTTACCTCTCTACACCTCTCTAAAACTTGGAAAACTTGAAGAAACCGAGGTAATAATAGGCTTAGCGGATGGAAGTGTTGCTTACCCGGTTGGAGTAGTTAAGGACGTGTTAGTGCACATTGGAAAACTAACCATTTTAGCCGATTTCCACGTCCTTGATATGGTTAGCGACCCTACATGCCCCTTGTTGATAGGTAGAGGATTTTTGGCGACCGCTAGTGCTATGATTGATTGTAAGGAATCTAAGATAGCGGTAAGAGAAGGAGATACTTGGTCAATCTATGATGTTAAGAAACACGCCTATGATACTAGTGAGGAACCGACACCCCATTGGTTAGAATTAAATAGGAGACCATCTAGATATGGACCTTGGATTGATAGAGACTTCATAGGACCCCAACGCCCATTTTACCTAGAAGAGGACTTTGTTAACCGAACACATACGGTAGAACAACTCTTGGCTAGGGACACCGAATTGGATCCATTTGAAGACTCTCTAGTTTTTAGAAAGATGATTGATTTCCTAGGAGTTTTGCCAATTAACCTAGGAATGAATAAGTGGATTTGTGAGGAAGATGATCATAAGTGGAATTGGGATAAACCACCCAAAGATGGAGATGGGTCATGGCATATTAAGATGACATTGTATGACCCGGATGGAGAGAAGTTTGAAAAGATATATCGTACTAAGCGGACCAATAGGAAACTTCAATCCAAGCTTAACCCTAAAGACGTCCTCGATGACGAGCTTACTTACATAGGGTAGCGTGACTTTGAGTCTAGCTACAAGACTCGTTAATAAAGAAAAGCGCTTCTTGGGAGGCAACCCAAGCTTTATTTGCTTTATTTGTTTGATTGTTTGTTTATTTAATTTTATTTGTTTCCGTATGCATTTCTTATTCTTTTTGTTTACTGTTCATGTCTCAAATATAAATTGTGAAAATGCTTTATTTTGTTTTTAACTTCGTCTTAACTACATATAAAGGTATTTTGCAAAAGATAAGTGTAAGGGAAATCCAAATTTGTTTTTAAGAACAAGATTGAACATGAACGATAACAATGAGATATAAGCATGCATATTAGTATTTGTTTGAGTCAAATGCTTGTATCGAGTCATAATGATGTTTTGCAGGATTTCCAGGAAGTAAGGTAAAGGTTTTTCCAGAAATTTTCCGGAAACTTAAAATGAAAATTTTTGTCAGGTCATTTCTGACGGCGTCAGGGTTTATAACCTGACGGCGTCAGATTTAATTTCCAGAAATTTTTGAAAGTTTTGTTTTTAGAAAAGTTTTTATTTAAATCTCCAACTTATAATCTCCAGGAATCTGCAAAATTATCATTCCACAAGCATTATATCCTTATATATAGATTTTTCCCGCCGATGTTATGCAGGTTTTCGTGTTTGTTTTCTCAGGTTCAACAGGTTATTTTGGACAAGGAGATGTTTATGGAATCAAGCTTATGGCGATGCATTAGTCATGGAGCTTCAACATTCTCTTTGGAGGAAGATTTAACCGTGTAATTTCACTATCCAACGAGCGAATCAGGGGAGTATTTGATTTCATTCTTTTACTTTATGCTTTTACATCTTTTTATTTTGAACATTGGGGACAATGTTCATCTTAAGTGTAAGGGGAGGGTAAAAGTACGATTTTAGAGAATGCTATTACGCTTGATTTTTGTTTGTTTAATAGTAGATGTGTAATAAAGCTGAGAGAAATACTTGTTAAGGTAATTTTAGTGCCAAATTTAAAATTTTTTACAACATTTAGGAGTGAAACTTTGGTCTTAATGAGCGTCTCACGGATAGGAGTTATATGACTAGCACAAAAACCGTACCACTAAAAAAATTTTCCACCCCCAAATATGTGAGGTTCGCCCCTAGAATTGGTAGGAAAAGCATTTATGCTATGATGTGTGTACCGGTAGCACTTAGATTCTAGAACTTGCGTTAGGACCATTCCAAGGCCACAAGTGAGACTACATTCGTGTAGTTAGATTTACTACATGATAAGAGGCATTAGGATTAACCCATTGTTTTACACCTGTGTTTTTGTTACAATTAAATTGGCTACATTGGTCAAGTAATTCTCCCACACCCTTTGCGTTGTACTCATTTTTAGTACACGATACCCCTAGTACACCCCTCAGAGCCTATCTTTTCGTTTCGACCTTTAAGCATTTTACTTAAAGGAAGAATTTGTTACACCCCACTAAAATGTACACCCAAATCGCCTTAGCCTACCTTGTATGCACTCATTTTTAGTGCATTATTGTTACAATATTTGTTTAAACCCAAGTTAATTATCTAGTTGATTACATGGTTGCTAAGTCGAGTCATATCCTTGTACATATTGTTTTGGGACGATTGGGACTCATGGGTAAAGTACTAGTGTAATGGAGTAATGGGGAAGAGCATAATTTATTACCCCCATATGTGCTAAATATTTTAAAAGTACTCCAAGTTTTTCAATTATCTTAATTCGAGTCATTAGATTAGTATTTGTAAAGTTATGTAAAAGTTCAAGTGTAAGGGGGATGCAACGCCCCTTTGATGTATTATTCTGGATGGTAGGGTAAAAGTGTATGCAAAAAAAAAAAAAAAAAAAAAAAAAAAAAAAAAAAAAAAAAAAAAAAAAAAATCGAAAAATCAAGAAAAACACAAAAAAAATGAGAAAATGAAAAATAGAAAAAACATACGGACTACCATCCCGTTTTATTTTATGTTTGTTTTATGTTTTTGTTATTTTGTTATTTCGTTTCTAGCTTAAGATCGAGTCTAGTCTTGGCTTAGCAACGTTGTATAGTACATGTAATTGATCAAGATTTTTAACTAGCCACCAGTAAAATATCCTTTATCCAACCAAACCGTGTTTTCCTTTTCCCTACACCTAACATTATAACCCATTTAAAAGCCCTCTTTGATAGTTTATCTTAGGTGCTTACGCCTAGTGGAGGAGGTTTTTGATCCTTTCCCAAGCCTATGGTAATCTATTTGCTATGACAGGTAGTGAGAGATATTTTCCGTTTTCATTTATGAGATTTATTTTGATGACACTTGAGAGATGTGAGTATCTAAACACTGCTTGTGAGGTGCTAGTATGTAATCTCCGTGCTTATTATGATTGAAGTGGAACGAATATTTGTTGTAATTACTTTTATGTTTGCGTTAAATGACCCCTAACTTGTATTTTGATTAGAATAAAAGCGCATTTGCTTGAGGACAAGCAAATCTCAAGTGTAAGGGTATTTGATGAGGCGAAAAGTGTACCGCTTTTAAGGGGTCATTTAAGCCCGAAATCGTATTTATTTGATCAAATATCGCCCTAAATCGTTCCTTTTGTCATTTTAGGTACTTTTGAGGAGAAATCTGGAAAAGGAGGCATTTTGGACGTTTTTGGAGCATAAAAGTGAAGAAAACGGCAAAGTCTCAAGAATCGGCTGAAATTTACCTTTGACGGCGTCAACATTAACTCCAGACGGCGTCATGCCTTGGCAAGAAAAGTGGGATGTGAAATTTACTCATGACGGGCCAGTGAGTTAGCATGAGAATTCTGACGGCGTCACGCTTTAACTAAATCAAGGGCGTCACGGCTTAATTCATAAGGGGACGGCGTCACGTTCAAGAGGTGAGGGCGTCAAGCCTTGATAGGCCAGAACGGATTTTGGAGAATTAAAGAGGGACGGCGTCAAGATGGTCATCCGAGAACCCTAAAAGCGGCGAGGTGACGGCGTCACAATCCATAAGGTGACGCCGTCAGATGCAAAAGTCTATATATAGTTTTCTAATTTTTTGTCATAGAGGAGAGCTTAGTGTGTGGAATTTTGGGATAAAACCCTAGGACGATTTTAGCTCCTTTTTCAGGGCTTCTTGCCTTGAGATCTTCCATGTTTCATTGAAAGATAAGTTATCAATTAATCATTCAATATGTCTATGTGTTGTTTGATTCTATCTTATGCTTGTCTTTTGTTTAACATGTTAGGCTAATTTTATCTTGTGTTTGCTTAGATCTAATGAAACCTAGCTATTGATTATAGGTTGTTAGTGTGTTATTAGTTGTATTGGATGATTGTTTATCTATGTTAGGCTTAAGAAAACTGGCTAACTTCCTATTCGGTAACTTGCTTGAACGTCTTAAGAAACATGAACCAAACGCGTACTAAAGGTTTTTATGGTTGTATTTAATGCACAAGCGAATTCTAGTGATCCCATGTTAGGAGCTTCCTAGCCGGCTCGACATAGGAGTGAAGTAGGAGCTTGTAGAGTTTGGGGAAGTAAGTACGCCACCCCACGAATGGTATTAAGGAATACACCCGTCATCCACGCGACTAATGCACACTAATTAACCGGTAAAAGATAGTTAGGGAGTAAGGAAATCTAAGTAAACACATTTCTCTACACATAAGTTTCTCACCATTTTTCATTTTTGTTATTTTATTTTATTGCATTTGTAGTAATTTGGGTTAGTTGACTAGCAACTAATTCCGCCCACTCCTTCAAAACCGAGATTTTACTTGCTTTCATAAAAACTATAAAAACATAAAAAGAATCTTCCTCGACCCTTAGACCTAATTAGAGTAGCCTTTCACACCTAACGAACACTATTCCCTGTGGAGAACGATCAATCCCCCGTACTTACCACTACACTATACTACATCGGTCAGGTACACTGCCTGGTGGGGTTGTAAGCCTCTTGAGATCCCTCGAGAGGTAAAACCTGTTGTAAGGTTGCAAAACCCACGCATCAGTTACCTTGTGATGACAAAACACGAATCAAAAGCAAGATTTGAGCCTTCCTTGGTTGGGTTTTGGATCGGCAGAAAATAGGAACACAATGGGAGGACCGGAACTTTTTAGGGTTTATTTTTGTTGATGGAAGATCGGTATAAGGAGAGGAAAAAAAGAGAAACCGTGTTTTGATTATTAGGGTATTTAGGGAATGATTCAATTACCATTATGGCTTACCAAGATTTTAGCAAATCATGTATTTGGACCATATTGTGGTCAAGGGGGGGGGGGGGGGCCAATACTCAGGTTGTTTCTTTTTTTCTTTTTTTTTTTTTTTTTTTTTTTTTTTTTTTTGTACCATACTCTTATAAGATAAAGTTTTAAATTATATTAAAACTTAGATTATGTTAAATGTAATAGTTCATATACTAATTTATGAATTCTTAAAGTTCAAATTCGAGGGCATTTTAGTCTTTTCATCTTATGATAATTTGCGGGTTTTACAACTCTTCCCCTCTAAAAACATTTTCGTCCTCGAAAATTGAAGTCGCAAAGTTAAACGAAGTCGTAGCAAGTCGCAAAGGATCATCACAAACCTTCTCACACCGATGAGGTTCTTCCAAAAAGATATTCAGACCAAATAGTTTCTCATGACTCGAATCAAAATGAGGTGGGTTCAAAATTTCTCAGAAGGAGATAAAATAAGCTGATTCCTGATCAAAAGGTCCATGCAACATAAAATGAACGATAGGCGAATCTTCTTAGAAAGCTCATATGGAATACGAACGAGATTTCAAATCAAATTAACTGTTTCAACAGTAGAGAGCTCTACAAAGAGTTTAAGATTTATAACTGAGGTCAACAGAATGCAAAACGAGAGTTCAACTCAATCAGATATCTAATGAACGAAAGCAGAGTATACGCATAGGTAGAATGAACCTAAAGTCTCACTAATCACGGATAATCCAACGAAATCAAATTCTAAACTTCTTAGGTACTCCCCAAGATATCCTATGCCCACAACAAGTGCACGTTATATGATGTAAGTATTATCACGTTGGCCAGACGTCATAATACTGGCATCATATAAATATGCCCTCATGATGGTCATACTTTATCTCAAATCATAATCAAAACCACCTACCTTAATCCACCTAGTACTTCTACAGTCTCAGAGGTCAACAAAATCAAATGCCATAGTCCAGAGGAACACAAAACTATTCGTAAGAGTACCAAAATCCCAGATTGTTTAGCAGAAGTGAGTTACGCCGTCACGAGCATCACATCTTCCACAATTTACCAAAATCTCTCTAAACAAAGTCATCACCGAACATACGAAAAATAAATACGAACTGAAATGCTTCAAGGGAACTTAAATCATTAGAGGGTCTTATTACTTTATAACGAAATTAAGGGAGTCAACGGAATGAAAGTTAGTCGCCAAGAACTTCGGCCTTCATAGAATCAATTCTTCTAAACATAGAGGGTATGTTTCAAAAATCCGCTCATTCAACACATCCAATCTCTTCAAGTCCGGTTAATCCGTCTTCGTCTGTCCATCAGTCGGGAAGTGAAACCAAGATCGGGAACTTGTGCCTGGTTCGTCGAGCCTCCTGCAGTTCTTCTTGGAATGTGATGGAGTAATGTGTATTCTGGCACTATCTTTAAATTCTTCATCATCCAGTCTGCTTCCGCTCTCAATTCATCTTAGTACAACCAAGATGAATAGGGAAGTGAGACTGCACGTCTTCATCAGCTCCAGGTTCGCCATCTTGACTAGAATTTATTCTTCTGCATCACCAACACTTCTGCCTTGAAAGGAATGTCTTCACTCTTCGGGTAGCCTCCATTGTCGTCAACTCCAGGTCAGGCAAAGAACACCGTTCTCTTAACAAATATCCATCTCCCAGAATGCACAAATGATGTCAAATTTCTAACAAGGTGCAAAAATGATTTTCATGCTCTTCCTCGTCTCCGAATGTACCATTAAGTCATACAATAACCATTTGCCCAAGTACTTACGAGAAAACATCATTTATCAAATTCACGAAACAGTCAGAGCTTTAGCTAATACCATTAGCGTCACTAACCGTCATAGTAGTCGTTTACGAATATGGGGGGTCGATTCCAAGAATAGACTCAATTCATCAGAAGGAAAACTTCGCGCTCTGAATTTAAACCACCACATAGTCGTTTCAGGGTGAATGAATATTGTTTCCTAGCAGTATTACGATTCAGCTTCCTGTAATCGATACATATCTCCAGTCATCATCCTTCATAATCGCGAACGAAACTAAAACACGCCCAGAAAATACACTTAAGTAAACTCACTTCCTGGTCTTCGGTGGCTGCTCTTCCCGGTTGCTCCAATCAATTGGTATGATCCGAAAGATATCTTCGTTTAGTGACTAGAAATCTCTCGGTGTCATGTCAAATCTTACCTCATACTCCGGTGGAAAACTTGGTGGTTCAACAGGAATCAAATTCAAGAAATTCAGGGTGCCAAGTAACGTTCAAAATAAGGTTCATGTTCAGAAAACTCAAGGCGCAAAAAGTTCTCAAGATGAGATTCATTCATTGGTGTACGAAGTGGTTTCTAGGAAAACTTCATAATCGTGACAGTAACACACGCGTCTCCAGAGTAATAGAGATAGCAAAGGGTTTGACAATTGGTAATCATAGTCAGGAGCTCAAAATTGTTGCAAACGCCAAAGGTGAGACATGGAAGGGAAGTTGTCAATATTTAACTGATCACTCAACAATTCCTTGTCAGAATAAAATCGAAGTTAACTATCCAAAGAGAGACGGATCACAAATCAAATCTTTATCATTAAAAGTGAGGGGGAAAAACATTCTTATACTCATGGTTACACACCACAAGACTTATCATAGGGGCAGAGATGGGTGAAATGAAATCAAATAGTGTCAGAAGATTCATAGATACTTATCAAAAGCAAAAGACAATCAAAACATATCCAATACGTTATCGCCATGAAGGTTCTCAGAGTGCCCGAAGAGGCGTCGAAATGATCAACGAAAGGATCAGAGTGCAACGTGGGTCTTTATCAAAATGATTAACAAAAGAAATCTGAAGATAAGGATCAAATAGTGTCATACACTTATTATGAAATTTCTCAATGCCTTCCAAATTTAATCGGGTTCAAATCTTAGGGGATGCAAAGCGTAAGCTTTCGATTTCCAAAAGTGATATCAACAGGCCCTAACCAAGAGCAAGGCACAAATCAGAGTGATGCGGAAGCAATGATACTTAAACAAATGCCTTATAGTCTACCCATTCCTCACCGGTCAAAACTTAGGTTCCTATGAGAAATCCTAAAGCAATGTTCAAAGGTTGACTTACGAGCGCCTACAGGGAAAACTTAGTGGTCCTAACTTACACAGGTCAAGGGTAAATGTATTACGAAATCGCAGCCTGTCGCTCTGATACCATAATTGTAACACCCCAACCCGACAAGGGTAAAGATGTCACGCAAATGGTTTCATATCAGATATAACAAAGCATACATTCAAAAGTAATACAAAGATTCTCAAAGATTACAGAAGAAATACTGAAATTACAAGGTTACAAAAGCGAAAACAAATTCTAACAATGTAGTAACTTCCAATCGTCTCTAGGCCAAAATAATTATCAAGTCTTCTAAGTCCAAAAGTCTCTTCACTCATACCCATCTTCCAACTAAAACCTGCCGCACACGAAAAGAAAACGTGCGGCTGAGCTTACAAAGCTCAGTGAACAGATACATAATACAAGCAAAGATAACGAAACAGAATATAGTGAAGTACTGGGAATGTCATAAGGTATAATCAAAGCAAAAGAGGAATAAGGAAATATAGGATAGTCATCTACCACGAGCCCAGAACTCAAAGTCATAATCTCAACATCATAATCTCAAAGTCATAATCTCACAATCAGAGGGGATACCTCTCAGGCAACCAGATAATATGAGGGGTGTCCTCATGTATCATAATAGTGGAGTGATCAGCTCCCAGAAAATGTGAAAGGCGTGTATTGCACACAAGCACCAGTCACCTCAAAGTCATACTCAAAGTCATACTCAAAGTCATAGTTCAATCCACTAAACAAAACATGCCTAGGATTGCAATCCATACGCCCCCAAACTCAAAGTCAATCTCAAAGTCAAGTAGCCTGCAGATAATATAAAAGGGACGGTGTGAGAAATCACTCCCCCACACAGGAGTCATGCCAGTGGTGCATCACAGACATGGCCAGGTTACCTTCCTGGCTAGGAAAGTACAAAAATGGCTCGGGTATCAAACTAAGAGTCATGTCTCAAAATCATAGCTCAAGGTCATATATCAAAAGGTGCATCTCAAAGTCATATCAAGAGTATTATCAAAGGTTCATTCAGAGGGGACATAGCAATGGCTTGGGGAATCTTAACTGAATCATAACTCAAAATCAATGCATAGTATATAAGAACCCTTACTGAAAAAGGGCAGAGTATCTGTACCTTATCCGATAGCAAAACAAACCAAAGGAAGATCACAAAACACCGGATTACTCCCGCTTCAGCGAATCTACATGAATTCTAATTGTACTTATAAGTTTCATAGCTTTATGATTTCATAGTTTCTTAATCATAAGGTTTCATTTTAGTTTCTCTCCATCTTAGGTAACTTTACACATTCAGTAACTTTAGTTATTATCATTCCTGTTTATCAACTTATTAAAGATGACCATGTTAGTAGGTTAAGGTTCATAATGCCTTTTACATAAGTTCAAGGTCAAAATATGACAAGTTTCCATAAGTTAGGGTTTTAATTGCAAATATCCCAAAGTTAAGGGTCTTGAATGAAAATATTGCAAACTACTAATTTAAATACATCATTTATTCAGAATCACATCTCTCGTCCTTTAAGTTTCATAATTTACACATTACACCCTTGATTTACAAAAATCACACAATAAACCTTATAATTATACAAATTACACTTTAACCCTATTTATATCCAAAATTACACAACCAACCCTCATATTTACTAAATTACAGATTATACTCTCAAATATAAGTGTGGCACGAATCAAACCCTCAAGTTTCATAAAATTACACATTTAGTCCCTTTAGTTTTTAAAATAACACGAAACACCTTTCAAAACCCTTTTTATACTTTTCATCAGGTTCTAACAGTTTTAAACTTGAAATTGTTAGGTTTTCTATAAACAGAAAATTATATAAGAACTCAGAAATAAATTCCCGAAAAATTTCCTGAGATACTTTAATGTCTTAAGTATTTTATCTAATTTTTCCAGATTTTATTAAGTAACATAGCTATGGATTAAAATTCACTTTAACTAACTCGTCCAGATTTCTGGTTAATTTTGCTATACGAAAAGTTATTAATTATAAACCTATTAAGAAAATTTCAAAAAAATCTACAAAAATTCCAGGAAGTAATAGACATCCTAAAGATTACCCAGTTCAAAGAACACCTCCTAATTCGACACGGTTTGGAAATTAAAATTCAAAAACCCAGACCTATTTTCCAGACATACGAATTCGATTTGACACTTAATTTTCTAAAAATCAAAAAGTAACCTTCCAGGCCTCCAAAAATTACAAACTAAATTTTCCCAGGTAGCCATTTCATTGAACTTAGTTTTTGACTCTTAAAACACCAAAACATATGTTCACATCAATTAGTTACAGCCGGTTAAAGTCAGTCAAATCTTCAGGTCAGTAGCAGATTTTATGATTTCATGTATATCCTTAGGGTTTAGCCATTCAAATCATTAGTTCTTAACACCAAACGATCTTTGTTGAGTCCATAACACATTTAGGTCGACTTATAACAGATTTAAACACGTTCACAACGAATTATTCATCACAAAATTATCCAGGCCGATGCATGCATATCAGTTTTAGGGTTTGTTACTTTATGATTTCATGTGACATTATGTACCAATTTTCGACTATAAAACGAGGATGTGAACAAGAATTGAACAAGAGATACAATACCCTCGTAGACCACGAAGAACACGAACACAACAAGAATCAAAATTCCACACGAAGCTCTCTCCTCCTCCCTTCTTTGATCGACGAACAGCAGCAGCCAACAAGGGTCAAAAACACGATTTTTGGATTAGTTTTTGATTTCTAAATTCGTATTGATCTTTGTTATGATTATAGGGTTACCTTGTGATGACAAAACACGAATCAAAAGCAAGATTTGAGCCTTCCTTGGTTGGGTTTTGGATCGGCAGAAAATAGGAACACAATGGGAGGACCGGAACTTTTTAGGGTTTATTTTTGTTGATGGAAGATCGGTATAAGGAGAGGAAAAAAAGAGAAACCGTGTTTTGATTATTAGGGTATTTAGGGAATTATTCAATTACCATTATGGCTTACCAAGATTTTAGCAAATCATGTATTTGGACCATATTGTGGTCAAGGGGGGGCGGCCAATACTCAGGTTGTTTCTTTTTTTTTTTTTTTTTTTTTTTTTTTTTTTGTACCATACTCTTATAAGATAAAGTTTTAAATTATATTAAAACTTAGATTATGTTAAATGTAATAGTTCATATACTAATTTATGAATTCTTAAAGTTCAAATTCGAGGGCATTTTAGTCTTTTCATCTTATGATAATTTGCGGGTTTTACAACTACGGTTTCTCTCTTTTTTTTTTCTTTTTTTTTTTTTTTTTTTTTTTTTGTACCATACTCTTATAAGATAAAGTTTTAAATTATATTAAAACTTAGATTATGTTAAATGTAATAGTTCATATACTAATTTATGAATTCTTAAAGTTCAAATTCAAGGGCATTTTAGTCTTTTCATCTTATGATAATTTGCGGGTTTTACAGAGTACATGATGAAGCGAAAAGTGTACCGCTTTTAGGGGGTCATTTAAGCCCTAAATCGTATTTATTTGATCAAATATTGCCCTAAATCGTTCCTTTTGTCATTTTAGGTACTTTGGAGAAGAAATCTGGAAAAGGAAGCATTTTGGACGTTTTTGGAGCATAAAAGTGAAGAAAACGACAAAGTCTCAAAATCGGCTAAAAAGTACCTTTGACGGCGTCAGGAATTTCCCCAGACGGCGTCATGGCTTGGCAAGAAAAAGGTGGATATGAAAATTACTCATGATAAGCCAGAGAATTTTGCATGAAAAATCTGACGGCGTCACCCTTTGAAGTGATCAAGGTCGTCACGGCTTAATTTAAAGAGGGACGGCGTCAAGCTTATTTCTGACGGCGTCGAGCTTTGATAAGCCAGAACGGATTTTGGAGGTCTAAAGAGGGACGGCGTCAGGAAGGCCATCCGGGAACCCTAAAAGCGGCGAGGTGACGGCGTCAGGATCTACAACGTGACGCCGTCAGCCCTTAATCTCTATATATAGTTTTTCAATTTTTTGTCATTAGTGTGGAACTTTGTGTGTAACCTTTGGGGAGGAAACCCTAAGACGATTTTAGCAGCTTTTTCAAGGCTTTTTGCCTTGAGATCTTCCATGTTACATTGAAGATAAGTTATCAATTAATCATTCAATATGTCTATGTGTTGTTTGATTCTATCTTGTTCTTGTCTTTTGTTTAACATGCTAGGCTAGATTTATCTTGTGTTTGCTTAGATCTAATGAAACCTAGCTATTGATTATTGGTTATTAGTGTGTTATTAGTTGTATTGGATGATTGTTTATCTATGTTAGGCTTAAGAAAACTGGCTAACTTCCTATTCGGTAACTTGCTTGAACGTCTTAAGAAACATGAACCAATGCGTACTAAGGTTTTTATGGTTGTATTTAATGCATGAGCGAATTCTAGTGATCCCATGTTAGGAGCTTCTTAGCCGGCTCGACATAGGAGTGAAGTAGGAGCTTATAGAGTTGGGGAAGTACGTACGCCACCCCACGATTGGTATTAAGGAATACACCCGTCATCCACGCAATTAATACACACTAATCAACCGGTAAAAGATAGTTAGGGAGTAAGGAAATCTAAGTAAACACATTTCTCTCCACATAAGTTTCACCACCTTTTCATTTTCAGTTATTTTATTTTATTTGCATTCGTAGTTATTTGGGTTAGTTGACTAGCAACTAATTCCGCCCACTCCTTCAAACCCGAGATTTTACTTGCTTTCATAAAAAAATATAAAAAATACAAAAAGAATCTTCCCTCACCCTTAGACCTATTAGAGTAGTTTTTCAATCCTAACGACACTATTCCCTGTGGAGAACGATCAATCCCCCGTACTTACCACTACACTATACTACATCGGTCAGGTACACTGCCTGGTGGGGTTGTAAACCTCTCAAGATCCCTTGAGAGGTAAAACCTGTTGTAAGGTTGCAAAACCACGCACCAAGTTTTTGGCGCCGCTGCCGGGGAATAGTTATTGTTTAGGTTGAATTTTTTATTTTATAGGTCTACTCACTAGATTCCTTTCTAGTGAGATTTTTATTTTATTTTTCTAGGTTTTCTTTAGTCTATCTTTTTTCTTCGTTTCTTTGTTCGTAACCATTACCATTCGACATCATGGAAGGTGGTAATATCCTCGATCCCAACAACCCACCACCACAACAACCACCACTACCTCCTAGAGCCCGTACTTTAGGAGACTACTCCCGTCCCAGCCACCAAGGCTATCGAAACACCATTGAGCTCACTCAAGGGGCCAATGTCACTCCCTTGCGATCCGACACCATCCGGTTGGTGCAAAGCGGATGCGCATTCCATGGACTTCGTTCTGAAGATCCTAATCAACATCTCAAGGACTTTCTTAAAATTGTTGATTCCGTAGACCTTGATGTTGCCACTCGAGAGACGACCCGACTGCGTCTCTTTCAATTCTCTTTGCGGGACCAAGCTAGTCAATGGCTAGAGCGTCAACCCGCAGGATCCATCACCTCTTGGGATGATCTCACCACTCGTTTCCTTGCTCAGTTTTTCCCACCGGGAAGAACTACCAAGCTAAGGAATGATATCTTGATGTTCCAACAACGTCAAGGCGAAACCCTCTACGAGGCATGGACTCGATTCAAGGACTTACTCCAAAAAGTCCCTCACCATGGCATAGAACTTTGGCTCCAAGTCCAAATCTTCTATGACCATATCAATCTCTCCACGAGGCAAACCATTGACCAATCGGCCGGTGGTAAGCTACGTGATCTAAGTGCGGAACAATCATGGGCTCTCCTAGAAGATCTTGCTCTTTATGACAACGAAAGTTGGAGTGATCCCCGTGATTTGAATAAAACGGTCAAGGCAATATCTTTGCCTTCGAACAATTCAAGCACTTCCGACCGTAGGATCATAGAACTTGAAGACCAAGTCAAGTTTCTCATGAAATCCTACGAGGCTCCTAAACCTTCAAGCCAAGTGAACAAAATCACTTCTTCATGTGAATTATGTAGTGGTCCCCACGACACTCGTGATTGCATGGAACTCCCCGAACAAGCTTTTGCGGACTACGCATCCTCGCGTACCGACGGAGCGGGAGACAAGTGGTACACTTTCAAACCCGAGCCAAACCCCTACGGTGATTCATACAACCCCTCATGGAAAAATCACCCGAACCTTAGGTGGAAACAAAACCAAAACGCACAACAAACCAATTCTTCCAACCCACCTAATCGTTTCCAATCAAGCGGTTCCAACTCGAACCGTACTTTCAATAACAATCCTTCCAACAATTATGGTAGTACCAATAACTTTGAAGGATTGATGTCCCAATTTATGGCATCTCAAGAAGCTCGGATAGCTAAGTTTGAATCCGAATTCAATCAACAACAAATGGAGATGACCAATAAAATTGACAACTTATTGAAAGCCCTCAATAACCAAGTGCTATCACCTCCACATAAGGACGCTAGGAACACAAATAGCGGACCCCAAGTAAAAGACCCCTCTTCATCCAAACACATCCACTTCGTCAACATTGTCACTATCAAACCAATTGATAGGAATGAGGATAATAGTGAACCTGAGGATGAGGTTAAGAAAGTCGAGGTTGATAAGGAAGTTAGGACAAGTGAGATTGAAGAAGTAGATGATGATGAGGACTACTTCAATAGGCTACCCACTAAGGAAGAGCGCGCATATCATACAAACTTATTCGATGACCCCGAGACACCATACTTCCTAGGTAGACCAATCATAGAAATAGGCGACCCTTCTAATCTCAACATACCATGCAACGTCGGACATTTGCATGTGTGGAAAGCCTACATCGACCTTAGATCACCCATAAACATCATGACTAGAGCCCACTACAACTTGATAATGAAAAATCAACTTGGGTATAGGATGTTCCCTGACAAGGGTTGGATGAGTAACTTCACGGGAAGAGTTAAGGGATTACCGGTTTATGTAGGAAACTTCACCTATGTCACCGACTTTGTAATTGTAGAAGATATCCGCCCAATAGTCGATGCATCCTTAACTCAAGTGGTTTTTGGAAAACCATTTGTTGAGGTCTCTAGAATGACTTATGAACCTTCCTTAGGGATAGTTAGATTTAAGGATGAGACCGATGAGGTAAACTACCAAATGCCATATAAGATAGAACAATTCCAACACTTGTCAAATGTTGAGAAGGATCTTAAGCAAGCGGTCTACTATAGGAATGATGAGGATATAAATAAAGGAGTAGACTATGTTATGGAAAGGATATCCGGGTTCTACAAGGATTGTTTGAAATTAGGACCGGAATATAAAACCGGAAATGAGAATGGCCTAGGAACCGTGACCAATGATGGAGTCACGTAATGTACGTGACTTTGAGTCTAGCTACAAGACTCGTTAATAAAGAAAAGCGCTTCTTGGGAGGCAACCCAAGTTTTATTTGCTTTGTGTGTTTATTTATTTGTTTGTTTGATTTTATTTGTTTCCGTATGTATGTTTAAATTTTATTACTATTGATTCATGTTCGAAAGTAAATTGTGAAAATGCTTTATCTTGTTTTTAACTTCGTCTTAACTACATATAAAGGTATTTTGCAAAAGTAAAGTGTAAGGGAAATCCAAACCGGTTTATTAGAACAAATGAACATGAATCGTAATAATAATAAATTAACATACATATTAGTATTTGTTTGAGTCAAATGCTTGTATCGAGTCATAATGATGTTTTGCAGGAATTCCAGGAAGTAAGGTATAGGTTTTTCCAAAAATTTTCCGGAAACTTAACATGAGAATTCTGTCAGATCATTTCTGACGGCGTCAGGTTTAATTTTCTGAAAATTTTTGAAAGTTTTGTTCTCATAAAAAGTTTTTATTAAATCTCTAACTTATAATCTCCAGGAATCTGCAAAATTATCATTCCACAAGCATTATATCCTTATATATAGAGTTTATCCCGCCGATGTTATGCAGGTTTTCGTGTTTGTTTTCTCAGGTTTAACAGGTTATTTTGGACAAGGAAATGTTTTGGATCAAGCTTTTGGGTGATGCATTAGTCATGGAGCTTCAACATTACTTTGGAAGAAGATCTAACCGTGTTACCACATTATCCACCGAGCGAATCAGGGGAGTATTTGATTTCATTCTTTTACCTTATTACTTTTACATCTTGTTATTTGAACATTGGGGACAATGTTCATCTTAAGTGTAAGGGGGGGGGGGGTAAAAGTACGATTAGAGAATGCTATACGCTTGATTTTTGTTTGTTTAATAGTAGATGTGTAATAAAACTGAGATAAATACTTGTTAGGGCAATTTTAGTGCCAAATTTAAAAATTTTTACAACATTTAGGAGTGAAACTTTGGTCTTAATGAGCGTCTCACGGATAGGAGTTATATGACTAGCACAAAAACCGTACCACTAAAAAAAATTTCCACCCCCAAATATGTGAGGTTCGCCCCTAGAATTGGTAGGAAAAGCATTTATGCTATGATGTGTGTACCGGTAGCACTTAGATTCTAGAACTTGCGTTAGGACCATTCCGAGGCCACAAGTGAGACTACATTCGTGTAGTTAGATTTACTACATGATAAGAGGCATTAGGATTAACCCATTGTTTTACACCTGTGATTTTGTTATAATTACGTTGGCTACATTGGTCAAGTAATTCTCCCACACCCTTTGCGTTGTACTCATTTTTAGTACACGATACCCCTAGTACACCCCTCAGAGCCTATCTTTTCATTTCGACCTTTAAGCATTTTACTTAAAGGAAGAGTTTGTTACACCCCACTAAAATGTACACCCAAATCGCCTTAGCCTACCTTGTATGCACTCATTTTTAGTGCATTATTGTGACAACATTTGTTTAAACCCAAGTTAATTATCTAATTGATTACATGGTTGCTAAGTCGAGTCATATCCTTGTACATATTGTTTTGGGACGATTGGGACTCATGGGTAAAGTACTAGTGTAATGGAGTAATGGGGAAGAACAACATTATTACCCCCATATGTGCTAAATATTTTAAAAAAGTACTCCAAGTTTTTCAATTATCTTAATTCGAGTCATTAGAATAGTTATTTGTAAAGTTATATAAAAGTTCAAGTGTAAGGGGAATGTAATGCCCCTATGATGTATTATTTTGGATGGTAGGGCAAGAGTGTATGAAAAAAGAAAAAAAAAATAAATAAATAAAAATCAAGAAAAATACAAAAAAATGAGAAAAAGAAAAGTAGAAAAAACATACGGACTACCATCCCGTTTCATTTTATGTTTATTTTATGTTTTTGTTATTTTGTTTTTAGCTTAAGATTGAGTCGAGTCTTGGCTTAGCAACATTGTATAGTACATGTAATTAATCAAGATCTTTAACTCGCCACCAGTAAAATATCCTTTATCCAACAAAACCGTGTTTATCATATCCCTACACCTAACGTTATAACCCATTTAAAAGCCCTCTTTGATAGTTTATCTTAGGTGCTTACGCCTAGTGGAGGAGGTTTTTGATCCTTTCCCAAGCCTATGGTAATCTATTTGCTATGACAGGTAGTGAGAGATATTATCCGTTTTCATTTATGAGATTTATTTTGATGACACTTGAGAGATGTGAGTATCTAAACACTACTTGTGAGGTGCTAGTTTGTAATCTCCGTGCTTATTATGATTAAAGTGGAACGACTATTTGTTGTAATTACTTTTATATTAGTGTTAAATGACAAGCAAATCTCAAGTGTAAGGGTATTTGATGAAGCGAAAAGTGTACCGCTTTTAGGGGGTCATTTAAGCCCTAAATCGTATTTATTTGATCAAATATTGCCCTAAATCGTTCCTTTTGTCATTTTAGGTACTTTTGAGAAGAAATCTGGAAAAGGAAGCATTTTGGACGTTTTTGGAGCATAAAAGTGAAGAAAACGACAAAGTCTCAAAATCGGCTGAAAAGTACCTTTGACGGCGTCAGGAATTGCCCCAGACGGCGTCATGGCTTGGCAAGAAAAAGGTGGATATGAAAATTACTCATGATAAGCCAGAGAATTTTGCATGAAAAATCTGACGGCGTCACCCTTTGAAGTGATCAAGGTCGTCACGGCTTAATTTAAAGAGGGACGGCGTCAAGCTTATTTCTGACGGCGTCGAGCTTTGATAAGCCAAAACGGATTTTGGAGGTCTAAAGAGGGACGGCGTCAGGAAGGCCATCCGGGAACCCTAAAAGTGGCGAGGTGACGGCGTCAGGATCTACAACGTGACGCCGTCAGCCCTTAATCTCTATATATAGTTTTGCAATTTTTTGTCATTAGTGTGGAACTTTGTGTGTAACCTTTTGGGAGGAAACCCTAATACGATTTTAGCAGCTTTTTCAAGGCTTTTTGCCTTGAGATCTTCCATGTTACATTGAAGATAAGTTATCAATTAATCATTCAATATGTCTATGTGTTGTTTGATTCTATCTTGTTCTTGTCTTTTGTTTAACATGCTAGGCTAGATTTATCTTGTGTTTGCTTAGATCTAATGAAACCTAACTATTGATTATTGGTTATTAGTGTGTTATTAATTGTATTGGATGATTGTTCATCGATGTTAGGCTTAAGAAAACTGGCTAACTTCCTATACGGTAACTTGCTTGAACGTCTTAAGAAACATGAACCAATGCGTACTAAGGTTTTTATGGTTGTATTTAATGCATGAGCGAATTCTAGTGATCCCATGTTAGGAGCTTCTTAGCCGGCTCGACATAGGAGTGAAGTAGGAGCTTATAGAGTTGGGGAAGTACGTACGCCACCCCACGATTGGTATTAAGGAATACACCCGTCATCCACGCAAATAATACACACTAATCAACCGGTAAAAGATAGTTAGGGAGTAAGGAAATCTAAGTAAACACATTTCTCTCCATATAAGTTTCACCACATTTTCATTTTCTGTTATTTTATTTTATTTGCATTCGTAGTAACTTGGGTTAGTTGACTAGCAACTAATTCCGCCTACTCTTTCAAACCCGAGATTTTACTTGTTTTCATAAAAAAATATAAAAAATACAAAAAGAATCTTCTCTCACCCTTAGACCTATTAGAGTAGTTTTTCAATCCTAACGACACTATTCCCTGTGGAGAACGATCAATCCCCCGTACTTACCACTACACTATACTACATCGGTCAGGTACACTGCCTGGTGGGGTTGTAAACCTCTCAAGATCCCTTGAGAGGTAAAACCTGTTGTAAGGTTGCAAAACCACGCATCAGTACAACAAATTGTTTGAGGCCCAATATCCATACATTCAGAAGCTTGCGGACTCTGCACGTCTTCCATTAGGTGACCTCATGAATCTTTTTCCTGATCTCCCTCCTCCAAAGCCGAGTACCGTTGGAGTTCTTGCGACTCAGCAAACTGGAACCTCTTCCGGTGTGAAGGAGGTCGCCGATAGGGACCCTTGATTTCCATTTATGTTTCTTTGTTGGATGAATGTAATATGAACAATAATTTTAGCTCGAGTACTTGTATATGGTTATTTGTGACTGATGTCACTTTTTTGCATCCTCGGATGGATGAATATAGTTATGAGTTTGTTACCTCTTTTGTGAAAATGTAACTTTATTTGCTTGAGCCTTCGGTATGGATTGACCGGATGATATAAAACCGGAGCGTTACATGTATTTTTGTTTATTGCTTTGCACAACCGCTTGATTTATGGACGGAGTGATTTCACGATCCGCTCACGAGGGAGGGAGTGTTTTCCACAATCCGTTGAGTTTATTGGACGGAGTGATTTCACGATCCGCTCACGAGGGAGGGAGTGTTTTCCACAATCCGTTGAGTGTATTGGACGGAGTGATTTCACGATCCGCTCACGAGGGAGGGAGTGTTTTCCACAATCCGTTGAGTTCATTGGACGGAGTGATTTCACGATCCGCTCACGAGGGAGGGAGTGTTTTCCACAATCCATTGAGTTCATTGGATGGAGTGATTTCACGATCCACTCACGAGGGAGGGAGTGTTTTCCACAATCCGTTGAGTGTATTGGACGGAGTGATTTCACGATCCGCTCACGAGGGAGGGAGTGTTTTCCACAATACGTTGAGTGTATTGGACGGAGTGATTTCACGATCCGCTCACGAGGGAGGGAGTGTTTTCCACAATCCGTTGAGTGTATTAGACGGAGTGATTTCACGATCCGCTCACGAGGGAGGGAGTGTTTTCCACAATCCATTGAGTTCATTGGACGGAGTGATTTCACGATCCGCTCACGAGGGAGGGAGTGTTTTCCACAATCCGTTGAGTGTATTGGACGGAGTGATTTCACGATCCGCTCACGAGGGAGGGAGTGTGATGAGTGTCTAAATACTCATCATTTTATACCCATAAAAGACATAGAAATGACCTAAAACACCTGAATTATACTGCAGATATCCTTGGTTTGTGTTTTATGTGTTTCAGGTACTGAAGGATTGAAAACGGAGCGAAAACGAATATTTTTGGATCGACTCGACAACAATTGATCAAGTGAATACAAAAGTCAAAGACAAAGTCAAGTCAACCCCCAAAAATACCAAAATGACACAAATGGTCCCTGGAAATAGTTTTGATTTTTGGCAGCCTTGGTCCTTGGATTTTCAGAATTGTACAACTTTAGTCCTTGAAATAAAATCCAAATCCAAAGTTAATCCTAATCCAGCTGCTAAATTAAACCACTAAATCCAACCCAATCCATCACTAAACCCAGCCCAATCAAAATAATTTCCCAAGCCCAAATACATGACCCGGCCTTTTCCTTTCCCTGAGTTAACCCAAAAGGTTTGACTTCGGTCAAACCTTCTTCTTCAATACCACCCCGCCAAAACCATACCACCATCGCCCACCTTATCCCTGCAATACCACCCATCACCTCACCCTTTCTCCTATCCCACTCCACCTAACAAGCCAAGAGGCATTTATTGCTTCTTCCCCATTTCAAGTTATCAGAGATAGTGGATTTTTCCACTATCTCCTTTTTGGCGCCAAAAGTGGTTTTCAATAGCTGAGATCAATTCAAGAGGATCCAATGGTGCAGAAATGATCAGAGAAGAAGATGAGACTTATCCCACTTTAGTTTAGTATATATAGGACTCTTTGTAAGCCTATTGAGGCAGTAGTTAATTTAGCAATAATCGTATTTCATATTCAGTCATTGTAATTTTGTAATTTCAAGCTTCAGTTGTTAATTCAAGTTAAATTCAGTCTTATTAATCTAATTTCAAGCACTCTTATTCTCCTTGTCAGTATTGCTAAGTTTCAAGTTGTCTGTTAAGTTGAAATAAGCTCTAGTCATATTAAGAATCAATCACAAACACTCCCCACCCTTGCTATAAGCTTATACAAGCTTATCATAGCTTTTTGTAAGCTTATATAGTGATTAGCAGTTCTTAATTTCAAAGAATGAAGAAAGTCAATGAAAGTCAAAGAAGCTCACAATAAGCTATTCAGGAAGGTTGAAAGTGGGTATCTAGCTTGTTGTTGACAAGCTAGGTGAGTTCTGATCACTAGTTCACTGTGTTATAAGCCAAGTCAGTTGTAAGCCATTTTCTATATTTTTGCATTATTTTCCAAGTCACTGTTCAATAGCTTATTTTAGCTTATTTCTATAATTTTCTGTTTATTAGTTATATACAATTGTATTTCTTAAATTTTATCAGTATTTCACACTAGTTACTTAATTTCCCTAAAAAAATCATCACAGCCCTTAATAAAGGGCTGTTTGGTTTATAGCTTATTTCAGGTTTTAATCACCCTAGTACTGTTCCTTTGCAATAAGTCCATCTTCAATCTAGCATAATTCAGTTAGAATAATCTGATTTTAAGTCCTATTAAGCCAATTAAGTTGATAATATAGTTCTGCATAGTCTGTGGGAAATTCAGACCTCAAACTAGTCAAATAAGCCATAATAAGCTACAAGCTAATTAGGACTTTATCTCTGGCTTTTCTGAGGTCCTATTGATCCATTTAGTAGATACACAAAAGCTTAGAAAGTCTCTCTTTGGTTTGTGCCCTCTGCACACATTTTGATCACCTCAGTATACACTGAGGCAAAAAACAGATTTTCAGGTTTTCATAAATTTTCTTTTATCTTTAATTCACTCAAAATAGATTTTAATTAAACAATCTTTTGCACAATTAAAATATAGCTGCTAAACTACTTATTTTATATTTTTAAATATTTTTTAGAATTTTCCTTAATAGCTTTTCACTAGCTTAAAAACACCTAATTCTCCCCTGCACCACCTATATCATCAGACCCTTAGTTCACCCTTTTTTATCAGCTTATTTATAAGCTGATATTAAGTCAATAAGTTCTAATTTTTGGTTTATGATAAGTTGATAGTATAAGCTTCATCTGTTTTTGCTTTTTAGGCCATAGCTTATAGTTTTTGATAGCTTAAAGAAGACCAAATCTCCCCTGCACCACCTAGTTAATCAGCAGACTTGTGTTTTGGTTTTGGCTTATTTAAGAGCTTATCAGCTTTAGCCATAGCTTTTTCAGGATTATTTAGCTTATTTATAGTCATATCAGTCCCTAGTAGCTTATTCTAGTTCACTTATAGCTTATCTATAGCTTATAGCTTATTAACTAAATTTCTAGTTCTAAAAACCTTAAAACTTAACTGTTGAGATAAGTAGCTTATTTCTTGCTGATTCAGTGAGATTTAAAATAAGTTCTTTTACAAAAGTTGGTTATATATTGCTTATTAATAAGTTGTTAAAATAAAAAAGATAAAAAAAATAGTTTTACAAAAAAAGTCCATGCTGGGATTCGAACCCCAGCCTCTCAGATAAACACACACACCTTACCATTGTGCCCTTGGGACTTCTCTGGTTTATCTTTGCACCCTTTAATATTTAAGCCTCTTTCCATATTAAGCTATCCATAGATATTTAGCTTATTACAGCTTATTAGAATAAGCTGGTATCTTCATATTATTTTTCCTAGGACTGTTTATACTTAAAGTAATTTTAGAAAAAGTTTCATAATTTTTAGAACAGTTTTAGTATTTATTATCTATTTTTCTTTTTAAAACTGTTTTAAATTCATAATAAAAAATATAAAAATCAGAAAAATATAAATCTTTTTTTCTAAAATATTCTTTTGTTATTTATAACTTAGGAAAAATAATTTGGAACTTGTAGGTTCTATTTTTATAGATTTCACTTTTTAATCTCGTTTTTAAAATTCCCGTACCGCGTTTTTAATATAATTTGTTTAGATTTTAATTTTCCTTGAGAATTTGTTTCTCATTTAGAATAAACAAACAAAAATTCCTTATCCCACTCATCAGTCACTCTAATCCAAACCTTAAAAGATTGCCCATTCACACCTCGTTGGGACACGACCCGGGTAATCACTTACCTGGTATAACACATATCACAAACGTGAGTTTTTGCAAGTTAGCATTTTTCCTAAAGGGTTGATTTGTCTTTATTCACGTGTATCCGTCTGATATTAATTATATACGTACTTTTCCACGGATCAAATTTTTGGCGCCGCTGCCGGGGAGGTTGTGTTGCGACAATATTGTTTGAAGTCTAAACGATTAGTGACTTGAGATCCTTCTTTCAGAAGTTTCCACTTTCATAAAACCCTATAAAATACAAAAAGATTTTTCTTTTCTTTTATATATATAATATCATATAAAAATAAAAACCCAAAAACATTTTCCGTTTTATTGTAAAATAAAAGATAAAAGCAAAATCAATATAATATTCCTCAACTTGGAGTATTATCATAATAAGTTCCCAAACATCAGATTAAAACTTGCCTTTGTGTCGCTTGCGAATTCGGCTCACCTTTGATTGATAAACAAACTATAACGGAGGTTTAAGGAGGGTTTGACATTAAATTGTCGAACCAAAAGGAGCGGGTTTTTAAGGAGCATTTATTGCCCACCTTTGCTCCTCCGCCACTCTGTGCGTTTATCTTTCAGAGAGCTACCGTACGCTTGTTGATTTAAGGTTTAAGTTCCTTGTGTTTTGCTTCGATCTTGATTTAATTGAATTATTTTATTTAGTGCATGCGCACTCGTTCTTCTACGTCGACAAGTCCTTTACGTGAACTCGTAGATATTCCGAGAAGACGTAATCGTAGACGTGCTGCCAGAATAGTCGAACCCGAGATTCGTGCTGTTCCCATTGATAATATGGCAGATAATCGAACAATGGCGGAGATGCTCCAAGCACCCACCGAGGGTTACGGAGATGCCATCGTTTTACCACCAATCGACTCTGATCATTTTGAATTGAAAACGCATTTGATTCAACTCGTGTCTACAAACCAATTCCATGGGTTTGAACGAGAAGATCTGTATGCACACATCCGTTGGTTCAACAAGTTGACCTCTACAATCAATTACAAGGATGTGCCGCAAAAAGTTATCAAATTGATGCTATTTCCGTTTTCACTCGAAGGGGCAGCCCGGATTTGGCTGGACAAAGAACCCCCTCGATCCATTGAAACTTGGGAAGATCTCGTACAGAAATTTGTCAATTATTTCTTTCCTCCTTTAAAGACGACTAATCTGAAAAATGAAATTTCTAGATTTCGTCAAGGTTTCGATGAAAACTTCGGAGAGGCATGGGACCGATTTAAAGATCTCCTAAGAAAATGCCCGCATCATGATTTCACGGAGTTACAACAGATCAATACGTTTTATAATGGGTTAAATGGAAACGATCAAGATTCACTTAACGCAGCCGCCGGTGGCAATATCTTGAATCGTCGACCTAAAGATGTGATTGAAATTTGTGAAAATAAATCGAAAGTTCCTCTTTCTCGAAACAAAGTGAATGTTCCTATCACTCCTGCTTCTTCATCCGGTAACTCATCAGAGTTAGCCGCTCTAACGGACGAATTCGTTACATGATGAAGGAAGTGAAAGAAATTAAGAGTGAAATTCATAAACCGGAACCAATCAAAGCCATAAACAAAGTGTGTGAAACTTGTGGTGGCCCGCATGCGTATTACGATTGTCAAGCAACCGATGCTTCTGTTTACCAAGCTTCCGTAGCTGCAGTAAACTACAATCAAAACCGACCGCAACCTGAAACTCATTACCGAGCACCAAATGCTATGGTACCACCTGGTTTTCCACCCGTGCCAAATCGAAATAATCAAAATCGCTTTGTTCACAATCAAGGACAAAATTTCAACGATTCTCAGAATTTCAATCAAAACCGGAACAATTTCAACCAACATCAAGCTCCGAATCAACAAGTTTATCAACAACCTCCTCAAGCTCCTTTGACAAATGATTTCATGAAAATTACTGAGTCCAGCATGCGTTCAATGCAGACTCAAATCAATAATATGAAAGTCGAGTTGCGAAAGGAAATTGATACTACGATGTCTCGTCAAACAAATGAGTTGAAGAATATGATGGGCAGTTTCATGAACATGAACCAGTCTTCTTCATCTTCCGGACGACTTCCGAGCAATACCATTACTAATCCTAATGCTGAGTTGAAAGCCGTCACCACTCGTAGTGGTAAGACGCATAATGGACCCTCGACTCCTATGCCCCCTCCACCGAGGGAAGTGAATCGAGATGCCGAGGTGACAAAGGACAAAGTGCATTTCTCAAGCCCACAAAGTACCGCACACGTCCAACCTCCAGATGTCCAAACTCCAGTTCCGGAACCCGATGTTCCGAAGACCAATCCTAAGCCTTCAATTCCATATCCTTCGAGGCTTAATGATCAGAAGCTTAAAGACAAAACGAATCAACAGATGGAGAAATTCTTTAAAATCTTCAGTGATTTGCACTTTGACATAAGCTTCGCAGATGCTCTCATTCTCATGCCCAAATTTGCATCTACACTCAAAAGTTTGCTAAGCAACAAGGATAAGTTGTCTAAGATGGCAAAGACCCCACTAAACGTACAGTGCTCAGCGGTTCTCCTCAAAAAGTTTCCCGAAAAGCTCGGAGCCCCGGTAAGTTTTTAATCCCATGTGATTTCTTGGGGATGGTTCAGTGCTCAGCCTTGGCCGATCTTGGCGCAAGCATTAACCTTATGCCATTCTCAGTATGGGAGAAATTACCTCTTCCAAAGCTTACATCTACTTGCATGACTCTCGAGCTAGCGGACCGTACTGTAACCCATCCCCTGGGAATAGCTGAGGATGTCGTTGTGAAAGTGGGAAAGTTCCATTTTCCCACTGATTTCGTTGTGGTAAACTTTGATGCCGATCCTCGAGTTCCACTCATTCTGGGGAGAGCTTTCTTAAGAACGAGTCGTGCTATCATCGATGTGTATGCTGAAGAATTATCCATACGGGTTGATAATGAAGAAGTCACGTTTAACATCAATCAGGACTCTAAACCTCTAACCACCAAATGCAACATTGCTACGGTTAATCAAAAATCTGATTTCGTAATTACTTCAAAAGAAGTGATTCGATGCTTCCAAGATTCACGGTTAAGAGTCCTTCACAAAAACGTGCTGAGCTCAAAACAAGGGGAATTACCCCTGGTTCAAGCAAATGGTTTGAAAGTTGTACTACATAAGTTAAGAGTGTTTTTGACTACGATGAACAAGAATCGGAGATCACATCGGAAGTGGTGAAAACTGCTAGCTCTAAGAGCACACCACTTGTCCCACCTCCGGAATCGGTTTATCGTGTTGAAATTGTTGATTCTGTGGATAATTGATCCGTGCGAAAGTACGTATATAAATAAATACAGACGGATACACGTGAATAAAGACAAATCAACCATTTAGGAAAAAGGCTAACTTGTAAAAACTCACGTTTGTGATATGTGTGATACCAGGTAAGTGATTACCCGGGTCGTGTCCCAACGAGGTGTGAATGGGCAATCATTAAGGTTTGGATTAGAGTGACTGATGAGTGGGATAAGAAATTTTGCTTTTTATTTCTAATTAACAAATGAGAAACAAATTCTCAAAAGAAAATTAAGATTAACACAATTTATATAAAAAACGCGAAACGGAAAATCTAAAAACGGGTTAAAAACTGAAATATTAGGAAACTTAATCTTAAAAGTGCAAAATTATTTTTCTTAAATCCTAAATAATAAAAGAAAATTTTTAGAAAAAAGATTTATATTTTTTTTGACTTTTATATTTTTTATTATGAATTAAAAACTGTTTTAAAAAGAAAAATGCATAAAAAATATTAAAACTATTCCAAAAATTCTGAAACTTTTTGTAAAATTACTTAGCACTAAAACAATCCTAGGAAAAATATAAAAGAGGTGCCAGCTTATTAGGATAAGCTGTAAATAAGATAACTAAGTACGGATAGCTTAAATAGAAAGGGTGGTTAAATATTAAAAGGTGCAAAGTATAACTGAAAAAGTCCCAAGGGCAGAGTGGTAAGTGTGTTGTGTGTTGAGTGGGCAGACCAGGGTTCGAATCCAACTGCTGACCTTTTTGCTTTTATTTTCTTTTTTTGATTTTTATGATTCAAACACAACAAACACAAGCCAATAAGAAATTCTCAAAACTGGAACTATTTTTAAAACTCACAAATAAGCCCACAAATAAGCCAAGATTGGCTGATCAGTTGGCCAAAATGAAATCAGCCCAAGGCTTGATTAAAATAAGCTATAAGCTAATTAAATAAGCTGAGGTAAAGTTGAAACAAGCAAAACAAACAATAATAAGCTAGGATAGAACATAATAAGCCACAAATAGAACAAATAAGCTATGAAGTCAATCAAATAAGCAATAAGTTTGCTGAGTGCAAAGGGCACTTTGCAGGCTCAATCAGGCTACTTCAAGCTTATTTTTAAGCACTCAAATAATCACTAAATCCCACAAAAGCTGTTGATTCTAAAAATTGACCTAGCAAGGACTTTAGAAACCAAAGATCAGACCAAGATGAGCTTTTTTACTGCTTAAAAATAAGCTGGAAAAGCAGCTATTCACAACAAGTATATACTGATATCTCAGTATATGCTTGTGTGATAGGGGACTTTTGAGCTTAATTTAAAGCTTAAATAAGCTAAGCTATGGTCTGGGTTTTGGAATAAGCAAAGAGGACCTAGCAAACTAATAGATAATTGAAAATCAGGCATTGAAGAGAACAAATAAGCACATAAATGAAGGCATGAAAATTGTGCAGACTGCACTATGGGTGAGGGTCTGTTTTGTGCAGACCTATGCAGACTTGCACAAACCAAAGGAGACTTATCTAACTTTTGTAAAGCTACTAAATGGACTTAAAGAGACTCAGAAATGCAAGGGAAAAGGTCCAAAAGAGCTTATTGCTCAAATGAGCTTATCTGCTCAGTCCATGGTCCTAATTCTCCATAGTTGGTTCAAAATTACAAAACCTATCAAATGGACATAAAAGAACCTAGAAACAGCTTATCTATACTTATTTAAGCAGGATTAAAGTTGACAAATTGGCAAATGTACAGTTCTCAACCCAAATGACCCATTTTGCCTTTTTGACCCATACAACCCTTATAGGGGGCTGTTGTGTGATTTTCAAAGGAATCAGGCCAAAATAAGCTAGAAATGGCAAGATAGCTTATCAACTAGATATAATTAACACTAGAAAGCATTTATCTAATAAAAATAAGCACTGAGATAAGCTCTTATCTAACTAAGCAATTTTTGGCTTTTTTGAAGATTTTTAAGAAAAAGAGAACAAAGGCTATTTAATACTGATAAAACTGATAAGAAACACTTATGAACTACAGATAAGCATAATAGTACTAAAATAAGCTATAATTAAGCACTTGAACAGTGACTTAGAAAATAATGCAAAAACTTGAAAAATGCTTACAATTGAATTGGGATAGGAAACAAAGGAAAGAGATCAGAGACAAGCCTAGCTGGTCAGAACCAAGCTATGAACCCAATTTAAGCTTTCCAGAACAGCTTATTCCACACAACTGCTTATTTTGACTTTTTTTGACTTTTTTTACTTTTATTACTATTATTGAAATTAACTAAATTAAGTTACAATAAACTAACAATAAGCTGTCACAGGCTTATATTAGCTTACTTAAACTGGAAATAGGAGCTTTTAAACTTAGTAACAACTGATTCGAATTAAACAACTTAACATGAACTTGTATTAAAACTGAAATGGTACAAAGGTTTTTGAAACTGAAATTGAAACTGAAATATTAAATTACAATAACATGAGATGGATTAAACTAAAAGCTTATTCTAAATTTGACTTAAGAGTAAATTACACTACGAATGGTCTAAAGCAGGGACAATCTTTATTCTTGGTCTTCTGGTCTTTATATAGCTATCCAAAAAGCATCATTGATCAATTCTGATTAAATCCCACCATTGGATTAGCCATAATTCAATCTAGCCATCAAATGGGATTTTTGGCGGGAAAATGGTCCATGTGGGTTTTAACTTCTTCTGAGCACATGGGGTAGGGTTCTGTGAAGGTTTCTTATTGGAGGAGGGGGGAGGTGGCAGGGATAGGGATTGATGGTGGTTTGGCAGAGAAATGTTGTGGGTGAGGGTGGTATTTGGCGGGCAAGTGGGGAAGAAGAGAAGTTTGACTTCTCTGGGTTATTTTTTTGACCCCGTTTATTAGTTAAGGGGAAAATGGGTCGGGTTTGGGTTTTATTTTTTTGTACCTGAAACACATAAAAAACACAACCAAGGATATTTGCAGTATAATATGGTCTATTCTGGTGTTTTTGGTCATTTTTGTGTCTTTTATGGGTATAAAATGATGAGTATTTACACACTCATCAATCCCCCACACTAAGCTATTGCTAGTCCCTAGCAATCCGATCATATGAAGTAATGAAAGGATCAAAAGAATACCAAGCATACCCCGTTTCGATTTTTTACATAATGCCAGAAATTTAAACTTAGAACAAAATATATAACACGCTTGATTTCCAAAAATGGTATCACGGAACAGGATTCACACAAACTGGGTGTCTCCAGGGAATTAAAATCGTCATCCTCTTTTTTATACTCCCAACTAAGCTTAAACTCAATGCACAAATGCTTTTTTAAAAAATGCTAACACTACTTATATCAATAATCTATGTAAGCCGAAACTTAACTTTTCACTCCCGCATTTATTAAGTTTAGGTGACTGTGCTTGATTTTCAAAATCTTGATAACAAAAATTGACGTTTTTATAAAACTTTGACTAATACTAGTTGAAAGATAGATTTAAAATTCACAACAAGCAAACTTCAAAATTTATTGCATTTTGCAATATCATTCCATTTTATTTCATTTTTTATTTTATTTTATTATTATTATTATTTTTTTAATACTTTACTTTGTGCAATATAAACTAACGGAGTTTCACGGGAACCAAGACCTTAAACCTTCCTGGAATAAAGGATCCAAGGGCCGTTACAACGGAGAGTTCCAAGACCTTAACGCCTTTCAGAATTAAGGGTCCAAGGGCCGGTGTAAGAGGGTAGCCAAGACCTAAACGCCTTCCGGAAATAAGGATCCAAGGGCTGATCTTGAACCTTAGCTTTTTAGCACATACATTTATTACTTAACTTTTACATTATTATGACATATGCTTGTTCTGAAGTTTAAATAAAGCTTTGAACTAGTATTTTTCAAAATCGTAAAGAAAAATGATTTTTTGTGTTCAAAAGTTTGAAAAATAAGCACTAATTAAGTCAGATTAGTTATCTCCTGGGAGGAAAAGCCATAGATTACTTATATAAGCTCTAAAGAAAACCACTATTCTACGCTTAGCATTTTCATTTGCACATATCGTAAAACCTTAGTCTAAAAGTTAAGGAAGCAGCCAGATCAATACTCTGGCAGAGTCAGGATTCCCTTTGTTCTAACCTAATCAAGACTAAACACTTCTTCTTTTTTTTATTGCAATTTTCTTATCTAAAAACGAAAAAAATTTAAAATTTTGGCCAAAACGGGGGTACTAGGGCACTAGAAGGTACAATGTGACAAAATTCGAGAGAATTCCCCCCCCCCCCCCCACACACACTTAGAATTGAATATTGCCCTCAATATTCAAAGTACCGGCTATTATGCCGAGACTTAGAACGTAAAAAGGTAAGACTAATAGCTAAGTGTGTGAAAGAAATCTCAATTTTCAAAAAAAGGATTAAAAAGATATCCCTAGATAATCGTTAGCAAAAGGATAGGATATTGGGCGGCTGGATTGAAAACAGGCGCGGCAATCATCACAATCCAAGGGAAACCTAAAAATAAGAGCAAACAACACACAAAAATGCACAGCACAGTGGGATTCCCCCCACACTTAGCGTCAGAAAATAGAAAGAAGTCAGAAACATGGGCGTTTACCCATGCAATGCTAATGTTTTTGTTAACCAAGTCACTAGCTTGACTCGACCCGAATTCATTGGTTCATGGGGAAGCAAGTGGAAGAAACCATCTCCATCGGACTTTCATTCAATGTGTTTAGATTAACATGTGAACATAAGAAAGTTCCACACCGACGAGATACATCCGGCTCAAAAGAATGATAAATTGAGATGCCGGGGTCAAAAACTTTGTTCTCATTTCCGTACGAGTGATGGAAAGGACAAGCTACCTTATAAGCACAGAAAGGTAGAAAAACTCGAACGACATATGTGAAGTCAATATAATGGCGATCCTCAACGGGAAATGTCACATATGTCGGAGAAAGATCAATATCGAGATTAAGAGTTGAGGTCACATCATCAAGTTTATGAATAATAGAGTCCTTGACCTCATCGTTTTCTAACTCTTCATCAAAGAGAGGATTTATTTTGCTAGAAAAGTACTCATCGTCAAATTCAAAAAAAGAATTCGAATAGACTTTGAAACTTTCATTTTGAACGTCCTCATCAGAAAGTGATTCGTCATCACTAGAGGAAAAAATCATCATTTGAATTGAAAAGGGGATTAGAGAAAATCCCAAAAAATTCATCGTTTGAATTGAAAAGAGGGTTAGAAAACGTCCCGAAAAAATCATCAGTAGTGTCAAGAGGTTGATCACTACGAAAAGAACAATCACTTTCACTGTCGGACATATCCTCAGACTCACTTGGGATTGGGATAAGGTTCTCAGCACTAGACTTTATGAATTCGTCCGATTCCTTTTCAGGAATAGTGCTAATATGCTCATCCCCCATAATAAAAGAGTCCTCGGAGTTCATATATGGTAAGAGTGATGTGATTGCAATAGACTGAGGGAGCTGAGAAATGATATCGCTCAAAGGAATAGTACTCTCCTCGTTGTCTTCATCTTCGTCATCGAGCATGCACGCCTGATTAAACAAGAAACGATTTTGTGCTGCTCGTTCTACGGCGAGTAAATCTTCCATAGATTCACCATGACGATCATCTTGGGCATGTTTATCAGCCAAATTTTCAAGTTTATTTTGCACATCTTGAAGTTTTTGGAATAAATCTTCGAAAGATTCTTCAAGAGATAGCTGAGGCTGAGTTTGAATCGTTTCATACTGTGGAGGTTGGTCATGATAAGAATAGTCATAATTGTCACAAGGGCCATGCTCATAGACAAGCGGGGTCCTTGTTTGACAATCGGATTCGTAATGCGGACCTCCACAGAATTCACAACAGTAAAACTGTTGTGACTGATTCGGTGAATTATATGGATAATGGTCATACCCGAAATTTTGACTGTTACAAGAAACCTGCTCATAGACAAGCATGTTATTTGTTTGACACTCAAAACTTTGGTGAGGACCTCCACAATACTCACAAAGATCATTTGGCATATTTTGAAATGATGTATCATTGAAGTTTTGATGGCATATATTGTGAAAATCTGGATAATCAAGTGTATTTTGGATTTCAGAAGTGCAACATATGCAAAGTCCATGAGTAAACCCACATCCTTTGCAAAAACATCGTTCACACTGTGAATCATCCCCCAACGGATCTTCACATATAAAACAATTATGCTGAGTGAGTGAAGATGGCTGGGGTTGTGGAGGGTGTTCGGGAAGACTTTGAGTATTATCGATGGAATTAAGCTTTTCTTTGAGGGCTACTTCACACCAATAACAAGATCCTTTTGGTGCATGATTTCCACACCGCTCACACTTACACTTGGAACAACGAAGATTATCACCCACTGGACCTTTACAATCAAAACAGCGATAGCCCAGTGACGACATGGGAATTAGATATTAAGGAGGGTTAAGAAGATAGAATCAAACGGTTTAAGAGGATGAGGAAAAATATTTTTGGGTTTTTTTTGGTTGTTTTTTTTTTTTTTTTTTTTTTTTTTTTTTTTTTTTTTTTTTTAACTTGAAAATTTGTTCAATTAAATCAAGATCGAAGCAAAACACAAGGAACTTAAACCTTAAATCAACAAGCGTACGGTAGCTCTCTGAAAGAAAAACGCACAGAGTGGCGGAAGAGCAAAGGTGGGCAATAAATGCTCCTTAAAAACCCGCTCCTTTCGGTTCGACAATTTAATGTCAAACCCTCCTTAAACCTCCGTTATAGTTTATTTATCCATCAAAGGTGAGCCGAATTCGCAAGCGACACAAAGGCAAGTTTTAATCTTTGGTTTGGGAACTTATTATAATAATACCCAAGTTGAGGAATATTATATTGATTTTGCCTTTATCTTTTATTTTACAATAAAACGGAAAATGTTTTTGGGTTTTTATTATTTTTATGATATTATATATATAAAAGAAAAGAAAAATATTTTTGTATTTTATATGGTTTATGAAAGTGGAAACTTCTGAAAGAAGGATCTCAAGTCACTAATCGTTTAGATTTAAACAATATTGTCGCAACACAACCTCCCCGGCAGCGGCGCCAAAACTTGATCCGTGCGAAAGTACGTATATAAATAAATACAGACGGATACACGTGAATAAAGACAAATCAACCCTTTAGGAAAAAGGCGAACTTGCAAAAACTCACGTTTGTGATATGTGTGATACCAGGTAAGTGATTACCCGGGTCGTGTCCCAACGAGGTGTGAATGGGCAATCGTTAAGGTTTGGATTAGAGTGACTGATGAGTTGGATAAGAAATTTTGCTTTTTATTTCTAATTAACAAATGAGAAACAAATTCTCAAAAGAAAATTAAGATTAACACAATTTATATAAAAAAGGCGAAACGGGAAATCTAAAAACGGGCTAAAAACTGAAATATTAGGAAATTTAATCTTAAAAGTGCAAAATTATTTTTCTTAAATCCTAAATAATAAAAGAAAATTTTTAGAAAAAAGATTTATATTTTTTTTGACTTTTATATTTTTTATTATGAATTAAAAACTGTTTTAAAAAGAAAAATGCATAAAAAATATTAAAACTATTCCAAAAATTCTGAAACTTTTTGTAAAATTACTTAGCACTAAAACAATCCTAGGAAAAATATAAAAGAGGTGCCAGCTTATTGGGATAAGCTGGAAATAAGCTAACTAAGTTCGGATAGCTTAAATAGAAAGGGTGGTTAAATATTAAAAGGTGCAAAGTATAACTGAAAAAGTCCCAAGGGCAGAGTGGTAAGTGTGTTGTGTGTTGAGTGGGCAGACCAGGGTTCGAATCCAACTGCTGACCTTTTTGCTTTTATTTTCTTTTTTTGATTTTTATGATTCAAACACAACAAACACAAGCCAATAAGCAATTCTCAAAACTGGAACTATTTTTTAAAATCACAAATAAGCCTACAAATAAGCCAAGATTGGCTGATCAGTTGGCCAAAATGAAATAAGCCCAAGGCTTGATTAAAATAAGCTATAAGCTAATTAAATAAGCTGAGAAAAAGTTGAAACAAGCAAAACAAACAATAATAAGCTAGGATAGAACAAAATAAGCCACAAATAGAACAAATAAGCTCTGAAGTCAATCAAATAAGCAATAAGTCTGCTGAGTGCACAGGGCACTTTGCAGGCTCAATCAGGCTACTTCAAGCTTATTTTTAAGCACTCAAATAATCACTAAATCCCACAAAAGCTGTTGATTCTAAAAATTGACCTAGCAAGGACTTTAGAAACCAAAGATCAGACCAAGATGAGCTTTTTTATTGCTTAAAAATAAGCTGGAAAAGCAGCTATTCACAACAAGTATATACTGATCTCTCAGTATATGCTTGTGTGATAGGGGACTTTTGAGCTTAATTTAAAGCTTAAATAAGCTAAGCTATGGTCTGGGTTTTGGAATAAGCAAAGAGGACCTAGCAAACTAATAGATAATTGAAAATCAGGCATTGAAGAGAATAAATAAGCACATAAATGAAGGCATGAAAATTGTGCAGACTGCACTATGGGTGAGGGTCTGTTTTGTGCAGACCTGTGCAGACTTGCACAAACCAAATGAGACTTATCTAACTTTTGTAAAGCTACTAAATGGACTTAAAGAGACTCAGAAATGCAAGGGAAAAGGTCCAAAAGAGCTTATTGCTCAAATGAGCTTATCTGCTCAGTCCATGGTCCTAATTCTCCATAGTTGGTTCAAAATTACAAAACCTATCAAGTGGACATAAAAGAACCTAGAAACAGCTTATCTATACTTATTTAAGCAGGATTAAAGTTGACAAATTGGCAAATGTACAGTTCTCAACCCAAATGACCCATTTTGCCTTTTTGACCCAAGCAACCCTTAAAGGGGGCTGTTGTGTGATTTTCAAAGGAATCAGGCCAAAATAAGCTAGAAATGGCAAGACAGCTTATCAACTAGATATAATTAACTCTAAAAAGCATTTATCTAATAAAAATAAGAACTGAGATAAGCTCTTATCTAACTAAGCTATTTTTGGCTTTTTTGAAGATTTTTAAGAAAAAGAGAACAAAGGCTATTTAATACTGATAAAACTGATAAGAAACACTTATGAACTACAGATAAGCATAATAGTACTAAAATAAGCTATAATTAAGCACTTGAACAGTAACTTAGAAAATAATGCAAAAACTTGAAAAATGCTTACAATTGAATTGGGATAGGAAACAAAGGAAAGAGATCAGAGACAAGCCTAGCTTGTCAGAACCAAGCTATGAACCCAATTTAAGCTTTCCAGAACAGCTTATTCCACACAACTGCTTATTTTGACTTTTTTTACTTTTACTACTATTATTGAAATTAACTAAATTAAGTTACAATAAACTAACAATAAGCTGTCACAGGCTTATATTAGCTTACTTTAACTGGAAATAGGAGCTTTTAAACTTAGTAACAACTGATTCGAATTAAAAAACTTAACATGAACTTGTATTAAAACTGAAATGGTACAAAGGTTTTTGAAACTGAAATTGAAACTGAAATATTAAATTACAATAACATGAGATGGATTAAACTAAAAGCTTATTCTAAATTTTGACTTAAGAGTAAATTACACTACGAATGGTCTAAAGAAGGGACAATCTTTATTCTTGGTCTTCTGGTCTTTATATAGCTATCCAAAAAGCATCCTTGATCAATTCTGATTAAATCCCACCATTGGATTAGCCATAATTCAATCTAGCCGTCCAATGGTATTTTTGGCGGGGAAAACTATCCATGTGGGTTTTAACTTCTTCTGAGTACATGGGGTAGGGTTCTGTGAAGGTTTCTTATTGGAGGAGGGGGGAGGTGGCGAGGGATAGGGATTGATGGTGGTTTGGCAGAGAAATGTTGTGGGTGAGGGTGGTATTTGGCGGGCAAGTGGGGAAAGAAGAGAAGTTTGACTTCTCTGGGTTATTTGTTTGACCCCGTTTATTAGTTAACGGGAAAATGGGTTTGGGTTTGGGTTTTATTTAGTTGGGCTTTGGTTTATTGGTTGGGTCTGGATAATGGGATTGGGTTTAGTGAATTAGGATTAGTAATGGTTAGGATTAGATTTGATTTAACTTTAAGGGACTAATATTGCCAATTCTGAAAATCCATGGACCAAAGCTGTCATTTTTTCAAAATTACATCCAAGGGCTAATCTTGACAAGTTGGTATTCTTAAAGGTTGATTCTGACATTTTGATCAATTTCCCGGTCCAAACTTGTAAATTTCTTCCCCGTCCTTGGCTTTTCACAATTTTCCAATCTTGTGCTCGGTTTTGTCTGTTTTTGCCCTGTTTTCGATCCTTTTGTATCTGAAACACATAAAAACACAAACCAAGGATATTTGCAGTATAATATGGTCTATTCTGGTGTTTTTGGTCATTTTTGTGTCTTTAATGGGTGTAAAATGATGAGTATTTACACATTCATCAATAATCCTACCATTGCTCTCTCTTCCCCCTCTCTCACTCCGTTTGAGGGAGGTGACTTCATCTTGGAAGAGATTGAGGCTTGTTTATCTTCTGATTCAATTTATTCTGGAATTAATGATGGTGTATTTGACATGGAGGGAGATATTCTTCTCATTGAGAAGTTGCTTAATGATGATCCATCATCTTTCCCTCCGAAAGAACTTCATAATGAGGAAATCAAATCTGTTGAAAATCCTGATGATCCTCCGGAGGTCGAACTTAAGGACTTGCCACCTCATCTCGAATATGCATTTTTGGAGGGTACCGATAAATTACCCGTCATAATTGCTAAAGATTTAAATGATGAGGAGAAAACCGCTCTCATAAAGGTTTTAAAGTCACAACAAGCGAACCATCGCTTGGAAACTTTCCGACATTAAGGGTATTAACCCAAAATTTTGTACACACAAGATTTTAATGGAAGATGACTTTAAACCAGCGGTTCAACATCAAAGAAGGGTTAATCCTAAAATTCACGAGGTTATCAAAAAGGAGGTTCTTAAACTCCTTGATGCCGGATTGATTTACCCTATCTCAGATAGTCCTTGGGTGACCCCGTTCATTGCGTACCTAAAAAGGGTGGCATTACCGTTATTGAAAATGATGAAAATGAGTTGATTCCTACTCGATTGGTAACGGGTTGGCGTGTATGCATTGACTACCGAAAGTTAAATGACGCCACCCGTAAAGACCACTTTCCTTTAACCTTCATGGACCAAATGCTCGAAAGACTAGCGGGAAACGAATACTATTGTTTCCTTGACGGTTTCTCGGGTTACTTCCAAATTCCCATTGATCCGCAAGATCAAGAAAAGTCATTTCCACTTTCACGTGCCCTTATGGAACGTTTGCCTACCGTCGCATGCCTTTTGGCTTATGTAATGCTCCGGGCACATTCCAAAGGTGTATGATGGCCATTTTTCATGACATGATCGAAAAGACTATGGAGGTCTTTATGGATGATGTCTCAGTCTTTGGGGATTCTTTCACCACATGTCTCTCCCATTTGGACAATATGCTTAAGCGGTGTGAAGACACGAATCTTTGTCTAAATTGGGAGAAAAGTCATTTCATGGTCAAAGAGGGCATTGTCCTCGGCCATAAGATTTCAAAGAACGGGATTGAGGTGGATAGAGCTAAAGTTGATGTTATTGCTAAGCTACCTCATCCCACAACCGTTAAAGGCATTCGGATTTTTCTTGGTCATGCCGGTTTCTATCGTAGATTCATTCAAGATTTTTCAAAAATCGCCCGGCCGATGAACCGTCTCCTTGAAAAGGAACTCCGTTTATTTTCTCCAAAGAGTGCATTGAAGCTTTTCAAACTCTTAAGAAAAAGCTTACTGAAGCACCAATCTTGGTTGCCCCCGATTGGGACCTACCTTTTGAACTTATGTGCGATGCAAGTGATTTTGCCATAGGTGCGGTCTTGGGGCAACGGAAAGCAAAACACTTTCAGCCTATACACTATGCTAGCAAAACTATGACCGAGGCTCAAGCTCATTACACCACAACGGAAAAAGAATTATTAGCCGTGGTGTATGCTTTCGAAAAGTTTCGGCCATACTTGATCTTGTCTAAAAGCATAGTGTATACGGACCACTCAGCTCTCAAATATCTCTTTGCAAAACAAGATGCAAAGCCGAGATTGCTCCGATGGGTTCTCCTCCTGCAAGAATTTGATATCATCATCCGTGATAAAAAAAGGAGCGGAGAACCTTGTTGCTGATCATTTGTCCCGATTAGAGAATCCTCACCAAAGTGTGCTCGAGAAAAAGGAAATAAATGAAACATTTCCTCTCGAGACACTTAACGTGGTATCTTCTCGTGGTGATTCTAGTACCCCATGGTTTGCCGATTTTGCAAATTACCATGCGGGAAACTTTGTTGTGAAAGGGATGCCATCCCAACAAAAGAACAAATTCTTCAAAGATGTGAAGAATTACTTTTGGGACGACCCCTACTTGTTTAAAGTATGTGCGGATCAAGTCATCCGGCAGTGTGTTCACGGCCAAGAAGCCGTTGATATTCTTAAGGCTTGCCACAATGGACCCACAGGGGGACATCATGGTGCCAATTACACCGCCAAGAAAGTGTTTGATTCCGGTTTCTATTGGCCCACAATCTACCGTGATGCCCATGACTTAGTCAAATCTTGTGACTCTTGTCAACGTCACGGGAAGATCTCTCAAAAAGATGAAATGCCACAAAACGTCGTTCAAGTTTGTGAAATCTTTGACGTTTGGGGCATTGACTTTATGGGCCCATTCCCGTCTTCACGAGGGAACAAGTATATACTCGTGGCTGTCGATTATTTGTCTAAATGGGTCGAAGCGAAAGCTCTCCCTACCAACGACGCCCGAGTAGTGTGTAAATTTCTGAAATCACTCTTTTCTCGGTTTGGAACTCCCCGTGCTATCATTAGTGATCGCGGTACGCACTTTTGCAATGAACAATTTGCAAAAGTCATGATTAAATATGGTATTACTCACCGTCTTTCTACCGCGTATCACCCACAAACAAGTGGACAAGTGGAGGTTTCAAACCGTGGGATTTAAAAAATCTTGGAAAGGACCGTAGGTGAAAACCGTGCATCTTGGTCGGATAAACTAGATGATGCACTTTCGGCCTTCCATACAGCTTATAAAACACCCATCGGGTGTACTCCTTACAAGCTCGTGTACGGAAAGGCGTGCCATCTGCCGATCGAGCTCGAGCACAAAGCTTATTGGGCCTTAAAACATGCCAACTTCGATCTAAAGTCTGCGGGTGATCACCGCAAAGTTCAACTCAATGAATTAAATGAACTTCGTGATCAAGCCTACGAGAACTCTTTGATCTACAAAGAAAAGAAAAAGAAGATCCATGACTCAAAAATCAAGAACCGCGTTTTTAACGTTGGTGATCGAGTCCTTCTTTTTAACTCTAGATTAAAGATATTCTCGGGTAAACTTAAAACCCGTTGGACTGGACCATTCACCGTTGCCAAAGTTTTTCCTTATGGCACCATCGAGTTATCTCAAACCGATGGACCAAACTTCAAGGTGAACGGTCATAGATTGAAGCATTACTTTGGAGGGGACATACCACACATGGTTGTCCCGGATCTCCAAACTTTCCCCATGAACCAATGAATTCGGGGTCGAGTCAAGCTAGTGACTCGGTTAACAAAAACATTAGCATTGCATGGGTAAACGCCCATGTTTCTGTCTTCTCTCTTATTTCTAACACTAAGTGTGGGGGAATCCCACTGTGCTATGCTCTTTTGTGTTGTTTGCTCTGATTTTCAGGTTTCCCTTGGATTGTGATGATTGTCGCGCCTGTTTTCAATCCAGCCGCCCAATATCCTATCCTTTTGCTAACGATTATCTAGGGATATCTTTTTAATCCTGTTTGTGAAAATTGAGATTTCTTTCACACACTTGGCTATTAGTATTACCTTTTTACGTTCTAAGTGTCGGCATATTAGCCGGTACTTTGAATATTGAGTGCAATATTCAATTCTAAGTGTTGGGGGGGGGGGGGGAATTCTCTCGAATTTTGTCACATATGTACCTTCTAGTGCCCTAGTACCCCCGTTTTGGCCAAAATTTTAAAATTTTTTCGTTTTTTAAATAAGAAATTGCAATAAAAAAGAAGAAATGTTTAGTCTTGATTAGGTTAGAACAAAGGGAATCCCGACTCTGCCAGAGTATTGATCTGGCTGCTTCCTTAACGATTAGACTAAGGTTTTACGATATGTGCAAATGAAAATGCTAAGCGTAGAGTAGTTGGTTTTCTTTAGAGCTTATATAAGTAATCTATGGCTTTTCCTCCTAGGAGATAACTAATCTAACTTAATTAGTGCTTATTTTCAAACTTTTGAACACACAAAATCATTTTTCTTTACGATTTTGAAAAATACTAGTTCAAAGCTTTATTTAAACTTCGGAACAAGCATATGTCATAATAATGTAAAAGTTTAAGTAATAAATAAATGTGCTAAAAAGCTAAGGTTCAAGATCGGCCCTTGGATCCTTATTTCCGGAAGGCGTTTAGGTCTTGGCTACCCTCTTACACCGGCCCTTGGACCCTTAATTCTGAAAGGCGTTAAGGTCTTGGAACTCTCCGTTGTAACGGCCCTTGGATCCTTTATTCCAGGAAGGTTTAAGGTCTTGGTTCCCGTGAAACTCCGTTAGTTTATATTGCACAAAGTTAGTTATCAAAAAAAAAAAAAAAAAAAGGAATGATATTGCAAAATGCAATAAATTTTGAAGCTTGCTTGTTGTGAATTTTAAATCTATCTTTCAACTAGTATTAGTCAAAGTTTTATAAAAACGTCGATTTTTGTTATCAAAATTTTGAAAATCAAGCACAGTCACCTAAACTTGAATATATGCGGGAGTGAAAAGTTAAGTTTCGGCTTACATAGATTATTGATATAAGTAGTGTTAGCATTTTTACAAAAGCATTTGCACATTGAGTTTAAGCTTAGTTGGGAGTATAAAAAGAGGATGACGATTACAATTCCCTGGAGACACCCAGTTTGTGTGAATCCTGTTCCGTGATACCATTTTTGGAAATCAAGCATGTTATATATTTTGTTCTAAGTTTAGATTTCTGGCATTATGTAAAAATCAAAACGGGGTATGCTTGGTATTCTTTTGATCCTTTCATTACTTCATATGATCGGATTGCTAGGGACTAGCAATAGCTTAGTGTGGGGGATTGATGAGTGTCTAAATACTCATCATTTTATACCCATAAAAGACACAGAAATGACCTAAAACACCTGAATTATACTGCAGATATCCTCGGTTTGTGTTTTATGTGTTTCAGGTACTGAAGGATTGAAAACGGAGCGAAAACGAATATTTTTGGATCGACTCGACAACAATTGATCAAGTGAATACAAAAGTCAAAGACAAAGTCAAGTCAACCCCCAAAAATACCAAAATGACACAAATGGTCCCTGGAAATAGTTTTGATTTTTTGCAGCCTTGGTCCTTGGATTTTCAGAATTGTACAACTTTAGTCCTTGAAATAAAATCCAAATCCAAAGTTAATCCTAATCCAGCTGCTAAATTAAACCACTAAATCCAACCCAATCCATCACTAAACCCAGCCCAATCAAAATAATTTCCCAAGCCCAAATACATGACCCGGCCTTTTCCTTTCCCTGAGTTAACCCAAAAGGTTTGACTTCGGTCAAACCTTCTTCTTCAATACCACCCCGCCAAAACCATACCACCATCGCCCACCTTATCCCTGCAATACCACCCATCACCTCACCCTTTCTCCTATCCCACTCCACCTAACAAGCCAAGAGGCATTTATTGCTTCTTCCCCATTTTAAGTTATCAGAGATAGTGGATTTTTCCACTATCTCTTTTTTGGCGCCAAAAGTGGTTTTCAACAGCTGAGATCAATTCAAGAGGATCCAATGGTGCAGAAATGATCAGAGAAGAAGATGAGACTTATCCCAATTTAGTTTAGTATATATAGAACACTTTGTAAGCCTAATGAGGCAAGTAGTTAATTTAGCAATAATCGTATTTCATATTCAGTCATTGTAATTTTGTAATTTCAAGCTTCAGTTGTTAATTCAAGTTAAATTCAGTCTTATTAATCTAATTTCAAGCACTCTTATTCTCCTTGTCAGTATTGCTAAGTTTCAAGTTGTCTGTTAAGTTGAAATAAGCTCTAGTCATATTAAGAATCAATCACAAACACTCCCCACCCTTGCTATAAGCTTATACAAGCTTATCATAGCTTTTTGTAAGCTTATATAGTGATTAGCAGTTCTTAATTTCAAAGAATGAAGAAAGTCAATGAAATCAAAGAAGCTCACAATAAGCTATTCAGGAAGGTTGAAAGTGGGTATCTAGCTTGTTGTTGACAAGCTAGGTGAGTTCTGATCACTAGTTCACTGTGTTATAAGCCAAGTCAGTTGTAAGCCATTTTCTATATTTTTGCATTATTTTCCAAGTCACTGTTCAATAGCTTATTTTAGCTTATTTCTATAATTTTCTGTTTATTAGTTATATACAATTGTATTTCTTAAATTTTATCAGTATTTCACACTAGTTACTTAATTTCCCTAAAAAAATCATCACAGCCCTTAATAAAGGGCTGTTTGGTTTATAGCTTATTTCAGGTTTTAATCACCCTAGTACTGTTCCTTTGCAATAAGTCCATCTTCAATCTAGCATAATTCAGTTAGAATAATCTGATTTTAAGTCCTATTAAGCCAATTAAGTTGATAATATAGTTCTGCATAGTCTGTGGGAAATTCAGACCTCAAACTAGTCAAATAAGCCATAATAAGCTACAAGCTAATTAGGACTTTATCTCTGGCTTTTCTGAGGTCCTATTGATCCATTTAGTAGATACACAAAAGCTTAGAAAGTCTCTCTTTGGTTTGTGCCCTCTGCACACATTTTGATCACCTCAGTATACACTGAGGCAAAAAACAGATTTTTAGGTTTTCATAAATTTTCTTTTATCTTTAATTCACTCAAAATAGATTTTAATTAAACAATCTTTTGCACAATTAAAATATAGCTGCTAAACTACTTATTTTATATTTTTAAATATTTTTTAGAATTTTCCTTAATAGCTTTTCACTAGCTTAAAAACACCTAATTCTCCCCTGCACCACCTATATCATCAGACCCTTAGTTCACCCTCTTTTTATCAGCTTATTTATAAGCTGATATTAAGTCAATAAGTTCTAATTTTTGGTTTATGATAAGTTGATAGTATAAGCTTCATCTGTTTTTGCTTTTTAGGCCATAGCTTATAGTTTTTGATAGCTTAAAGAAGACCAAATCTCCCCTGCACCACCTAGTTAATCAGCAGACTTGTGTTATGGTTTTGGCTTATTTAAGAGCTTATCAGCTTTAGCTATAGCTTTTTCTGGATTATTTAGCTTATTTATAGTCATATCAGTCCCTAGTAGCTTATTCTAGTTCACTTATAGCTTATCTATAGCTTATAGCTTATTAACTAAATTTCTAGTTCTAAAAACCTTAAAACTTAACTGTTGAGATAAGTAGCTTATTTCTTGCTGATTCAGTGAGATTTAAAATAAGTTCTTTTACAAAAGTTGGTTATATATTGCTTATTAATAAGTTGTTAAAATAAAAAAGATAAAAAAAATAGTTTTACAAAAAAAGTCCATGCTGGGATTCGAACCCCAGCCTCTCAGATAAACACACACACACCTTACCATTGTGCCCTTGGGACTTCTCTGGTTTATCTTTGCACCCTTTAATATTTAAGCCTCTTTCCATATTAAGCTATCCGTAGCTTTTTAGCTTATTACAGCTTATTAGAATAAGCTGGTATCTTCATATTATTTTTCCTAGGACTGTTTATACTTAAAGTAATTTTAGAAAAAGTTTCATAATTTTTAGAACAGTTTTAGTATTTATTATCTATTTTTCTTTTTAAAACTGTTTTAAATTCATAATAAAAAATATAAAAATCAGAAAAATATAAATCTTTTTTTCTAAAATATTCTTTTGTTATTTATAACTTAGGAAAAATAATTTGGAACTTGTAGGTTTTATTTTTATAGATTTCACTTTTTAATCCCGTTTTTAAAATTCCCGTATCGCGTTTTTAATATAATTTGTTTAGATTTTAATTTTCCTTGAGAATTTGTTTCTCATTTAGAATAAACAAACAAAAATTCCTTATCCCACTCATCAGTCACTCTAATCCAAACCTTAAACGATTGCCCATTCACAGCTCGCTGGGACACGACCGGGTAATCACTTACCTGGTATCACACATATCACACACGTGAGTTTTTGCAAGTTAGCCTTTTTCCTAAAGGGTTGATTTGTCTTTATTCACGTGTATCCGTCAGATATTAATTATATACGTACTTTTCCACGGATCAGAGTGTTTTCCACAATCCGTTGAGTGTATTGGACGGAGTGATTTCACGATCCACTCACGAGGGAGGGAGTGTTTTCCACAATCCGTTTGATTGTTATTGCCATATCATTAGAGTATAACACAATTGTCTATCGAAAAATTGTTCCCTTTACTATTGGGACACTATAGATGTAAATGTTAGCAAGCTTCGGCGTACCAATTTTACAAGAAACAATTTCGTAGATTCATTGCATTCCACGTCCGAGGTACCTCTCGGTCTTCCATTGTGTGGAGCTTGTATGAGCCGTTGTCGTAGGCCTCGACGACCCGGTATGGGCCTTCCCAATTAGGTCCTAACTTTCCATGGTTTTTGACCCGGCTGGCCTCATTTCTTCGGTACACGAAATCTCCCACTTTGAAAGATACCGGGCGGACCCTTTGGTTGTAATGCTGTTCGACCTTGGTTTTATATTTGGCCTCCCGAATAGCTGCCATCTCTCATCTTTCTTGTAACAAGTCAAGGTTTAAGCGTTGTTGTTCTTCGTTGTCTTCCGGGTTGTAAAGCATGGTGCGGTGCGTGGGCATTCCGATTTCGGCCGGAATAACCGCTTCGCTGCCGTACGTCAGGCTGAAGGGGGTTTCCCCATTACTTGTTTTAAGGGAAGTCCGGAAGGCCCATAGGACGTTCGGTAACTCATCCACCCATCCGGCTCTTTCTCTCCCTAGGCGGGTTTTGATACCGTGCATGAGGCTTTTGTTGGCCCTTTCGACTAATCCGTTGGCCTGAGCATGGGCCACCGCTGTGTTTATCTGCTTAATTTTTAACTTCTCACACCAGCTTTTGAACGGGTCTTTGACGAAATTTGTTCCGTTGTTATTGACTATAATACCCGGAAGTCCGAACCTACAAACGATCTTTTCCCACACAAATTTCTTTACATCTTTGCCGGTGGTTTTGGCAAGGGGTTTCGCCTCTATCCACTTTGTGAAGTAATCGACGGCCACAATAACAAACTTTACTTTCCCCGGAGCCTCCGGTAGGGGACCTAGTACGTCCATTCCCCATTGGTAAAAAGGCCACGGTGCCATGATGGATGTCATAATAGTTTTAGGTAGCTTCGGGACCAGAGCGTGGATCTGACAAGAATCACATTTGTTGATTTCCTCCCTAGCGTCTCTGTGCATGGTTGGCCAGTAATAGCCTTGCCTCATTAGTTTGGCTACGACCGACCTTGGACCGGGGTGCATCCCACATGCCCCTTCGTGTACCTCCCGTATGACATAGTTTGCTTGGAGAGGACCAACGCATCTTAGCATCAGACTGAGGTATGATTTTTTGAACAATACACCTCCTTCCATTGTATACTGAGGGATTTTCATTCGTAGTGCCCTCGCTTCGTTGGGGTCATTCGACCATACCCCTTCTTTCAGACACCGGATGATTGGTGTCATCCAGTTATCCTCTTCTTCTTCTACAATTGCTCCGACCTATTTTTCTTCGGTTGATGGCTTTTCCAACACTTCGACCAGAATTTCCTTGGTCATATGGTTAAAAGCTACCGAGGCTAGCTTGCTCAAAACGTCCGCCTTCTGATTTTGTGTTCTCGGTATGTTACAGATTTTGAACTTTTTGAAACCACCGATGTATTCTTTTGCCTTTTCCAAGTATTGGATCATACTTTCCTTGGTTGCTGCGAAGTCCCCATTAACCTGACTTGCTACCAACTTTGAGTCCACCCGGACCTCTAGGTATTCCACCATCATCTTTTTGGCGAGCCGCAGACCGGCGAGGAGCGCCTCATACTCTGCTTCGTTGTTGGTACTTTTGAAGTTCAAACGGAGGGCGTAAGTGTGTTCGGTCTGACAGGGTCCGATCAACACAAGACCCGCTCCGGAACCCTTACTGCTTGACGCACCGTCTATGTATAGTATCCAGTTCTCCAGATTGGAGACGTCGTGGACTTCTTTTCCTTGTCTTTTCGGATGCGACTCTTCCGTTCCGACGGGGATTTCCGATATGAAATCCGCGAGGACTTGCCCCTTAACCGCGTTTCTTGGTACGTAGGTGATGTTGTAGGCTCCTAACTCTATGGAAAATTTGGCCAACCTTCCGAAGGCCTCCGACTTACTTAGAATTTGCTTTATTGGTTGATCCGTTATAACTCGGATGGGATGGGCCTCAAAATACCTTCTTAACCTTCTTGACATGTGCAATAGCGACAACGCCAGTTTTTCGACCGGAGAATAGTTCTTTTCGGCTTCTTGTAAGGTTTGGCTTACATAGTGAATAGGCGACTGCTTCCCGTCCCTCTCGGTTAGCAGGACTGCACTGATTGCCTCTTTTTCCGCCGCAAGGTACACATATAGGATTTCTTTTGTTTTGGGTGTTGATAAGGATGGGAGATCTAGGATGAGTTTCTTGAGTAACTGGAATGCCTCTTCAGCCTTATCGGTCCACTTGTATTCGTCCTTGTTTTCCTTGGTGATGTTTTTCAGAGTTTCAAAGAACGGAAGGGACCTCTCAGCCGATTTTGCCAAAAACCTGTTTAGAGCGGCCAACTTGCCACTTAGGCTTTGCATTTCTTTCAGAGTTGACGGGGATTTCATTTGTGCGATGACTTTCGTTTTACTTGGGTTTACCCGAATATCCTCGGAGGTTACCATGTAGCCTAAAAATTTCCCTTCTTCGATACCGAAGGAGCACTTCTTCGGGTTTAATTTCATGTTAATTTTTCGTAAGTTATAAAAGGTTTCAGAAATATCCGCCAACATTTCCTTTTCTCCTTTACTCTTGATCACCATATCGTCCACATAGGCTTCCAGATTCCTACCGATCTGACCCCGGAAAGCCGAATCAATGAGACGTTGGTAGGTGGCCCCGGCGTTCTTTAAGCCGAATGGCATTTTGGTATAGCAGTAGGTTCCTTGTTCCGTATAGAATGCAGTCTTTTCTTCATCTTCTTCGGCCATTTGGACTTGGTGGTAGCCCTTGTATGCGTCTAGAAAACACTTGTACCTGAATCCCATTACCGACTCGATCTTCCAATCGATTTCCGGAAGCGGATAGTAATCCTTCGGACACGAGGAGTTTAAGTTTTTAAAATCAATACACATTCGCCAATTTCCATCGCTCTTTTTTACCAGTATTGGGTTGGAGATCCATGTGGGATAACGAACTGGCCGAACGATTCCTGCTTTCAACCATTCATCCACCTCCTTTAGTACCACTTGATTCTTTTCCTCGGATAAGTTGCGTTTCTTCTGCGCTACCGGCGTGTTGTCCACGTTGACATTCAGATGGTGCTTGATCAGCCGTCGTGGAACTCCAGTCATATCCGAAGGTTGCCATGCAAACATGTCCTTATTCTTTCTCAACATCTCGACTAGGTGTTTCCGGCACTCCCTCGAAAACCCTGTCCCTATCGTGACCAGATGTTCTGGATGTGCGGGGTTCACTAAGATTTCCTCCGTCTTACCCACTTCCGATTTGACAGTTTCTGCCTCTCGAGGCACCTTAATTATTTGTTTCTTTTCCAGTCGCCTGCATTCTAGCACCATAGCCGATCGCGCGACCAATGTCGCCACTCCTTTCGGTGTGGGGAACTTGACCATCGAATGAATTGTCGATGGGATTGCCCTTAACTCCTTAAGACCGGTTCGGCCTAATATCACATTATAGGGAGATGGGGACTGTACCACACAAAATTTCATAGTTGTTTTTCGTAACATACCGTGGTTGCCGAAGCACACATCCAATTCGATTTTGCCCAGCGGTCTACTTGTCTCTCCGGAGAATCCTACTAGAGAAGTGCTCGTCTCCTTGAGCCTTGCCCTTATGTCTGAGCAGAGATTGTTGAAACAATGCTCATACATTACGTTCACGGAGGATCCTTCATCGATATATATCCTTCGGACTAAATACCCCTCTATGTCACCTTCGATGATGAGCGGTTCCTCCGACAGATCACCGGTCGCGACGGGGGGGGGGGGGGGGAACTATCAGAACATTCATCCATTCCTCATCATGCCCCCCGTACCTTCTCTTTCTGTTTTCTGGCTGACTTCTTACCATGCCGAGCATTTCGGCTTTTTCGAGGCGTTTTGGTTTTTTCAATTATTGGTTCTGATTGTTATCGGTTTCGTTCAGGAAGTGGAAGGAAGGACCGGCCATTTCAATTCTCTGGTAGATTGAATAGCGGGTCCCACGGATGGCGCCAATTTGTTGAAGTAAAACCTTACAGGCAGGTCCCACTTCTATGTTTCGTCCTTCGGACTGATTCCTTCGGATCTTGGTTGCTCCTACACACAAGAAGAACACGCGTTAGGCTCACCCTGGGTTTTATCCCAGGACCAACCTCCGGCGTAAGAATGAGTATTGGGTGATTATGATATGAATAGTGATATGAGAGTAACAGTAGTAGGTGTTAATTGAATTCTATTACAAATGAGGTGTGGGTATTTGTACTACCCACATCTACTGTACCTGTTTACCTTGAGACTTGTGCGTTGACCTATGTCTGACCTAGCAGGTAGATGTCAGACAACGTGGTGGACATAATCCCGCGAAATCTGGCGAAGTGACAGTTTGATGGGACCATTCAACACGTAAGGCGGCGGTTCTGTCGGAGACATGTCCGGACGTCGAAAATAGTCCGGACGGAATGTGACGTCCGGATCCGAGAGTATCGTCCGGACCAAGTATGACGTCCGGATCCGAGAGTATCGTCCGGACCAAGTATGACGTCCGGACACATACACCAACATGTCCCCCCAGTATTGTAGTATCGGTTGAAGACCGATAGTGCAATACTTTAACGCTATCTTTTCGGTTCCGGCGCAAGTCGTTCGGGCACATACACCAACAGTCGGTAAGCTAAGTATGTGGATTTACA